>JAJUPC010000372.1:0-363069 GCA_023614405.1 Avena insularis | reverse complement strand
GTGTCTGAATCCACCTATGAATCCCACCGGTGTGCGTTTAAATATTGTGTTATTTCATAATCACCTATAGATCAGCGGTGTCATTCCATGTGTGTTCTTCATTAACCACAGCCTAGGAGTCATTCCATGTGTGTTCTTTTCACAATCCCACATATGGATCCACAGTGTCATTGGAATGTCTTCTTTTGGAGACCACATGCAGGAGTCATTTCAGCTATTCTTTCACAAACCACATATGGATCCACGGTGTCATTGCATGTGTGTTCTTTTACTAACAACTAGAGTCATTGCATGTGTTATTTTCATTAGCCTTTGTATGGATCCACCAGTGTCATTGCATGTGTGTTCTTCTCATTCACCACATCTAGAGTCTTGGATATGCATTCTTCAGAACCATATGCGTCCACAGTGTCATTGAAATGTGTGTTTCGGAGACCACATGCAGAGTCATTTCATGACTTTTCTTTTCCACAGGACCACATATGGATCCTGTTGTCATTGCATGTGTGTTCTTTTTCTAATACACATTTGGATCCTCAGTGTCATTCTGATGTGTGTTCTTCATTAACCATAGTTAGAGTCTTGCATTTGTGACACATTAACCATATGGATCCACGGTGTCATTGTGTGTGTTCTTCTCATTAGCAAAGCTGAAGTCATTGCATGTGTGTTCTTTTTCTGAATTTCACATATGGATCCACCAGTGTCATTGAAATGTGTGTTCTTTCATTAACCACATCTAGAGTCATTTAATGACTATTCTTTTTCACAGACCACATATGGATCCACATGTGTCATTGCATGTGTGTTCTCTTTAGAGACCACATATGGATCCACCAGTGTCATTGCATGTGTGTTCTTCTCATTAACAACAACTAGAGTCATTGCATGTGTGTGTTATTTTCATTAACCACATATGTGGATCCACAGGTGTCAATTACATGTGTGTTCTTCTACATTAACCATAGTTAGGAGTCATTGCATGTGTGTTCCTTTTCTGGAAGCCACATATGGAACCACCATTGTCATTGAGATGTGTATTCTTTCATTAACCACACCTGGAGTCATTTCATGACTATTCTTTTCACAGACCACATATTCACAGACCACATATGGATCCACCAGTGGCATTGCATGTATGTTCTCTTCACAGACCACACATGGATCCACTAGTGTCGATTGCATGTGGTTCCCTGCCGAGGTTCATTGCATACATGTTCTTTTGAGAATCAGCAGCTATGGATCCACCAGGTATGTCATTGCATGTGTATTCTTCTCATTAACCCGCAGCTAGAAGTCATTGCATGTGTGGTCTTTTCACAAACCACATATGGAACCACCATTGTCATTGAAATGTTGTATTCTTTCATTAACCACATAAAGGTCATTTCACATATCTATTCTTTTCACAGACCATATATGGATCCACGGTGTCTTGCATATGGATCCACGGAGTTCATACTGCATGTATGATGGCTCATTACACGGCCTTGAGAAGGAAAGTGGCTTTGTGCGTGGATTTGATGTAGAAACAGTTAGGAACCCCAAAGAGGAAGGTATGATGAACACAGTGACAGTTTCCCTCAGGATTATGAAACCAAGGTTTAATACATGCAGTGGGAGCAAGGAAACAAAGTACTAAAGGTGTTACTAGCTGAGCTTTGGCGGGGCACACTACGGGTGCTAGTAGCAACGTCAGGAGACACCGCTGCACCACACAACCACGAACTTTGTCCCCAACTTGCGATGAGGGTTGTCAAGTCTCACCGTGTTTCTTGAAGGAAAACAAAGGGATTAAGCGTGTCGAATGGAAAAGAAGTAAAAGTTTTAGCGAGAAAAGTAAGCACAAAACAGTAAAAGATTGTAGATTGTATGTAAAGAAAAGGACTAGGGATCCATATAGTTCACTAGAGGTGGCTTTCTCCTTAGATAGATAACATCTTTGGGTTGAACAAATTACTGGGTGGTGCAATACGACAAACATCGAAAAGCAATACATGCATATACTAATCATCTTGAGCTCCTTTGAGATTAGATTGGGCATTACAAAAGATTATACATAGACCCAGCCATCCAACTGCATCTATGACTAATAATCCACCTTCCAGGTTATCATCGAACCCCCTCGATTGTTAAGTTTACAAGCAGCAGTTATTGCTTTATGAATTGTGTGTGTAAAGTAAACAATAATGATTGTTCTATGAACAAAGGATTGTTGTTTTCAATGCTAGTAGCAACAGCACATCTAGTACCTTAGAGATTACGTCACTTCCCAGTTACGAGGCATGAACCCACTATCGAGCATAAATACACATACTAACTCTTGGGAGTTACTAACATCTACTTGGCCAAGATAGCTACTAACAGCGGAAAGCATGCAGATCACAAATAACAAAAGACATGATAGAATCAATAATCAATCTAAAATAGCATCTCAATATCCATTTGGGATCCCATGAAACTAGCAACGTGCAGAATTATAAATAGATGATCTCTGATCATGATACGGACTCACAAGATCTAAAACGCCCATGAAAGCACAAAGGAGGAGAACCAGCCATCTAGCTACTACATGGATCATATGTAGTCAGGATGAACTACTCACGCATCACACTGGGGAGGCTTGCATGGTGATGAAGAAGGCCTGTGGTGAATTCCCCTCTCCGGCGGGGTGCTAGGAAGAGCTTGGATCCTCCTGTCTAGGGATGGAGATGATGGCGGACTCTGAGACTCTTTCATGGATTTTTTTGATCGGGTACTCTAGGGTTACTACGCCTCGTGGGGATCTTATAGGCGGAAGGATGAGGGGGGTGCCAGGCCACCACACCACCTCGGGCGTGGAGCCCAGCCTCGGCCGCCGCGGCCGTGGTGGCAACCGACCTCCCTTTACCCCTCTCAGATTCTTCACGGCACATGACTTGGGAAAAATAGGCACTTTGGCTTTGTCCCGTCGAATTCCAAGAATATTCATTTTCTGACTTTCCTAGAACTTCCATGTGACGAATAGCTGAAAACAGGCGGTGGCACTATGGCTCTGTTAATAGGTTAGTCAAGAAATCATTATGAAAAGTACTCCAAGAAAGTTGGAACAAAACACAAGAAAGTGGATAAAAACCAAGCGTGGAACATCAAAATTATAGATACATTTGCAATGTATCAACATCCCCAAGATTAACTCGCTTCTCGTCCTCAAGTTAGGTAAAGTGATAAAAATAAAGAATAATTTTTTGAGGTGACATGCACCATCAAAAGACTTGATCAAGAAGTATTTGTAAAACATTCAAAGATGGGATCATAGTACTTCAATGTCATAACATGAAAGACAAAGTTCTAGCAATAAGACAAAGAAAACTATGATGCAACATGAAAAGGCACAAACAAAAGATTCATGAATAACAATGCTTTGCAAGGCGTTTTGTTTGTTTCACATAAAGAAAACATAGCATAATAGTATTCGAAACTTGTCCCTCAATAGAGTAGCAAATATAAATGCATAGGACACCTTCAAAGTTCATAAGAGTGACTAGATACAAATAGTTTAAAACAAACATAAGTATCCAAGGGTTATGCATGAATCAACTAGTCTTGGGACAATGCACATAGAACTAATAATGGCCTATGCTCTCAAAAGTAGGTGCATAAAAGATAGAAGGTGGATACTCAATATAGTGGTGGAAAAGGCCTTTGTAAAAAGGAAGTAGGGAGTTCAAGTCTCATAAAGAGCTTCCAAAAATTATGGTACTTATAGCTTTCAGCTCATTGCCCTATCATAAGCATCTTTAAAGATTGATTAAGGTTAAGTTACACAACTAAGAGGATATTCTTGACAAGTTATAAACTTGAAATCTCATGCCCCTTACACTTATGAAGACTTGATCCTCATGCTTTCTCAACTTTAGTCATGAGTAAGCTCTTGTCATTAACCAGGTACATGTGTATCATTAAAGAACCTCAGCAGGGGGTACCCTTGCACATGATACAGGAGCTTTCCCATAATCAAAATGACAAGGCAAGCGATGCACTGATGATACAGGCATCTCAAATGTGATCTTTTTATTTCGCTATTTGCATAGGTTTTTATTGAGGATGATTCATAGAGTGCTCATTATGGTGATGCTGCAAGTTTCCACCATGATTAGGAATAAGCTTAGGCTAGCGAGCCCGAGGCATTTCTCTAACACACTATACAAACTCCATGATCTTACAAGTTCCACTTTTATTTCACAATCACGCAGATCAGTAAGCAAGCACATGATATCAACGGGTACAAAGTACAAGTGCAATGTTGAAAGTGTTCCCCATGAAACATGGTTCTGCTAATTTCAACTTATAAAGTGGAAGCATATACGCAACAAAGAAGGACCCAATGGTTCAAGTTTATTAGATGCAAAAAAGTAAAGTGTGCCATCAAGTTCGTGAGAGCTTTAATCACTAGTTTTCTCATAACAAGTTTAATTTGGAAGGTAAACAAAAGCATTAATATACTTGGAGTAGCATAATCTAGTAGGTAGGTATGGTGGACTCTTTGGAATAACTTGGTTTATGAGTTGGATGCATGAGTGGAACTCATACTTGGTTGTGGAGGCTAGCAAAAGTGGAGCGATAAACTAGGAGAGCAATAATGGCCATAATCATGCAGGAAAGCGACAAAACATCATTGATCAAAGCATAAAGTGATACTACAAGTTGAAAACTAAAGGATCATAAAGGCTATGGTGACTTTGGATAGTCATAACATGGTGTGAGCATGCTCCAAGTCAACCCAAATAAAGCATCAAAGGAGAATACCACTATACTATGCTTTAATATGCTAAAACAACGCATATTTCATCCAAAGCACATTAAGCAATCTCAATTGTTTATAACAAGTCATGCTACAGCAAAGAATACTAAGCATAAATCTAAAACAATATCAAGCATGGCATGACAAAGCATAAACCACAGTCAGCGAGCTCTTTTACCACATAAGCATGAACTTTCCTACTCTTTTCCAAACCAAACCAAACTATTTGCAAACCGATGTATGAAAAAAAAAAGGGGTCCAACCAATTTATTCAGAAAACTAAGCAAACAAAAGTAAACAAAAAACCAAAATGAAAATGAAAAAGAAGACGCTCCAAGAAAAACACAACTGTGCATGAAACAATAAAAATGAAGCGTTTGGAAGAAACCTGGGATTTTTATTAATGAAGAAGGGGATGCCTTGGGAATCCCCAAGATTTAACTTATGCTTCTTGGATATTTCTTGGGGTGACATGCGTGGTATTGGCATCCCCAAGCAACTAGTCCATCCTTCATCACATTACTCATTCCTTCCATACACCTGAAATTTTAATTTCATACAAAACTTCACACAATCTTTATTAGCAACATTAATGTACTCAAGATAAATAAGTCTTAAGGTTCAGTTCTAACACCAAATAAACTTCCATTAGAACACTAGCTACTGTAGCACTACCCTTAAAAAAGCTCAATTCCCAAAAGAACTCAAAAAGGAACCAACAAGAAGCAAATGCAGAAAATGGCAGAAATCTGTCAAAACAGACCAGCAGGTAAAGATGAATTTTTTCGAAGACCTTCTATTGCTCAAATCAAAAAGTGTTGAACTAATAAAAGTTAGATAACAACCTGGGGCAGAAGCACAAAAATTCACGCCTCAAAAAGACGTTCAGAGATTTTACACGAATGTTTACGGTGAAGCACAGAAATCTGTTTCGGGACAACAACTTTCCCAATCATTACTTCTCTCTCATTAGAGGTTACTCTTGGAACAAAAAGCAAATAAAAAGGATAAGGAGCAGTTATTATAGAGGTAATAACTTCCAAGACTCATCTAAAACTTTTGGGTTATCTCCCAATAAGTACTTTTCTTTAACGCCTTTAAGTTAGGCATAGGAAGCAAGAAAAAGAATCAAGTGTTCTCAAATGAAGAAGCATTAAGACCAAATTTTGTTTTCATAGGAGAAGCAAAAGAAAATCTTCTCTCTCCTCTTAGGGAAGTGTTCTATACCTTTCTTGAGTGGAGTTGATATTTAATGGTGCCTTCTTTCATATCAATGATGGCAGTTCTAAGAAAAGGTCTTCCCAAAGTAATAGGACAAGAAGCATTGCATTCAACATCTAAAACATAGAAATCAACGGGGACAAAGGCATTGTTAACCATAATAAGAACATCATTGAGACTCCCCATGAGTTTCTTTTTAGCATTATCATCAAGTGGGACATTCAAATAACAATCTTCAAGAGGCAAATCAAGCATATCATAAATCCTTCTAGGCATAATAGAAACACTACTATCAAGATCACATAAAGCTTTGCAATCAAAGTCATTCACTTTCATATTAATGATGGGTTCCCAACCATCTTCTTGTTTTATAGGAGTAGAAGCTTTATGTTTCATCTTTTCTTCTTTAATCTTTATGAGAGCATCGATAATGTGTTTTGTAAAGGCCATGTTCATAGCACTAGCATTAGGACTTTTAGCAAGCTTTTGTAAAGACTTAATAACTTCAGAGATATTGCAACCATCAAGATCAAATCAAATTTGTCATCTAAAGTAGTAGAACTTTTACTAGCCTCAACACTAGTGGTGGTAATAGTAGAAACACTAATGTTTCTAGCAATTTCATCTTCTCTTTCCCACTTAGCATGTAATTCAGCTAATAGTCTAACATTTTCATCAATTCTTACTTGTATAGCATTAGTAACTGCAAAGGGATTATCATTAGTTTCAAGTTTAGCAGACATTTTATTCAAAGTAGATTGAGCTTCAGCTAAAGATGCTATATTTCTTTCAGCATTAGAGAGTTTTTCCTCAATAGTTTTATTGAAAGCAATTTTCTTACTAATAAACTCTTTAAGCATAACTTCAAGTTCAGAGGAACACTCCTATTATTGTTGTAAAATTTCCATAAGCATTACCATTGTTGGGAGGATATGGCTTATAATTGTTGTTACCAAAATTACTCCTATAAGCATTATTGCCAAAGTTGTTATTTCTTATGAAGTTCACATCGCTTGCTCTTATTGAGCAAACCAAAGAGGCTAAAGGAACATTATTTGGATCAATATGGGTTTTCCATTGTAACAAGCATAGACATAATAATATCAATCTTATCACTCAAGGAGAGTTTCCTCAACATTTACCTTCCTACCTTGTGGAGCTCTCTCAATATGCCATTCAGAATAATTAACCATCATATTGTCTAGAAGTTTTGTTGCAGCACCCAAAGTGCTGGTCATAAAGGTACCTCCAGCCTTGAATCCAATAGGTTCCTTGAAGAATAGTTCAATCCTGCATAAAAAAGTTTGGATGATCATCCAGCAGTCAATCCATAGTGGGACAATTCTTTACCAAAGATTTCATTAAGTTCCCAAGCTTGGAGAAACATGTTCATTATCAAGTTGTTTAAACTTCATTATTCACTTCTCATAGATATAATCTTAGCAGGAGATAGTATTTTTCCAATAAAAGCATCTTTGCACTTAGTCCAAGAATCAATACTATTCCTAGTTAAGGAATTCAACCATTCTTTGCTTTCCTCTCAAAGAAAGAAACAATTTCAACTTAATAATATCACCATCTATATCCCTATGCTTTTGCATCTCACAAAGTTCAACAAAGTTATTTAGATGGGAAGCAGCATCTTCATTACCAATACTAGAAAATTGTTCTCTCATAACAAGATTGAGCAAAGCAGGTTTTATCTCAAAGAAAGTATCTTCGAGGCACGAATTGGAGCAATAGGTGTGCTCATAAAATCATTGTTCTTGGTGCTAGTGAAGTCACACAACTAAGTGTTTTCAAGAGTAGTCATTTTTTTGGGTTTTCAAATAAGAAAGCAAACTAGTAAAACTAATGTTTTTGTGTTTTTGATAACAAAACAAGCAAACAAAAGCAAAAAGAAACTAAGCAAAACAAAAATAACAAAGTAAAGAGATTGGTTATGAGGGACTCCTTGTGAAGATGTCCTTGACTCGGCAATGGCGCCGAGAAAAATGCTTGATGGCTCAATGCAGTAGCCTGGAAAAGTGTTGGTGCGTGGTTGATCACGAGCTCGTTGGGAACCCCAAGAGGAAGGTATGATAAAGCACAGCAAGTTTCCATAGTTATGAAACCAAGGTTTAATCGAACCCGGTAGGAGCAAGAAACACCCAAAGGTGTTACTAGCTGAGCTTTGGCAGCGCACTATCGGTGCTAGTAGCAACGTGGAGACTTACAACACAACAAAACTTTGTCCCCAACTTGCGATGAGGTTGTCAATCTCACCGTGTTTGTGGAAAACAAAGGATTAAACGTATCGAATGGAAAGAAGTAAAAGTTTGTAGAAAGTAAACACAAAGCAGTAAAAGATTGTAGATTGCATGTAAAGAAAAGGACCGGGATCCATAGTTCACTAGAGGTGGCTCTCCTTAGATAGATAACATGCTGGGTGAACAAATTACAGCGGGGCAATTGACAAACATCGAGAAAGCAATACATGCATATACAAATCATCTTGACTCCTTTGAGATTCGATTGGGCATTACAAAATTATACATAGACCGCCATCCAACTGCATCTATGACTAATAATCCACCTTCAGGTTATCATCCGAACCCCCTCCAGTATTAAGTTGCAAGCAACAGATTATAGCTTTACTATGCTCTCCTTAGATTTCTATCACTTCCCCAGATTACCAGAGGCATGAACCCACTATCGAGCATAAATACTAACTCTTGGAGTTGCTAGCATCTACTTGGCCAAGATAGCTACTAACAACGGAAAGCATGCAAGATCACAAATAACAAGGACATGATAGAATCAATAATCAATCTGAAATAGCACCTCAATATCCATCAGATCATAAACACAACATGCAAAATTACAAATAGATGATCTTGATCATGAGCAGACTCACAAGATCTAAACATGAAAGCACAAAGGAGGAGAACCAGCCATCTAGCTACTACATGGATCCGTAGTCCAAGGATGAACTACTCATGCATCACACCGGAGGCTGGCATGGTGATGAAGAAGGCCTCCAGGGTGAATTCCCCTCTCCGGCAGGGTGCCAGGAAGAGCTTTAGACCCCTCCCAATCTAGGGATGGAGATGGCCTGACTCTGAGACTCTTTCGTGGATTTTTTGACCGGTGCACTTAGGGTTTCGTCTCGAGGGCATCTTATAGAGGCGGAAGGGAGGCCAAGGGGTGCCGGGGGCCACCACCACCCCCTGACCAGCGGGCCCAGCCAGCAGCGCGGCGGTGATGTGGCCGCCTCGCCCCTCTCCGTCTAATCACGGCATCTGATGACTTCCGGAAAAATAGGCACTTTGGCTTTTGTCCCGTCCAATTCCGAGTATATTCATTTTCTGACTTTCCTGGAACCAAAAACAGCAGAAAATAGGCAGCTGGCACTATGGCTCTTGTTAATAGGTTAGTCCAAGAAATCATATGAAAAGTACTCCAAAGTTGGAACAAAACATAAGAAAGTGGATAAAACCAAGCATGGAACATCAAAAATTATAGATACATTTGCAATTTATCAATGTGTTCTTTTCACAATCCACCTATGGATACCAATGTCATTGCATGTGTGTTCTTCTCATTAACCACAGCTAGAGTCATTGCATGTGTGTTCTTTTCAAAATCCACATATGGATCCACCATTATCATTGGAATGTGTGTTCTTTTTAGAGACCGCATCTGGAGTCATTTCATGACTATTCTTTTCACAGACCACATATGGATCCACCAGTGTCATTGCATGTGTGTTCTCTTTAGAGACCACATATGGAGCCACCAATGTCATTTCATGTGTGTTCTTTTTACTAACAACAACTAGAGTCATTGCATGTGTGTTATTTTCATTAACCACATATGGATCGACCAGTGACATTGCATGTGTCTTCTTCTCATTAACAACAGCTAGAGTCATTGCATGTGTGTTCTTTTCACTATCCACATGGATCCACCAGTGTCATTGGAATGTGTGTTCTTTTCAGAGACCACATCTCGAGTCATTTCATGAATATTCTTTTCAAGACCACATATGGATCCACTAGTGTCATTGCATGTGTGTTATCTTCAGAGACCACATATGGATCCACCAGTATCATTGCATGTGTCTTCTTCTCATTAACAACAACTAGAGTCATTGCATGTGTGTTATTTTCATTAACCACATATGGATCCACCAGTGCCATTGCATGTGTGTTCTTCTCAGAGACCACATCTGGAGTCACTGGATGTGTGTTCTTTTCACAGACCACATATGGATCCACCAGTGTCATTGCATGTGTGTTCTTTTCACAATCCACATATGGATCCACTAGTGTCATTGCAATGTGTGTTCTTTTCATTAACCACATCTAGAGTCACTGCATGTGTGTTATTTTCATTAACCACATATGGATGCACAATTGTCATTGCATGTGTGTTCTTCTCATTAACCACAGCTAGAGTCATTGCATGTGTTCTTTTCACAATCCACATATGGATCCACCAATGTCATTGAAATGTGTGTTCTTTCATTAACCACATCTGGAGTCATTTCATGACTATTCTTTTTCACAGACCACATATGGATCCACCAGTATCATTGCATGTGTGTTCTATTCACACACCATATATGGATCCACCAGTGTCATTGCATGTGTTTTCTTCTCATTAACAACAACTAGAGTCATTGTATGTGTGTTATTTTCATTAACCACATATGGATCCACCAGTGTCAATGCATGTGTGTTCTTATCATTAACCACAGCTAGAGTCACTGGATGTGTGTTCTTTTCACAAACCACATATGGACCCACCATTGTCATTGAAATGTGTGTTCTTTTCGGAGACCACATCTGGAGTCATTTCATGACTATTCTTTTCACAGACCACATATGGATCCACTAGTGTTATTGCATGTGTGTTCTCTTCACAGACCACATATGGATCCACCAGTGTCATTGCATGTGTGTTCTTTTTACTAACAACAACTAGAGTCATTGCATGTGTGTTATTTTCATTAACCAGATATGGATTCACCAGTGTCATTGCATGTGTGTTCTTATTATTAACCACAGCTAGAGTCACTGGATGTGTGTTCTTTTCACAAACCACATATGGATCCACCATTGTCATTGAAATGTGTGTTCTTTTCACAATCCACCTATGGATCCACCAGTGTCATTGCATGTGTGTTCTTCTCATTAACCACATATAGAGTCATTGCATGTGTGTTCTTTTCACAAACCACATATGGAACCACCATTGTCATTGAAATGTGTATTCTTTCATTAACCACATCTGGAGTCATTTCATGACTATTCTTTTCACATACCACATATGGATCCACCAGTGTCATTGCATGTGTATTCTCTTCAAAGACCACACATGGATCCACCAGAGTTCATTGCATGTGTGTTCTTTTCACAATCCACCTAATGATGCACCAGTGTCATTGCATATGTGTTCTTCTCATTAACCACAACTAGAGTCATTGCATGTGTGTTCTTTTCACAAACCACATATGGAACCACCATTGTCATTGAAATGTGTATTCTTTCATTAACCACATCTAGAGTCATTTCATGACTGTTCTTTTCACAAACCACATATGGATCCACCAGTGTCATTGAAATGTGTTCTTTTTCAGAGACCACATGGATCCACTAGTGTCATTGCATGTGTGTTCTTTTTACTAACAACAACTAGAGTCATTGCATGTGTGTTCTTTTCACAATCCACCTATGGATCCACCAGTGTCATTGCATGCGTTTTATTCTCATTAACCACATCTAGAGTCATTGCATGTGTGTTCTTTTCACAAACCACATACGGAACCACCATTGTCATTGAAATGTGTATTCTTTGATTAACAACATCTAGAGTGATTCCATGTCTATTCTTTTCACAGACCACATATGGATGCACCAGTGTCATTGCATGTGTGTTCTCTTCAGAGACCAAACATGGATCCACCAGTGTCATTGCATGTGGTTCCACCAGAGTTCATGGCATGTGTGTTCTTTTCACAATCCACCTATGGATCGACCACTGTCATTGCATGTGTGTTCTTCTCATTAACCACAGCTAGAGTCATTGCATGTGTGTTCTTTTCACAGACCACATATGGAACCACCATTGTCATTAAAATGTGTATTCTTTTCAGAGACCACATCTAGAGTCATTTCATGACTATTCTTCTCACATACCACATATGGATCCACTAGTGTCATTGCATGTGTGTTCTCTTCACAGACCACATATGGATCCACCAGTGTCATTGCATGTGTGTTCTTTTTACTAACAACAACTAGAGTCATTACATGTGTGTTATTTTCACAATCCACATATGGATCCACCAGTGTCATTGCATGTGTATGCTTCTCATTGACAACAGCTAGAGTCACTGGATGTGTGGTCTTTTCGGAGACCACATATGGATCCAGCATTGTCATTGAAATGTGTGTTATTTCTCAGAGACCACATGGTTCCACCAGTGTCATTGCATATGGTTCCACCAGAGTTCATTGCATGTGTGTTCTTTTAACAATCCACCTATGGATCCACCTGTGTCATTGCATGAGTGTTCTTCTCATTAACCACAGCTAGTGTCATTGCATGTGTGTTCTTTTCACAAACCACATATGGAACCAACATTGTCATTGAAATGTGTATTCTTTCATTAACGACATCTGGAGTTATATCATGTCTAAGCTTTTCACAAACCACATATGGATCCAATAGTGTCGTTGCATGTGTGTTCTCTTCATAGACCACATATGGATCCACCAGTGTCATTACATGTGTGTTCTTTTTATTAACAACAACTTGAGTCATTGCATGTGTGTTATTTCCATTAACCACATATGGATCCACCAGTGTCATTGCATGTGTGTCCTTGTCATTAACCACATCTGGAGTCACTGGATGTGTTCTTTTCACAAACCACATATGGATCCACTAGTGTCATTGAAATGTGTGTTCTTTTCAGAGACCACATCTGGAGTCATTTCATGACTATTCTTTTCACAGGTCACATATGGATCCACCAGTGTCATTGCATGTGTGTTCTTTTCACAATCCACATATGGATCCACCAATGTAATTGCAATGTGTGTTCTTTTCATCAACCACAGCTAGAAGTCATTGGATTTGTGTTATTTTCATTAACCACATATGGATCCACCAGTGTCATTGCATGTGTGTTCTTCTCATTAACCACGGCTAGATTCACTAGATGTGTGTTCTTTTCACAAACCACATATGGATCCACTAGTGTCATTGAAATGTGTGTTATTTTCAGAGACCACACATGGATCCACCAGTGTCATTGCATATGGTTCCACCAGAGTTCATTGCATGTGTATTATTTTCACAATCCACCTATGGATCCACCAGTGTCATTGCATGTGTGTTATTTTTACTAAGAACAACTTGAGTCATTGCATGTGTGTTATTTTCACAATCCACATATGGATCCACTAGTGTCATTGCATGTGTGTTCTTCTCATTAACCACAGCTAGAATCATTACATGTGTGTTCTTTTCACAAACCACATATGGATCCACCATTGTCATTAAAATGTGTATTCTTTCATTAACCACACTTGGAGTCATCTCATGACTATTCTTTTCACATACCACATATGGATCCACTAGTGTCATTGCATGTCTGTTCTCTTCACAGACCACACATGGATCCACCAGTGTCATTGCATGTGGTTCCACCAGAGTTCATTGCATGTGTGTTCTTTTCACAATCCACCTATGGATCCACCAGTGTCATTGCATGTGTGTTCTGAAGGGAATATGCAGAGGCAATAATAAAGTGGTTATTATCTTATTCCATGTTTTATGATTAAGTATTATTTTGCATGCTATAATTGTATTAATTGGAAAGCGTTAATACATGTGTGTTTAATAAACAAAATAAAAAGTTCTAGTAATGCCTCTCATATAAACTAGCTAGTTGATTAATAAGATGATCAAGGTTTCCTAATCATGGACATTGGATGTTGTTAATAAGTCGCAACATTGGTGGAATGATGTGATGAACATTCATCCGAAGTATAGCATTACGATCAAAGTCATTATGTTTATATTACTATAAGATCATACGAAGTAATCTTAGTTCTTAGACCATGAGATCATGTTAATTGCTAACACCATAAGAGTATCTTGATAACACCAAATGTCACACCGTAACAGGGTGACTATAAAGGTGGGTTCAGTACTACGAAGGTGTTATGTTGAGGCTCATGGATCAAGAGTGGAATTTGTCAATCCCGATGAGGGATAGATATACTTTGGTCCATCTCGGTGATATCACATTAAGATAGCTTGCAAGCAAGTGATGTGATCACTAGAATGTTATATCACGGGAACGAGAAAAGAGTGCATGTCGGTAACGAGATAAAACTAGAGTATTTGGATGCCAATGATCGAATCTCGGACATGTAATATATTGCGAGACAAAGGGATCTAGTTACGATGTTAAAGGTTCACACGATCACAAGAGTCATCGTTGAATATGTGGGAGTCGGTACGGATCTCCAGGTCCCGCTGCTGATTATTGATCGGAGAGGGGTCTCGATCATGTCTGCATTATTCGCGAACTGTAGGGTGACACACTTAAGGGATACCGACACCATTTGGAGCAAATATGTTTCAGATAAAGATTTAAGAAAGTGCTAGAATTATTTCAATAGACACCAAAACTGTTTCGGGTGAAATTGCTGAAATTGGTTCTGCATGTAATATTGAAATGTTGCAGGGGGTTTTATGTGAATGTTTGTTAATTAAAGTAATTAACAAAATTCTGAATAAAATTAATAAAATATTTTTATTAAATGAGAGAGCATTAAATTTGGAGAAATTTAATGCATTTAAAGTGGAGACTTTAAAAGAGAGTGTGAAGGGGCATTTTAATGTGGAGGGGGTTACCACCACATGAATGGGGGAGGTGAAGGGACACCCTCCCCTCCTCCTATAAAAGGCCCCCCTCTCACTACTTCTTCCTTACACCTCCGTGAAGGATCTCTCTCCCCTCTAGTTATTCCCATGGTCTCGGGATTAGCGAGATACATGTTCCTGTGGCTTTATCTCGAAAGGAGTTGTTGCCCAGCTTCTTTGCCGGAGCGAGGGATGGAGGTTGTCGAATGCAGACGTGTGCGATCACGGATGCACCGCTGCTTTGCGGTGCTGGACTTGGTGGTGCTGGACTTGCTGGAGCTGGATCTGAAGGACGTGCTGGAGCCGAACCTGCTGGACTTCATCATGATCTTGAGATCGGCAAGTGTAAGACTACATCATCCACGAGTTCCATCTCGTTAACAAAGCTTTGTTATCTTCGAGGGTAAGTTCTCCATGGATGTATATCCCCCCATTGCTTGTATCTAGTAGATAGATGTTGGCGTATAGTTCCCATCATAGGAATTTTTTTCTTTTCTATGCTACGAATCCCTACGATTGGTATCGAGCTGATCTATGCGTGGGTGCTTTTGCACGGTATTACACATATGTTTATATGTGGGTGATGATGATTATGTTACATCTTCTCTGTATTTTGGATATTGGTGGCATAGTGGGATGAAGCGCCCGGACCAACCTTACATGTCATCGACATGAGACCGCTTCAATCGACATGCAACTTGTTTTGCATAAGTGGATGGCGGTGTCTGTCTCTCCTACTATGGTCAATATCTGATTTACAACGAGTTGCTAGTAACTTGGTTATCCTTGTTGTGGTTCATGTTCATAGGTAAGACCGGTTCTATCTTCGAAAGTCCTAGGCCACGTAAAAACTTGCAATTGATAAATTAGAGGCGTCTAGTTTAGATCGTTGCTGGGCTAGTGTCATGATATGGTAATGTTGTAAGTTGATGTATAGTTGATGCTCTTACAACACACTCAACGTGTAAGTTCCATAGACCTTGGCCTTACACACAAAGGAATGATAGAGATCATACCACGATGCAAATGATAGAGATCGAATGCATGGATCATATCATCTCACTTTACACATTAGATGTTAGCGTCTTATCTTGCTAGTTTGGCGCTTTTGTAGCATTGTAAGATGATCCTCATTTAGATATCAAGATAAAATGTGTTCTTCCTTAAGTATGCACCGTTCCGTGGATCATGTTTCGAGACATCACGTGATGATCGGGTGTACTCCACTCTACGCTTTCATATAATGGGTGTAAGATAGTTTTACACACGTGAATACTAAGGTTCTTACTTGGCGAGCCGAGCATGTACAGACATGGCCTCGGAACACGGACTGAAAGGTTAAGCATGAGTCATTATAGTTGATGTGATGCCCATATTGATGCTCGCCTTTGAAGCTACACCGACTCACGTGATGATCGGACTTGGTGTAGTGGATTTGGTTCATGTAATCACCAAAATGGTACCTAGGATGTCGTTTTGGGTTAGTTGAACAAATTTGTCATAAACAAATCAAAGTGAATTTGCATAATTTATTGAAGTCATTGGCATCCGTTTACTACCTTATGCTTAGTTTAATTGAGATAATAGAACTATAGAATTCTGGATATTTACTTTACTTAACCTGTATCGTATTGTTTTGAATGTCAATTTAAAGTTTATAAGCCCTATTGCAAACTTTCAGCAAACTCTATTTACTCCATGAAGTTTAATAAGTAGTATTAAATCAAGAGTAAGAATTCCAATGTTAGTATCTAAAGTATCATGTTTGCCTCCATGATTATTGATATTCAAAAGTTGTTTTAAAATCAAGATTATATAGGAGCTGAAAATTGTTTCAGAAACCATCATGTGTGAAAGATATTGTGATATCTGAAACAATGTGTTTGGTTGCATTATGATAGAGTATAATTTAGCAAAATACATGTTCTCATATTGTATGAGAATTTGTGAAGGATGGAGATGCTAAGCATCGGATCTCCCAAAAGGATTTGGGAACTAACATTATACTCTGATTCTTCCTTACAGGCTATAGTAGCTTGATCATGAAGTTGTCATGATAAGGATGAATAGAAGATGTAAGTAAAATGTTTACTACATTAATAGATTAATAAAGAATGTATTTATGAAAGAATAACAAACATTTGATGATGGTGATAAACTTCAAAGAGAAAGTCCAAAGGTATTAGTATTTGACTATATACGCTTTGTACTATGTGTCATGTGAATGACACCACTATTGATGTTGATAGATTCTTTTAAAAGGAAAAGGAATTGCTGAAAGAGAATCTATAAAATATTTGGCAGAAAAGAAAAGGTTGGATATGTCCAACTTAGGTATATAGAAGATGTACATGTTATGATTGTATTCCTTGCTTGTTAAACAATGTGGTTCTAAGGTATTGGATATCGAATTGGTTGGTGTGAAGTGTCATACAGAACAACACAATTCATGAACTGCAATGGCCTAAGTAACTAGCAAGAGAAGAAGTGATGATGTTCGTCGAAAACAAATAAAGTGTTATTGTGTTTTTCGTTGTCGCCAAACCTAGCCTTCAAGATTTGTTTTAATAATTGTTATTTTGTTCCGGTTACGAGAACAATGGTTGTTTAAATAATTACCATATTCCATAAAGGATGGATGAACTTTTACAAGTCTAGTGGGAGAAATCACATCCATAAACACTATTGCTAAAATGTCGCAAGACAAATGATTGAAAGATCACTTATGAAGTGACATCGTTGTTTAAATTATATTGGAAAGAAAACATGAAGAAAATCCATGTTGATGGATTTTTGGAGTCTTTGATTTTGATCAATTGATGCTTGTGAGACTTTCCTCGAGATAATTGAAACTCCGTTCATAGGCCAAAGAGGAACGGATGACTAGCTTATTGGAAATTGTGCATGCTGATGTGCATAGTCCATTATGTGTAGCCATATGCGATGGATCTTTTTGCTTCATATGCTTTCTCCAGAAATTTGAGTGAATATATCTATATATTTACTTAATAAGGAAGAAGTATGGAACATTTGAAAATTGTTCAAAGACTTTCAAGATGAAGTGAAAAATCATTGTAAAAAGAAAATAAAAGAGTTTATAATTTGATCATAAAGGAAGATATTTGAGTTACATGTTTAGCAAAAAACTTAAGATTTGAGGAATTGTTCCATGATTTGTGTTTCCCGATAAACCATAGGAGTATGGCATATTCGAGAGATGAAATCAAACCATGTTTGACATGATAAGATCAAAGGTGCCATTTATAAAACTGCCATTATGTTTTAAGGATTGAAGCTTTAGAGACTACCGCTTTTACACTGAAAAGAGCACCATTGTGATCCATTGAAATGACACCATATAAGTTATGGTTTGGGATAAAACCCAAATTGTCTTTTCTTAAATTTTGGTATGCTATGCATAAGTAAAATGTTTACAACCAAAGTTGGATAAGCACGTATTTGTAGGTTATCCCAAACAATTTGTTGGGAATTTCTCCATAACACCGAGGATAAAAGAGTTTGTTACTTGGAACGTCAAGTTTCTTGAGAAGAAATTTTTCATGAAAAGTTAAGTGGGAGGACAATAGAACTTTGATAAGGTTGTTGAACCTTAGCTATATGTGTTAAGTAGCGCATCGCCGGAAAGTGTCCCGATGGCGGCCACAATGCTCATGGCTCCCGTGATTACAAAGGGTGTGATCTCGGAGATTAGAGTTCATATTGAACTGTGGGTAAGAATCAAATAGTGTGATTTGATAAGCAAGTCGTTATTGTTTTGACAATGATGAACCGACTACATGCAAAGAAGCGATGATGGGCCCTGACTCCATAAAATGACTAGAAGTCATAGAATCCGTGATAGTATCCATACACGAGAAATCAAGTTTCTGAACTTGGAAGACCCTCCGGAAAGGCGTGAAGCTTATCGGTCGTGTTTGGATCTATAAAGAAATAGACATGGATGTTTAACATCTATGAAATAGTCGACATGTCGGCAAGAAGTTTACGACAATGTTCAAGGAGTTGACTATGACAAGATTTGATATTTCATAGCAATATTTAGTCTTGACGGATTAATGTAGCAACCACTACATATAATTTGATGTATGGTAGTTGAACAAACAAAACATTGTTCTTCTAATAGAATGGTTACCTAGGACGTGTACATGACACGTCTGAATAGTTTTGTTAATTCAAAGGGTGCTAAAGGGCATGCAAACTTCAATAGTTGAAGTTAGCATAGCGGAGTTGGAATCTTCACCATGATGAAACTATTAAAAGAGTTTAAATTTATCGGAGATGATGAAGATGGTTGCATTTGCAAGAAATTAAGTGGGAGCGCTGAGACATATTTCTAATACATTATGTAGAGAACATATTGTTGATTGGAAATGATGTATCTTGTATTGACACAAGTTAAGAATTTCATTAAAATAAGATTTGATGAAAGACTTGGGCAAACTCGAATATTTGGCATCAATATCTATATGGATAGATTGAGGCGCTAAAATGGTTGTTCGGACATGTAATATGTCGCGAGACAAAGGATTTAGTTACAACGTTAAAGGTTCACATGATCACAAGAGTCATCGTTGAATATGTGCGGTCGATCTGGATCTCCGGTCCGCTCATCGATTATTGATCGAAGAGGGTCTCGATCATGTCTATATTATTCGCAAACCGTAGGGTGACACATAAGGGATACCACACCATTTGGACCAAATATGTTTGAGATAAAGATTTAAGAAAGCACGGAATTATTTCAATGACATAAACAGCTTTGGGTGAAATTGCTGAAATTGGTTACGCATGTAATATTGAAATGTTGCGGGGGTTTTATGTGAATGTTTGTTAATTAAAGTAATTAACAAAATTCTTAATAAAATTAATAAAATATTTTATTAATGAGAGAGCATTAAATTTGGAGAAATTTAATGCATTTAAAGTGGAGACTTTAAAAGAGAATGTGAAGGGGCATTTAATGTGGAGGGGTTACCACATGAATGGGGGAGGTGAAGGACACCCTCCCTCCTCCTATAAAGGCCCCCTCTCCTCCTTCTTCCTTACACCTCCTCGTGAAGGATCTCTCCCTCTAGTTATTCCCCATGGTCTCCGGATTAGCGAGATACATGATCCCGGTGGCTTTATCTGGAAAGGAGTTGTCGCACGCTTTGCTTTCTGGAGCAAGGATGGAGGTTGTCGAGGTACCATACGTGTGTGCGATCACGGATGCACCGCTGCTTTATGCTGGACATGGTGGTGCTGGACTTGCTGGAGCTGGATCTGAAGGACATGCTGGAGCCGGACCTGCTGGACTTCATCACGATCTTGAGATCGGCAAGTGTACGACTACATCATCCACGAGTTCCATCTCGTTAACAAAGCTTTGTTGTCTTCGAGGGTAAGTTCTCGATGGATGTATATCCACCCGTTGCTTGTATCTAGTAGATAGATCTTGGCGTATAGTTCCCATCGTAGGAATTTTTTGTTTTCTATGCTACGAACCCAACATGTTCTTCTCATTAACCACAGATAGAGTCATTGCATGTGTGTTCTTTTCACAAACCACATATGGAACCACCAGTGTCATTGAAATGTGTATTCTTTCATTAACCACATCCAGGTCATTTCATGACTTTTCTTTTCACGGACCACATATGGATCCACAAGTGTCATTGCATGTGTGTTCTTTTCACAATACACATTTGGATCCACCAGTGTCATTGCAATGTGTGTTCTTTTCATTAACCACAGCTAGAGTCACTTCATGTGTGTTATTTTCATTAACCACATATGGATCCACCAGTGTCATTGCATGTGTGTTCTTCTCATTAACCAAAGCTAGAGTCATTGCATGTGTGTTCTTTTCACAATTCACATATGGATCCACCAGTGTCATTGAAATGTGTGTTCTTTCATTAACCACATCTAGATTTATTTATTGAATATTCTTTTTCACAGACCACATATGGATCCACATGTGTCATTGCATGTGTGTTCTCGTTAGAGACCACATATGGATCCACCAGTGTCATTGCATGTGTGTTCTTCTCATTAACAACAACTAGAGTCATTGCATGTGTGTTATTTTCATTAACCACATATGGATCCACCAGTGTCATTACATGTGTGTTCTTCTCATTAACCACAGTTAGGGTCATTGCATGTGTGTTCTTTTCACAAACCACATATGGAACCACCATTGTCATTGAGATGTGTATTCTTTCATTAACCACATCTAGAGTCATTTCATGACTATTCTTTTCACATACAACATATGGATCCACAAGTGTCATTGCATGTGTGTTCTCTTCACAGACCACATAAGGATCCACCAGTGTCATTGCATGTGTGTTCTTTTTACTAATAACAACTAGAGTCATTGCATGTGTGTTATTTTCATTAACCACATATGGATCCACCAGTGTCATTGCAAGTGTGTTCTTCTCATTCACCACAGCTAGAGTCACTAGATGTATATTCTTTTCACAAACCACATATGGATCCACCATTGTCATTGAAATGTGTGTTCTTTTCAGAGACCACACATGGAACCACCAGTGTCATTGCATATGGATCCACCAGAGTTCATTGCATGTGTGTTCTTTTCACAATCCACCTATGGATCCACCAGTGTCATTGCATGTGCATTCTTCTCATTAACCACATCTCGAGTCATTTCATGACTGTTCTTTTCACAAACCACATATGGATCCACCACTGTCATTGCAATGTGTGTTCTTTTCAGAGACCACACATGGATTCACCAGTGTCATTGCATGTGTGTTCTTTTTACTAACAACAACTAGAGTCATTGCATGTGTGTTCTTTTCATAATCCACCTATGGATCCACCAGTGTCATTGCATGTGTGTTCTTCTCATTAACCACATCTAGAGTCATTGCATGTGTGTTATTTTCACAAACCACATATGGAACCACCATTGTCATTGAAATGTGTATGCTTTCATTAACCACATCTGGAGTCATTTCATGACTATTCTTTTCACATACCACATATGGATCCACCAGTGTCATTGCATGTGTATTCTCTTCAGAGACCACACATGGATCCATATGGTTTCACCAGAGTTCATTGCATGTATGTTCTTTTCACAATCCACCTATGGATCCACCAGTGTCATTGCATGTGTGGTCTTCTCATTAACCACACCTAGAGTCATTGCATGTGTGTTCGTTTCACAAACCACATATGGAACCACCATTGTCATTGAAATGTGTATTCTTTCATTTACCACACCTAGAGTCATTGCATGTGTGTTCTTTTCAGAGACCACACATGGATCCATATGGTTCCACCAGAGTTCATTGCATGTGTGTTCTTTTCACAATCCACCTATGGATCCACTAGTGGCATTGCATGTGTGTTCTTCTTATTAACCACCGCTAGAGCCATTGCATGTGTGTTCTTTTCACAAACCACATATGGATCCACCAGTGTCAATGCATGTGTGTTCTTTTCACAATCAACATATGGATCCACCAGTGTTATTGCAATGTGTGCTCTTTTCATTAACCATAGCTAGAGTCACTGCATGTGTGTTATTTTCATTAACCACATATGAATCCACCAGGCTCATTTCATGTGTGTTCTTCTCATTAACCGTAGCTAGAGTCATTGCATGTGTGTTCGTTTCACAATCCACATATGGATCTACCAGTGTCATTGAAATGTGTGTTCTTTCATTAACCACATCTGGAGTCATTTCATGACTATTCTTTTTCACAGACCACATATGGATCAACCAGTGTCATTGCATGTGTGTTCTCTTCAGAGACCACATATGGATCCACCAGTGTCATTGCATGTGTGTTCTTCTCATTAACAACAACTAGAGTCATTGCATGTGTGTTATTTTCATTAACCACATATGTATCCACCAGTGTCATTGCATGTGTGTTCTTATCATTAACCACATCTAGAGTCACTGGATGTGTGTTCTTTCAGAGACCACATATGGATCCACCAGTGTCATTGAAATGTGTGTTCTTTTCAGAGACCACATCTGGAGTCAATTCATGACTATTCTTTTCACAGACCTCATATGGATCCACTAGTGTCATTGCATGTGTGTTCTCTTCACATACCACATATGGATCCACCAGTGTCATTGCATGTGTGTTCTTTTTACTAACAACAACTAGAGTCATTGCATGTGTGTTATTTTCACAATCCACATATGGATCCACCAGTGTCATTGCATGTGTGTTCTTCTCATTAACCACAACTAGAGTCATTGCATGTGTGTTCTTTTCACAAACCACATATGGAACCACCATTGTCATTGGAATATGTATTCTTTTCAGAGACCACATCTGGAGTCATTTCGTGACTATTCTTTTCATTAACCACATATGGATCCACCAATATCATTGCATGTGTGTTCTTCTCATTAACCACAGCTAGAGTCACTGGATGTGTGTTCTTTCCACAAACCACATATGGAACCACCCGTGTCATTGGAATGTGTGTTCTTTTCAAAGACCACGTCTGGAGTCATTTCATGATTTTTCTTTTCACAGACCTCATATGGATCCACCAGTGTCATTGCATGTGTGTTCTCTTCACACACCACATATGGATCCACCAGTGTCATTGCATGTGTGTTCTTTTTACTAACAACAACCTGAGTCATATCATGTGTGTTATTTTCATTAACCACATATGGATCCACCAGTGTCATTGCATGTGTGTTCTTCTCATTAACCACATCGAGAGTCACTGGATGTGTGTTCTTTCAGAGACCACATATGGATCCACCAGTGTCATTGAAATGTCTATTCTTTTTAGAGACCACATCTGGAGTCATTTCATGAATATTCTTTTCACATACCACATATGGATCCACTAGTGTCATTGCATGTGTGTTCTCTTCACAGACCACATATGGATCCACCATTGTCATTGCATGTGTGTTCTTTTTACTAACAACAACTAGAGTCATTGCATGTGTGTTATTTTCATTGACCACATATGGATCCACCAGTGTCATTTCATGTGTGTTCTTCTCATTAACCCCAGCTAGAGTCACTAGATGTGTGTTCTTTTCACAAACCACATATGGATCCACCATTGTCATTGAAATGTGTGTTCTTTTGAGACCACACATGGATCCACCGATGTCATTGCATATGGATCCACTAGAGTTCATTGCATGTGTTTTCTCTTCACATACCACCTATGGATCCACAAGTGTCATTGCATGTGTGTGATCCACTAGAGTTCATTGCATGTGTGTTCTTTTAACAATCCATCTATGGATCCACCAGTGTCATTGCATGTGTGTTCTTTCATTAACCACAGCTAGAGTCATTGCATGTGTGTTCTTTTCACAAACCACATATGGAACCACCATTGTCATTGAAATGTATTATTTCATTAACCATATGGAGTCATTTCATATTCTTTTCACAAACCACATATGGATCCACTAGTGTCTTTGATATCTGTGTTGTTTTTTCAGAGACCACACATGGATCCACCAGTGTCATTGCATGTGTGTTCTTTTTACTAACAACAACTAGATTGATTGCATGTGTGTTCTTTTCACAATCCACATATGGATCCACCAGTGTCATTGCATGTGTTTTTTTCTCATTAACCATAGTTAGAGTCACTGGATGTGTGTTCTTTCACAAACCACATATGGATCCACCATTGTCATTGAAATATGTGTTCTTTTAGAGATAGCGTCTTTAGTCATTTCATGACTATTCTTTTCACATACCAAATATGGATCCACAGTGTCATTGCATGTGTGTTCTCTTGAGACCACACACATGGATCCTAATGTCATTGCATATGGTTTCCACAGAGTTCATTGCATGTGTGTTCTTTTCACGATCCACCTATGGATCCACCAGTGTCATTGCATGTGTGTTCTTCTCATTAACAACAGCTAGAGTCATTGCATGTGTGTTCTTTTCACAAACCACATATGGAACCACCATTGTCATTGAGATGTGTATTCTTTCATTAACCACATCTGGAGTCATTTCATGTCTATTCTGTTCATAGACTACGTATGGATCCACCAGTGTCATTGCATGTGTGGTCTCTTCACATACCACATATGGATCCACCAGTGTCATTGTATGTGTGTTCTTTTTACTAACAACAACTAGAGTCATTGCATGTGTGTTCTTTTCACAATCCACATATGGATCCACAGTGTCATTGCTTGTGTGTTCTTCTCATTAACCAAAGCTAGAGTCATTGCATATGTGTTCTTTTCACAAACCACATATGGATCCACCATTGTCATTGAAATGTGTATTATTTTCAACGACAGTCGTTGGCCATAAACAATCGGGACGCAGAGCTAACTAGCAACCGCTCCGGGCTTCTAGAAGACCCGGCCCCCAATTGTTAGGTCTCGTTGGATCAGGGTGCATGGACGATAAGGATGTCCTTCGTGAGGGCGATCCGCGAGAAGTCTGTTATGCGAACTCATTGGCAGTGGCAACCACGCTAGGCCTACGTCCTTGCCCTTATCCCCTTAACCTCGGGGATGAAGCTCAGTCATGTTCCTTCATTGCCATGGAGAGGGAGAGGCCCAAACTCCGCTTGCACGAGGCTCAGATGTTCGACCACTATGACATACTCGCCCCGCCGTTCGCGAGGCTTCCGGTCGGCTTCGAGCTGAGCTACGCCAGGGTTCCTGTCGCGCCGCTCTTACGCGATAACGCGTTGGCGAGGCAGATCGAGGAGTGTCGCCGCTGCGGAACAAAGAGGCAATGTACGGTACTCGCCTTGGCGCGTCTTGGTAAAAGTTGTTCAAGAAGGAGTGGGTTGCATTGATTGAGCTGTGCGGAACCCACCGGCGGGAGATCCACCCGGATCTGCGCAACGAAGGAGGCGGCAGGCGGTGCACAAAAGGCGTCGACCTCCACCGTTATCGATGCGGCGCGCCATGAAGAATCCATGAGGAGGAGGAACGCTGCCGGGAACGTCGACATCGATTCCAATGCGGAGGAGGCTAGCGGCGACGCGGACAACATCGTTGATGATGGAGACTACGGGAGCGTCATAGTCGATTAGGGCCACTTAAGCATAAATTAAATTTATGTACGGTATCTTAATGCCCTCTTTGGATCTAGGTCACTTGAGTCATAGTCGATTATCGTCATAATCTATATATGTTGGCCATGTTTTAGTTGTCTTTGTCTTTGAAACTAGTTGAAACTCGTCCGATCCTGAAAATAAAGTTCACGCATTCCTGGCATATCGGATGGGACAATACGCTGACTCTGCTCTCAGCACTTGATGGCACAGCCATAATTTGGAGTGCGCCAGAGGAGAAGGGATCGAGCGTGTTATAATAGTGTACTACTCCTGTCCAGATAAAACTGACTTAGTTTTTTTAGATATTTAATAAATGTATCTATACCCAAAACATGTCTAGATACATGTTTTAGGTTTATCTGTCTTTCAAACTAATCAAAAGTCGTCAAATTCTGAACAAACAAAAGTCATTGGGTTCACATCTGATGGGATAATACGCTGACTCTGCTACTTGATGGCACAACCATAATTCTGGAGTGCGCCAAAGGAGATGGGAATCCAAGGGATATGGGAACTAGTAGCTGCATCCATACGCAGGTAAAAAATTAATGTAATCATATTTAAAAAATTGTAATCTGGTCCACATGACCCCATCACAGACACGTTGTGTTGGGGGATACCCCCGGGTAGGGTCACGTCGGGGTATAGAGGCCGAGTTAGCCGAGGTACGGCAAGGTCAAAGCGTATGCTGGCCGAGTCACCTCAAGGCAGGCCGACTTACGGAGTAACCCGGACCGGAGGATGTCCACCTAAGCGTGTCGGCCGACGGCGTACGTCATTATGCCGCCAGGATTTTTGTAACTTGTATGCAGGTACCCTGAGGCGGATTAACGAGCATGATCCGGGTTATATCAGCTTGCAAGAGAAGGAAGGTATCTCGCTGGTCAAGGGGTGACTCTGTGCAGGAGCGTGAGCAAAGCGTGAGCGAAGGAGGACCAGCGGTAACCGACAATGGTGATGCACCCTATGTCGGTGATCGGCGCCATGAGAGGCTTACGTAGCCTCTGCATGGCTTATGATGGCAAAAGGAGACCCGACCGGTTTGCTATTTTGGGAGAGGCATATTCCTAGGAATATGCCTCCACGTATGCCTAACTGGAGACCTAGCCTCCCCTTTATAAGGGGCACTAGGGCCTCTGTAGTTGGGGTTGGTGTGTGCGTGAGTAGTTTGTTCACTGAGAGATAGGTGCTGGTGAGACTAAGAGAGCTTCTTCTTCCTCCTCTCCCCAATACAGCTCAAGGAGCATCTGTAACCCTGTACACTTGGAGAATACAAAGCATCTGTGTGTAGAATCACCACATTATCACTCCCTGGATTCCTCTAGTGCATATTGGCCCCACCTTTAGCCTATCCATGGCATCTGCCGTGACACCACCACGACAGTTGGCGCCCACCGTGGGGCTAGCGGTGCTAGCAGGAGTGAAGATCTGGATAGGAAGCATCATCGGCAACGGCGAGCGCATCGTCTCTGGGCTCGTTTAGCGCTTTGAAGCGCTGGACTACGTCAGCGACAATGTTTGTTGCTTCGGCAAGCAGCCTCCACCGCGCAATGGCCTCTTCGTCAAGCTTGCGCCCATAGGATCTGCGTCGGTGTCGATGTGTCTTGCGTTCACCATGCACGTCGTCGAGGAGGCGAAGCCACCCTTAGCGCGGCTGTGATGCGCGCATCACTCGCTCCCTGACCGCACTAAGGTGATGATGACACACGGCGCTGGTGAGCAAAGATCGACACCAGATCCGGAGGTAACACCCAAGGCGCCAGAAAAGTAGAGGTCCTCCGATAGAGAGGCTAGAAAGCCTGCTGCAGCAGGCGATAGATAGCTTGGAAAGCCCCATAGCACGTGTGGTAGATCCGGCTCAGGCACAGGCCAAGTTAGAGGAAACTAGGCAGAAAATACTAGAGGGCACAAAAAAGATAGCCGCGACTCAGCAGTCATTGAACATGACGCTGCGTGAGTACGCAAGAGCAAATAAGGTAGATGTTGTAAAAGTAAAAGGGAGAAACCTCATCAGTGAGATGAACAAAGAGGGTGACACTAGAGTTGAGGAATCAGAGAACCCTTTGTCAATGGGGTTGCTGAAGTACAACACCCCGACAAAGAACCTCAGAGCAGCGGATGCAGCTGCATCTGAGTTAGAAGGTTTAATGGTGAAGCCCGCAAAGACAACGAGAGAGGGTCAACGAGTTAGTTTGGATTGCTAATGACGAATGAGGAGTTTCTAAGGGCTAACCCGGCAAGAGCTGGGGCTTCCAAGTCATTTATTGGCGGGAAACACGGAGAAATCACTGGGCTGCATCATCACCTCATGATGGCCCTAGAAGAGGAAGTGGTAACCTCGAGGAGAAACAAGCAGATAGTCCGTATGACCCGACAAGGGCAGGGAAAGGAAAAGCAATGTAGGGAAATAAGGATCGACAAAGTGTCAGTCGAGGTGAAGCTGGCCGAGGTAACCGCGACCAAGGCAATGTCAGTCAGAGAAACGCTGAAAACGGCAATACCGGACAACATAAATCGGCACGTGCAGGGCAAAACCTACCTCGGCAACAGCAGCAGCGGAGTGTACCTCGGCAAGAGCGGAATGCCGGCCAAGGTATGCGGCAAAATTGCGCTCAACAAGAGTAAGACAGATACAATGACGGTGATTTGGAAATGGTGAACACGGGATACCCTAGGCCGGATTATCATGTGATAGGCTCAAGGTTGGGAAGCAGGAACTTGATGCCTGACGACGCCAGGTTAAAGCTGGATCGGCTCTATAGGTCAGAGCAGATTGAGGGGCAAGGTCCTTCGGGTCCAGTGTGCTTTGGGCCTCGGATCATGAAAGAGCCTCTGGTACCTAACTTCTAGTTACCCAGAGGCACGAAAACATATGACGGCAGCACCAAGCCGGAGGATTGGTTGATCAACTACGCTGTGGCGGTAAAAATTACGATAGGTAATTTGAGATGGGAAGTGAGATCGTACCTCGAGATCTTGGAGGGCTAGCGAGGGTATGGTTAAACAGTTTACCACCCGGTAGTATCAACTGCTGGATCGACTTTGAGGAAATATTCGTCAGTAACTTCTCGAGCACATATCAGAGGCCAAATAGGCCACAGACCTTAGCAATGTGCAAACAGAGACCAAATGAAACAGACCGGGATTTCCTAACTCGTTGGTGCAACGTGAGAAACTCATGTGAAGGCGTGATTGAATCTCAGGCCATAGCTTGGTTTGCACAAGGGTGTAGATATGCAAGCATGCTGTGGCAAAGGTTACAAAGGGATATGCCAACTACAGTGGCAGAGACAATCCGGATTGCTGATTCGTATGCCTTAGGTGATCTAACTCAACCCCGGCTTGTGTCAAACGAGTCAAATGAGGAATACTATCAGCGAGATGGAGCCGGGTCGTCCGGATGAAATGATTACTGGAGTAAGAGAAGAGATGATAGGCGGATTCTGATGCGATTCACAACAAGTTCTTTGTAAACCAAGACCAACCCGAAGCAGGGAGTAATCAGCGTCAGAAAACTGGAGGGCAACAGTGGACCCCAAGAAATGATGGCAAGAAAACTTGGACGCTCAAGCAAAAGATACAGTGGCAAGAAAAGAAAGACCGGCCGAGGTATACGTATGAGGCAAATGCTGGATCAGCCGTGCAAATTTCACATGCCAAATCCGAGTAACCCGGCGGGTCATACAACCCGGCAATGTGAGTGGATGAGGAAGATAGAGAAAAGTGGCTCGGGGAATGCTCAGGCACCTCGGAACGATCAACCTCGGCAGGAGTTACCTCGGCAGCAATTGCTCTCCGGAGCAAATACGCAACAGTTAATGTTACCACCACCTCCGCCGAGGTATGAGAATCATGAGAGAAGGGATGCAGTGCATCAGGTGGAAAACCAGCATCAGCCAGATCAAAGGTACCCAGGCAATGATGGGAGAAATGAATACAGAGAGCATCACCAGAGTTACTGTGTGTTTACCACGGAGGAAACGGATACGAAGAACTTGCAACGCCGACATATGGAAGTGAATGCGGTTATGCCGGCGGTGACGAGGTATATGCCTTGGTCGGATCAGGAAATTACCTGGCGTATCAAGGACCATCCCAAGCTTATGCCGAGCCCTGGTTCGTATGCATTAGTGCTGGACCTAACGTTCATCGGGCCAAATATCAATGTGAGGTTCTCTAAGGTGCTGATTGACAATGGCAGCAGCATCAATATTATGTACGTAGACACAATGCGCAAGTTGGGTATCTCGGAGAACATGCTCCAAGCCACCAGGACAACTTTCCATGGCATTATGCCAGGTATTTCATGTGAACCCATTGGCAAAGTCCGGGTTAATGTGTTATTCGGCACAAGAGATAACTGCCGAACTGAGAATTTGGAGTTTGAGGTTGTGAACTTAGAAAGCGCATATCACGCATTACTCGTCAGGCCAGCCCTGAACAAATTCATGGCAAGTACTCATATCAACTACCTGAAGATGAAGTTGCGGGCCAAATGGAGTAATTACCATATAGTGAGGATTTCTGATGTTCCATTGAGTGTCGTCGGCGGTCTAACTGGCGAGTCACTCGTGATTACAAGAAAAGAGAAAGATCCGAAGTAGCGGCATTGGCTCGATCCGCCTGCAATGATATATGCGGTAGCTGAGCAACCCGCATGGAAGTGTCTCATTTCAAGCAACAAAGGATACAAAGAAAGTACATTGATGATCTGTTCGAGGCGCCTTTGTAACAATTGGTGCCGGGTTAACTGACAAATAGGAAAGCGAGCTTGTTAACTTCCTCCATGAGAATCGGGATATCTTTGCTTGGTCAACATAGGACTTGCAAGGTGTTTCGAGGGAGTTGGCCAAGCACTCTTTGAACGTGAGACCTGGAGCAAAGCCGGTGAAGCAACCTCTCCACCGCTTCATCGAAGACAGGAGAAAAGTCATTGGAGATGAGATAGCTCAGCTCCTCGCAGCTAGGTTCATCATGGAAGTGCTTTATCCGGATTGGTTATCTAATCCGGTGCTTGTGGAGAAGAAGAAAGATGATCCGAATGTGGCAGTGGTTTGGCGTATGTGCATCGATTACACGCACCTGAATAAGGCATGCCCGAAAGATCCATTCCCACTGCCAAGGATAGACTAGGTCATAGATTCTACTGATGGGTGTGAGTTGTTGTAATTCATAGACGCATATTCTGGTTTCCACCAGATACCCCTGAACCTAGACGATCAAATAAAGACTATGTTTATTACCCCGTATGGGGCTTATTGCTATCGCACCATGCCTTTTGGTTTACGTAATGCAGGCGCAACGTACCAAAGATGTATGCAAAAATGTTTACACGGCCAAATTGGCCGAAATGTGCAAGTGTATGTGGATGATGTGGTTATAAATACCAAGGAAAGCAAAACGCTCCTTGATGATATTAGGCAAACGTTCGCGAACCTAAGGAGGTTTTGAATGAAGCTTAACCTGGAGAAGTGTACCTTCGGTGTCCCGGCTGGAAAATTACTCGGATTCCTTGTCTCCAGCCGAGGTATCGAAGCTAACCCAACTAAAATCCGAGCCATAGAGTGAATGGAATTGCCGAAGTGCCTTAACGATGTCCAGAAGTTCACTGGTTTTCTGGCATCCTTAAGTCGGTTTGTATGTCGGTTAGGAGAAAAGGCATTGCCTCTCTATCAACTAATGAAAAAGTTAGACAAGTTCGTATGGACGCCACAGGCCAATGAAGCCTTCATCCAATTAAATAAAATGTTAGCCACTGCACCAGTATTAGCCTCTCCACTATCAAAAGAGCCAATGTTGCTCTACATAGCCGCAACCAGCCGGGTTGTAAGTGCAGCAATTGTGGTAGAGCGCGACGAGGAGGGTAAGTCAGTGCAAAGGCCAGTCTACTACCTGAGTGAGGTATTATCAGCGTCAAAACAAAACTATCCTCACTATCAGAAGATGGCATATGGTGTATATATGGCAGCAAAGAAGTTGAAGCACTATTTTGAAGAACACCCCATCAAAGTGATATGTGAAGCCCCCATATCTAAGATAATGAGCAACAAGGATGCGAGCGGCCGGATCACAAAATGGGCAATCGAGCTAGCCCCTTATGCTCCACAATAGACAGGAGAGATGCGATCAAGTCTCAGGCTGTGGCCGACTTTTTCGTGGATTGGGCCGAGATGCAATATGAGCCACCATTGCTAGATCCGAACTACTGGAGAATGCATTTTGACGGATCAAAACGAAAACCGGGTTAGGCGCCGGAGTTGTGCTTACCTCACCCAAGAAAGACCAGCTGAAGTATGTGCTGCAGATCCACTTCACAACATCAAACAATGTTGCAGAGTATGAAGCACTTGTGCATGGGCTCAAAGTGGCAAAAGAAATTGGAATACGTCGGATCCAGTGCTTTGGTGACTCGGATCTGGTAGTTCAGCAAGTCTCAGGGCAATGGGATGCTTTGGATGCAAACATGGCATTGTACAGATTTCAGGTGCAGAAGATATCAGGATACTTCGAGGGATGTGAGTTTCACCATGTACCCCGTCTGGAAAACAAGGCTGCCGACGTACTGTCAAAACTCAGATCAACCCGACAAGCGATTCCACCGGGTGTAGCACTGGAGCACCTCAGAAAGCCATCTATCAGGCCATCCCTAGAATCCGAGTCAATCTATATCCCGGCAAATCCAGAGTCGGAAGTTCTGCCCATGGACATTGATGTGGGAAGTGGTTCAGGAAACCGGGGCGCCCAGAACCGGGGCTATGCGACTTGACCCGACAGAGGTTATGTCGGTGGATCAAATGGAAATTGACGAGGATGTATTTCCAGTGCAAACTATACCAGCGTGGGCACTGCCCATATTCCAATTCCTGAAGGATGGAACCTTTCCCAATGAAGAAGTGCTTTCAAGGCAAATTCAGAGGAGGGCAAAGGCATACACGATTATCAATGCCGAGATATACAAGAGGAGTGTCACTAATGTCCTCCAACGGTGTGTTGACCCGAAAGAGGGGCTTGACATCCTCCGAGATATACATCAAGGGGAATGTGGGCATCACGCCTCATCCAGAGCCTTAGTAGCAAAAGCTTTCCGGCATGGGTTTTACTGGCCAAGTGCCTTGGAGCAAGAAGAGGATCTAGTAAGAAAATGCAATGGTTGTCAGAGGTATGCTACCAAGACACACATGCCAATGTCGGAGCTCAAGACCATACCAATTACCTGGCCATTTGCCGTATGGTGTTTGGATATGGTTGGCCCATTTAAGCCCGCGAGAGGAAATATGACCCATATCTTGGTTATAGTTGACAAGTTTACAAAATGGATTGAAGTAAAGCCGACAAGAAAATGTGATGGAGCTACAGCCATGACATTCCTCAAAGATATCATCCTGAGATATGGCTACCCTCACAGTATCATAACAGATAATGGCACCAATTTCGCTGAAGGAGCATTCGTGCGGTTCTGCCGGGATAAAAAGATCCGGCTGGACGTTGCTTCAGTAGCTCACCCCGCATCGAACGGACAAGTGGAAAGATCCAACGGATTAGTTTTATCCGGGATAAAACCCCGGCTCATTGAGCCGCTGCAAAGATCAGCGGGGTGCTGGATAGAAGAACTACCGGTGATCTTGTGGAGTTTAAGAACAACTCCGAATCGATCAACAGGCTATACGCCATTTTTTCTGGTATATGGGGCAAAAGCTGTATTACCAGCCGACATAGAGCATGATTCGCCTAGGGTCACCTAATACACAGAAGCCGAAGTGCAAGAAGCCTGGCAAAATGATGTTGATCTGCTGGAAGAGGCGAGAGAAATGACATTGTCCAGATCCGCCATATATCAGCAAAATCTCTGACGCTATCATAGCCGGAAAGTAAACCCCTGAGTCTTCCGGGAAGGTGATCTGGTACTCCGGCTGGTACAACGTACTGCTGGCATGCATAAGTTATCCCCCCCATGGGAAGGGCCATTCATTGTGAGCAAAGCATTGCACAATGACTCTTACTATCTCATCGATGCAAAACCACAGGAGAAGAACAAAGGCGACAGGTCGCGAGGAATCTAAGCGTCCATGGAATGTAGCCCTACTTTGTCCATTCTACACTTAACAAAGAAGTGTGTGTATCCGAGTTTCTCATATGTCGGTATGTATGCTGGCAATGAGTTTATCAACGAAATCTTGGCACCTCGAGCAGTAACTCGGGGACTGCCTTAGTAATATTTGTTGTCTTCTGTGTTTGTTATTTATTTTTTATGTCGGCTGGCTTAAGTTGCTTCTACCTAAGCCGGATTAGTAGTGTGTGAGCACCAAAAACTCAACTCTTCGACTTGCTGCTGTCCAACAAGAATTGGCTTCATGGCAAGCAAGAGAACAAGTTTGGAAGTGCGTAGCACATGAAAAACGACTAAGGAAAAGAATGTAATCGATCCGACATTCTTTATTCGGACTAACCTTATGTTTACCTTATTTTTGCTACGCTGGATTATTTTGAGCTAATCCTCAAGTTTCCGAGTATTGTTAAGTCAATTTTTGAAACTCAGACTCGTAAGTCACAAAACCGAATCAAGGTAGACGCGAGCCGAGTCATGAAATTGAGGAAACAAGAAAACGAAAATCGGGGACTACGCCAAAGTTAATCCGGCATGAACAACTTGGTAGCAAAACATAATCAGTATGCTTAATACATACACCCGACATCTGGATCGATAAATTTCAAAGTGTTTTTTGGTGCTCAAGGAGCAGCAGCGGGAGGGGGTAACTCGGCGCCAGCGGGTGGAACTCCGGCTTTAGCCTCATCGTCATCTTCATTTCCTTCGATATCTAAGGCTTCGTCCTCTTCCTCGTCATCCGAACCATCTTCAACATATTCATCATCAGCGGCGCCGAGGAAGCTTGGTCCTTCATTCCATTGATGGACAGGGGCAAACTGGATGAGGTTGTGGGCACAAGCCTTACACCGAGCAACCCAATCCGGATCATTTTACCATTTGGACCCGGTGCACAAGCGCTCAAGAATATTCAGATCTAATTTCTCATACCACGTAAGCACAAAGTGGAGGACAATATCAGCTCCAGCACGAGCGGTGGGTTCCCTCTAGAGGTCGAGCTGGGTCTCGCAATCCATCAGCCTATTGATCAAAATAGTAGATCCCTCTAGAACATCCTCATCAGGCCAAAGGGCACGGAAGATCCGGACGGCTGAATCAAGGAGACCCAGGCCATAGTTCTTCACAATTTCAATGCGAGAGGATAGGCTAACCAGCAAGTCCTCCATGTCATAGGGAATAGTTTTAGACCCAGGACCAGTTGGGGTAGCCCTCTGCTAGCGGAACTTGGCGACGGCAATAGTCGCAATGGCATCGCTCTGCGAGAATTTGCCTGAAAATGAAGCAAGTGAAATAAGTAAAAGGGTTTAACCCGGAGAAATACATGTCGGCTAAAGGAAAAGAGCTTACGGGAGATATGACTATGGATCCGAGTCAGCTCGTTGGTGCAATCAGCACGCCTCTTCCGGAGCTTCTCAAGTTTGACATTAGCCGAGTCAAGCTTGACGTCGGCCTCCTTCAGCAATTCTTGATCCTTTGAAAGTTGGAGGCTAGGACGTTCTCGCTCTTTGGTGAAGTCTTGGCCAGCCTTGTCCATCTCAGCCTTGTGAAGCTCTTTGAGTTTTTTCATCTCAGCCTTGAGCTTGGCAACTTCATCATCCTTGTCTTGGAGTTTGGCAAGCTCGTCATCCTTCTTCTTGAGTTCGGCCTGATGTTGCCACCTTGTTAGAAAATGCAGCATCATATCGAACGGGCACACTATCTTCAAGGGATCTGCTGCGGTTTGTTGACCCAGCAGAGCCGAGGTATGAATATCTGCCGAGCTCAGGAGAAAGGAGAGAGGGCACGAAAATTGAGTAATCAAAGCGAATTACCTTTTATCTTGGCCAAGTTTTTTCTCATAATTTTGTTTTCGGCCTCCACTCCGTCTGTGCAATCCGAATGACAAATTAGTTCGGTGGGAAAAGACAAAGAAAGATGGGGAAGAGGTCGAAGAGAAAACTTACCCTTTTTCGCATTGACAAGAAGAGCTGACATGTTTCGGCGCAGCCTTGTGTGAGTCCAAGAGGCGCTGAAACTCAGCAGTCCGGCGATTGGTAGTGATCTGAAAAGAGCAGTGATTAGCTCAGATATATGGATATTCGAAGTGTACAGATTCCGGGTTAAGTGGAACTTAACCCGGCTCTAGGTGTGTGTATATTCGAAGCGTACAAAATCCGGGCCAAGTGGAACTTAACCCGGCTCTAGGTGTGTGCATATTCGAAGCGTGCAAAATCCGGGCCAAGTGGAACTTAACCCGGCTCTAGGTGTTTGCATATTCGAAGCGTGCAAGATCCGGGCCAAGTGGAACTTAACCCGGCTGTAGGTGTGTGTATATTCGAAGCGTACAAAATCCGGGCCAAGTGGAACTTAACCCGGCTCTAGGTGTGTGCATATCCAAAGTGTACGAAATCCGGGCCAAGTGGAACTTAACCCGTCTCTAGGTGTGTGCATACTCGAAGCTACTAAGGAGCTACGCTAGTTTGCTAAGGAGCATCCGGCCGAGTAACAAGTTACTCCCCCGGAGGCTCGGGGACTAATGGATATGTCTCTAAGCAATTGTGCGTATTAAGTAAAAGACAAAGTAGCGTACCTCCATCATACGGCCAGCAATGTTGATAGCCTTGGCTGCTGTGTTCATTTGTGCGTTGAATTCGGCGGGCCCAAACTTCCCCGGGAGATCGTCGTTTGGATCAACGAACTCCGCTTTGTTCCAATTGTCGACGTATTCAATCAAAGCTAGAGGATAGCTCTCTCCGCTAAGCATGTGAGGTGCCACCAAGCCTTTGGCGTGGGCTTCTCTCCTCGCAACTAGGGCGGCAGCAAGGCTAGTATGCAACGCGAGTTGTTTGCTGCCAGCTGACCCGGAGGAAGCATCTCTCTTCGGCAGCATAGACGCGAGCGTGCGCTGTCCAGCCTCGATGGATGTTGCATTGGTGGCGCCAGAACCTTTCTTAGCCTTGGGCTGCTGCTGGGAGGTTGAGGCTTGAGCTACAGATTTGTACTTGGATGCGGCCTTGGTGCTAGCTGGATTTTCTCGCCGAGTCTTGGAAGACTCGGACGAGGCAGAAGGAGTTGGTGTTGGTACTAGTGCTTGTGTTGCTGCTGGTGCTGCTGGTGGTACTGGTGCTGATGCTTGTGCAGGTGCTAGTGCTGCTGTTGCTGCTGGTACCTCGGAGGTGACGGTGTGCGACTGAGCCGATGAAGAGCTAGGGGCATCTGCTACCTCGGGCGTGCCACTTCCCCTGCTTCGAGGTTGCCCCCCTCTGGACGAGGTGGACTAAGGTCCGGTACAGCCATTGAGCCTTCCTGAATTAGGCTCAGCGGGCGCATGTCATCGTCGCGAGGGTGAGATGGGGTACGCCAGAGGGGTGAAGCGATGCTGGAGCCGCTCTGGGGAACCTCCACGGCAGCCCTATCGAATTAAACGAAGAATAACAAATAATAACAAAAAGAAAGGTATATGGATAGAGAAGCATGAGGCAGAGAATTGGACAAAGAGAAAAGTGACTTACTCATCAGAAGTCAAAGGCTCCTTGGGCTTCCGAGCTCTCCGAACTATGGCTTTAGTCGGAGGTTTGCTGGCGACCTTGTCGGTAGACTTCTTATGCATTTTGGTTGTCTTGGGAGGCCCGGAAGAAGCAGCGGAAGTGGCAGCCTGTTTCTTAGACGTGGCTGGGGATGGCTCACTCGAAGCGAGAGGGGGATCTTCATGGATCTGCCCAGCCAGGTTAGCTGAAGCCGGAAATGCGTAAGAAATAGGCGCCGGGTTATATACCTTCAACATCTCAATATCGGAATCATCTTCATCGTCAGGCCAATCCCTTAAGGAAAGGAAGTTACCAGAGGTTCGCTTGGTTGCGTCCGGGGTAGGCAGGAACATTTCATGATCCGGTTCCTCCTTGTCTGAGACAAGTCGATCCTTCCCCCATTTGAGGGAAGGCTCGGCGCCATCTTCAATGGTTTGCTGAAGAAACAACTAAAAGGAAAATGCAAAAGGATCAAATAAATAACATGCTCCAACATAGGATATAACTCGGAGAAGGGTGGGTAATGAGATTTACCACAGGAGGAGGCTTGTCCCGGTAGTAATGCTCCAACCCCCACTCCCAATCAGCGGAGAAGTCCTTACCGGTCGTGAAGATGGCCTTGATCCGGCGGAAGATCTTAGTGTTGTTCAACTCGAAGGAGGAGGTCCGGTTGGGGTCAAGTCGCCAGCTCATGTGGCAGAGCTTGTGTGTGCGCTTCTGTAGGGGGGAAATCCGGCGGCGGACGAATGTGATCATCACGTCCTCGTTGCGCAGCCCCAGATCCTTTAGCTCCTAGAACCGCTTATTAACCTGATTCGCCAGGGCAGTTGGTTTCTTGGGAACCCGATCCCATAGAGCCAGATTAGGAGGACCCATCGCAAAGGGGTGTAGCCAGATCAAATCCTCATCCGAACCATTCCTCACATAGAAGAAGGTCCGGGCCCAGCCCTTGCAGGAATCAAGCCCCATGACCCGAGGGAAGACAGACTGTTTCCGGGGTGATATGGAGGCCGCACCACATTGGGTCAGGTGCTTGTCCTCCAAGGCACGCTCCTTATCCAGAACCACGTTCCTTCGCAGACCGAAGAACCGGATCCAGAGCTCTTTGGTGGGCCACAGGCCGACGTATCCTTCTACGGCGGAGGCGAAGGAAGAAAGGGATGTAATGGCATTCGCCGGAAGATGGTAAGGTTGGAGTTTGTAGATGTTGATGAAATTGTGGAAGAAATCACTCACAGGCAGGCCAAAGCCGTGCTGGAAGTGAGACAGGAAGACGAAGAACTCACCCGGATTGGGTGAGGGAGCGAGCTCCTCGGAGGCAAGGCGAGAAATCACGCCCTCGGGGATGCGACGGGTGCGGTAGAGCCAATCCAGGTCATATTGGCACACCCAAGAACCAGCCCAGGCTCCGTGCTCCATGGTTTCACCCCCCTCCTCCATCTCTTCTTCAACGACGGTGAGCTCCTCCTCGGTCATCTCCAGGTCACTGTCCTCACCGGCCCGATCGGAGGTGGGGGGCAGAGGCTTGGATTGGCGCGGACCCGTGACGTTGAAGCAGCGCAGGAGCGGCAGTGAGGCTAATGCAAAGAAGCACGATGCGGTGGCGGTGCTGCAGAGCAGATGCGGCGGCGGCACTGTCGCAGGGAAGAAGAAGAGGCAGAGAGGCAGAGGGGCGCGAGAAGGGGAAAATAGCCAAGGGGCGCGCCCCTCCCCTATTTAACCATGCCCCGGCAGTGGGTAGTGGGTAGTGGGATCGTGCTATGCATCGAGGCCACACGCAGTGGCCGTGTATCAGCCGGATCAGCCAATCAGAGGCAAGCCACAGGAAACAGGGGATCTCACGACGCGACGTGGTGATGCGGTTAATGAGGAGGCGGCTGCGACACGATGTTTGCAGCAGTAACCCCTGACAATAAGTACAGTAATGGGCACATGCCCTTAAAATGAGGCAAAGTGATGATTACCCTCCACGTAGGATATGGGAAAATGTATGAGAGAAGGAAGGATAACCCGGAAAACTGAAGGGTAGCCCGGCCAGCGAGTGATGACTCGGAATGTGCCAAGGGAATGCTACGTCACAGGATCCGAGCTACAGAGTAACTCAGAAAAAGGAGCAAAAAGATTGAACCTGCCGTGGCCTTAGCAGCTGAAGTTGCTAAGACCGCACTAGCTTCGGGGACTAATGTTGGGGGGATACCCCGGGTAGGGTCACGCCGGGGTATAGAGGCCGAGTTAGCCGAGGTAAGGCAAGGTCAAAGCGTATGCTGGCCGAGTCACCTCAAGGCAGGCCGACTTACAGAGTAACCCAGACCGGAGGATGTCCATTAAGCGTGTCTCCCGGCGTAGCGTATGTCGTATCGGCGAGCTTTGTAACTTGTATGCAGGTACCCACGGGGCCGGATTAACCAGACATGATCCGGGTTATATTAGGCTTGCAAGAGAAGGAAGGTATCTCGCTGGTCAAAGGGTGACCTCTGTGCGCAGGAGCGTGAGCGAAGCGAACAGAGGGAGGGACCAGCGAGGCGTGGCCGACAAAGGTGACACACCCTATGTCGGCTGACGCTGGCGCCGCAGAGGCTTACGTAGCCTCTGCATGGCTTATGATGGCAAAAGGAGACCTGGCCGGTTTGCTATTTTGGGAGAGGCATATTCCCAGGAATATGCCTCTACGTATGCCCTAACTGGAGACCTAGCCTCCCCTTTATAAGGGGCACTAGGGCCTCTATAGTTGGGGCTGGCGTGTGCGTGAGTAGTTTGTTCACTGAGAGATAGGTGCTGGTGAGAGTAAGAGAGCTTCTTCTTCCTCCTCTCCCCAATACAGCTCAAGGAGCATCTATAACCTTGTACACTTGGAGAATACAAAGCATCTGTGTGTGGAATCACCATACTATCCCTCCCTAGATTCCTCTAGTGCATATTGGCCCCACCTTTAGCCTATCCATGGCATCTGCCGTGACACCACCACGACACGTTGCACGCGCCAGATATAAATAGAGACGACATGACTAGTTTAATTTCAATGATATAATTCAACATACGATGTTACTATGCCCGCATCTTTCTGCTCCTCTTATTAGTCTGCTAGCCCACGCTGCATTAAGCAACATTTGATGAGGATAAAAATGATAAAATGGCAAATAAAACAATTTTTAAGCTTATCTTTCATCTGGAGAATCGTACAAAGATGAAATTGGCGGGGATTTATTATTTGTCTTGCAGTTAGCCGAAAGATCCTCAAGAATATCCTCAATCACCCCTTCAACTTCTTCATATTCTAATACACCTCCATTATTTGTCCTTTCCTCTCCGTTCCGCTTACCCTTTTGTTTCTTTTCACACCCTTTTCTCGCCGGCACCTCCACACTCTTCATAAATTGGCTGCTTACGTACATTTTCCTCCGAGTGCTCACCACCATTTTCCTCCACCTAGTGCACTTCCTCAAGTTCTTCGTCTTCGCGCTGCTCTTCCTCCAGTTCTGACTGAGAAGCCTCATTTTCTGCCACCGGGGTGTGAACAGGGACAATATCATGTGTAACTGGGTTTTTGCACAACCTCTTGATATGGCCGAATCTGCCACAACGTTTGCATTTCCTTTTCCTAGCTCCTAACCTTGAACCTTTATCGGTGGAGGCTTCGATCCTTAGCTTTCTAGGCCTCCCAGGTGGCCTCCTAAGAACTGGTGGTTGAAGGTTGAACCCTGGATCGACAATCTCCCAATCATTTTCATTGGCCATAGGTGGTATGTTTTCTGCATAAGTTGCAGAAAACTTGTCCACGGAGAAATAATTGTCGACAAAGTTCTTTATTTCAGCTTCGCTACCTCTAAGCTTTAAGATGAAGTAAATTGCATGGTGACATGGCAGACCAGTAATCTGCCACTGCCTGCATGAACAAGTCTTGTTTCCAATATATACAGTGTACCTCCATTCACTTCATGAAAGAACATTTCATGTTTTCCTATGTTTTGCGTGTTAGATAACAATAATGTGGAGATTATTCATGTGCGCTAAGTGTGCAGGAAGCTTGAGGGGGGGGGCGGATTATCCGCCCCACCAAGGGCCAGATAATCTGGCCTACCTCATTGCTCAAAGGGATCCAAGGCGCGTCGCTCAGAACCCAGTCAGATTTTCTCCCGGAAAATCCGAACTGGGGCGGTTTTTCTTCCCCAGGCTGGATAATCCGGCCCCTAGTTTTTGAGCAAAGGGAGCCAAGGCGCGTCGCTCAGTATCCGGTCGGATTTTCTGCCAGAAAATCCGAACTAGGGCGGTTTTTCCTCCCTAGGTCGGATAATCCGGCCTTCACATAGGACCGGATAATCCAGCCCCCAGAAGTTGATCAAGGGCAAGCTCGGCGCGACACTTAGATAGGGGGTGGTTTATCTGCCGGATATTCCGAGTCTGGGGCGGTGTTTTCCCTAGGCCGGATAATCCGGCCATCACTTGGGCCGGATAATCCGGCCATCACTTGGGCCGGATAATCCGGCCCCCAAAGTGTCCAACGGCTGGTTTCTGAAGGGGGTATAAATACCCTTTCTTCCCCAATGTTCAGAACTCTTGATCCATTCGAAATTGTCCAGACATTGTGCAAGAGCTCTCATTCTTGATCTCCCACTTCAACCACCCGAAGGTCTTGATCTTTGGGGGAATTGAAGGAGGAGAAGTTCATCATCATCATCACGAATCAAGCGCTTCAACTCCTCTCCATTCATTTGGAGAAATCCCTGATCTAGTATTCTCGTCAATACCTAGATCTTGTTCATTGTATTTGATAACTTTGTTCTTGTGGCAGCTTGTTGTCATTTTGGGAGCCTCCAAGTTGTTGTGGAGTTGTTGCCCCGCTAGTTGTGTAAAGGCGTCGGTGCCTGCCTCGAAGGGTACCTATAGTGGAAAGGTGGATCAGGCCTTTGGTGGTGAGATCCATCGGAGAACAGGGTGAGGCCTATTGTGGCGTGGTGGTCTTAGTACCGCCCACCCCTCCAACACAGATGTACTTCCCTTAACAAGGAAGGAACTGCGGTCAAACAAATCATGTGTCTCCACATGATTCACTTAGATTGACCTGTTCCTCTTCCACTCGCTCTTTACTCGTTAGTAGATAGGTTTGCATATAGGGAAATTCCACCTAATAGTTTATCTAGAGAATTTACCCTTTGTGCTAAGCCTAAAATTGAAAAGGTATTAAAAATTGGTGTAGCACCTATTCACCCCCCCCCTCTAGGTGCCCATACGATCCATTTCAATTGGTATCAGAGCCTCGGCTCTTAATTCGGGCTTAACCGCCTAAGAGTAGTATGGGTACCAAGGATGATGGGAATGAGGCTGTGGATAAGGTCACAATGGATGATCTCAAGTCGTTGGAAACAACCTTGTTGAAATCCTTTGAGGCCAAGATGGAGGAGATGAATCAAATGATTGCTCGCCTCACATCATCCATAGCCCCATCTCCATCCTCCTCTGAGGCTCCCACACCATCATCTAAGGAAAAGGGTAACACGGGATCCAAGGATGATGATGCGGAAGGTGAAAAACTTAATGGTTCCACCTCCAAGAAGGGAAGTGGTAAGGAGGAATATAGTGAGGTTCGCCACGTATATTCCCCCGACCTACCTATCCCTCATCCTCATATAAACAATAGGGGTGATCCACCCAAGCTCACTGCATCCTCTTTCAATCAATGGCAATTCCTAATGAAATCTCATGTTTGCAGCTCCTCTATTGAATTGTGGAGGATTATTGAAGAGGGTCTTCATATTGGAGATCAAACCAACCTAACGAGAAGAGAAGTTGTGGACAGCCAGTTGAATGCCACCGCTCTCCACATGATACAGCTGGGTGTGGGTCCCAAGGACATGCCACACATTGAACATCTCAACACAGCTAAAGAAGCTTGGGATGCTCTTACGGATCTCTTCATTGGAAATGAAAGCATGAGAAGGAACAGGTATGATGCCCTTAGTAATGAAGCTGAGGGATTCTACATGTTGGATGGTGAAAACCATGAGGACATGTATAGAAGACTCAAGGGCATCGCTACAACATTTCGAAAGCATGGGGCCACTCACATTGATGATGCATGGATAAAAAGGAAATATGTGAGTGCCTTAATGCCTTTTGAGCCAATGGACTTGAAGAGCCTGCAAGGTAGACATAACTATCATCAAATGACATCCAATGAAGTCATGCAAGAAATGGCGTCATTCAAAGTGGCAGCAAAGAATGTTGAAGATTCCCGTGCCCGGGCCATTGGAATGCAAAAGGGTGTCAATGTGGCTCTCAAAGCCAATATTGTTGAGCAAGAGGAAGATGAAAGAGCTTTTGAGGGGACCTCCATGGACTGCCCCGATGAAGTCAAACGTGCTCATGGTGAGTACATGGCATTTTATGCAAGGAACTTTTGGAAGGACCCTGCCAAAGCCAAGTCAGAACTTGAGCGCAAGAACGGGTCAAATGGAAGAAGAGAAAGTGGCCCAAGATTGAGAACTCGCTACAACTGTGGAGATAGAATGCACTTTCTAGCCGAGTGTCCGTATCAAAATAGATAAGACAATGGTGGCAGGCTCATTCTTAAAGAGAAATCTAAAGCACCTAAGAAGAAGCCATTTATTAAGAAGAATGGCCCCTTCAAGAAGCAACCCAAGATCGTCTTAGTTGCACAAGAAGAATACTCCTCTACAAGTGAAGATGAAGAGGATGATGATAGTTCACGCTAGGTGGCTGCTATAGCCACCACATCGACTCCTTCATCTCTCTTCGACTCGCTAAACGAGAACGTCATCAACAACAACGCCACTTGCCTAATGGCAAGAGGGTCCGAGGTATCAACTTCTAGCTCTTCATTTCCTAAGACTAACATAATTCTGGATATGGATGATCATGATAGCCTTAAAATGAAAGAAGAAGTTATTGCTTTGGATACCTTTTTCACTAACCTACAAGGTGAGCACAAACTCCATTTTGATGCTCTTATGAGTCAACTTGCTCAAGCCGAAGATCTTTTTGAAGAAAAAGGGCAGAATTGAAAGAGAAGATGCCTTGGAGATAGCCTCTTTGAAGAATGCCTTGGAAGAGGAAGAGGAAGCTCGAGTATCTTTGGAAGAGAGACTCGAATCCATTGAGGAGTCACAAGAAGAAGTTGTAGCTCAGCTCATCAAAGAACGTGACCATGCTCTTGCCAAGGTAAAGAAACTAAAGAAAGAAAAGATTGACTTTGGGGTTGTTCATGCTAGACTTTTGGAGAAGTTTGATAATCTTGAAAGTGCTCACAAGGCATTGAAGAGTGATCATTCTACTTTAAATTAGTCTCGTGACCAGCTCCAAACTCAATTGAAACGGTATGATGTGCCAAGTACCTCCATTTCATCCTCTGGAAAAAGAAGACCTTGCGAGAAGTTCTCAACACAAAGGTAAAGGAGTTATTGATGAGATACTGAGAAGGCAAAGGTCAAACAATAGTAAAGAAGGTCTTGGTTACATACCCAAGACAAAGAGCAAGAAAAACAAGAAGAAGAAGAAGAAGAAGAAGAAGAAGAAGAAGAAGAGAAAGACTGCTCAACCAAAGACTAGCAACATTACCAATGACAAGACTAATTATGATGGTTTTGCAGGGGTCAACAATCCTAACTTTGAACTATATTGTGATTATTATGGTGATGTTTATGCTAGTTATGTAGGGCCTTATGACTATTACATTCCTTGGTCTATTTGGGTTCCCAAGACCCTTGTCACTAACATGAGAGGACCATTGAAAAATGGGTACCTAAAACCAAGAAGTAATTTTCTTGCAGGGCTATGCTTCCGGTGGTTCTAAATGGGTACTTGATAGCGGTTGCACGAGTCATATGACCGTAAGAAAGGAGATCATCACGGAGATGCGGCCAAACCATGATCACATAACCGTCTCCTATGGTGACAAGTCAAAATCTGAGGTATTGGGTCTCGGCAAAGTTGTGGTGGCTCACGATATCTCTCTCGTGGACGTCATGCTTGTTGAGACCCTTGGGTACAACTTACTTTCAGTCCGCGCCCTTGGTAAGATGGGCTTTACAGTTTATATTGATGCTGATTTGGTGGTACTCTTGTGGAGCAAGTCTCTAAAAGTCGCTTTCGTGGGATATGTCGAAAATGACCTGTACGTGGTGGACTTTTCGGGGGAAACCACTACAGGCCCAATGTGTCTCTTTGGAAAGGCTGACGCGGGTTGGCTATGGCATTGCCGACTAGCCCACGTCAATATGAGAACTTTGAAAAGCCTCCACAAGGGTGGCCACATTCTTGGACTAAAAGAAAATGTCTCCTTTGCCAAAGATCGTGTTTGCAGGGCGTGTGTTGAAGGGAAAATGCATGACTCACCTCATCGAAGGAAAACTATTATCTCTTCAAAAAGGATTTTGGAGCTCCTTCATGTGGACCTCTTCGGACCTCCATCTCATGCAAGCCTCGGTGAGAAGTATTGTCTAGTGATTGTTGATGATTACTCAAGATACACTTGGGTTTATTTCTTCAAGTTGAAGAGTGAAACTCAACAAACTGTCATTGACTTCGCCAACGAGGTTCAACATCAACACAACGTCCCCATTCTGGCTATAAGGAGTGATAACGGCTCTGAGTTCAAGAACTACACCTTAAATGAGTTCCTAAGTGAAGAGGGGATAAGACATCAATATTCCGCTGTGTACACCCCCTCAACAAAATGGTGTAGCCGAGAGGAAGAATCGAACTCTAATGGATATGGCAAGATCAATGTTAGCCGAATTTAAATGTCCATATAACTTCTGGGCTGAAGCAATCTCTACTGCTTGTCATTCATCCAAGCGATTATACCTCCGCAAGATCTTGGACAAGACTCCGTATGAAATACTTACCGGTAACAAGCCAAACATCTCATACTTTCGGGTATTCGGGTGTAAGTGTTTCTTTCTTATCAAGGGAGTTCATTTATCCAAGTTTGAATCTAAGGCTCTAGAAGGTATTTTTGTTGGTTATGGTGCCGAATCCCACACTTATAGAGTCTACAATAAGCTCTCTGGAACTGTTGTAGAGTCTTGTAGTGTGGTGTTCGAGGAAAATGACGGTTCCTGTGCGGAGCAAGTTGGTGTTTGTGATGTAGATATTGAAATACCCCAAGATGCCATAAGAAGAATGGGAGTGGGATTTTTCCGCCCCATTGAGGAACCCCTTGTGGCGGATCGGGAAGGACAATGCTCTACTCATGTAGAGCCCTCATCTACACATACTCAACATGTTCCAACCACGGGGGCAACTTCTACACCATCTCCATCAACTGCTGAAGGTCGAGATGTTCCAAAAAGCTCCAGGCCGGATTTTCTGGTTGACACCAGATTATCCGGCCACCCCGCTCCAACTGACCATATTGCTCCTGGTGGTGAAGATATCAACGCAAGCTCCAGGCCGGATTTTCCGGCAAGCCCCAGATTATCCGGCCCCTCGCCAGGTTAAGCAAGCCCCAGGCTTCCTGATGAAGTTGCTACAAATACTCCTAGACCGGATTATCCGGCCCCTCCATCGGCTGGATTATCCGGCCCTGACTCACTGGTTCAGCAGCCTCCTGTTATGGCTACTGATTCACCTCAAGGGCACGCGTCACCACCACCTGCTGTTGATATTCCAGTTCCTGATCAAGGTCGAGTAAATGCTTCCAATGAAGATTCAAGTGATGAATCTACTCCTCCAAGAGACAACAAACTTATTGAACTTTGTCACAAGGCTCGGGCTGATCGTAACCTTGAGTTGAGGGGTCACACCCTCGACAAGGTTGTTGGTGATCTTTGACGAAGGGTTTCTACAAAGAAGAGAATTGGCCAGTTTTGGTGAGCATCAAGCTCATATATCTATGGTGGAACCTAAGAAGGTCTTTGAAGCACTTGAAGATCCAGACTAGGTTGTTGCTATGCATGAAGAATTGAATAATTTCGAGCGCAACAAAGTTTGGAAACTCGTGGAGAAACCCAAAGATTGCCGCAATGTTATCGGCACCAAGTGGATATTCAAAAACAAGCAAGACGAGAATGGCATTGTTGTGAGGAACAAGGCAAGACTTGTGGCACAAGGTTACTCCCAAGTTGAGGGCATTGACTTTGGCGAGACCTATGCTCCAGTGGCTCGCCTTGAGTCCATCTGTATCCTTCTTGCTTATGCTGCCCATAACAATTTTAAGTTGCAACAAATGGACGTCAAGAGTGCCTTCCTTAACGGTCCTCTACATGAGTTGGTATATGTAAAGCAACCCCCGGGTTTTGAGGATCCTAACTTTCTAAACCATGTCTACAAACTCGATAAGGCACTCTATGGCCTTAAACAAGCCCCACGTGCATGGTATGAGCACCTTAAAGAGCTTTTGTTAGATCGTGGCTTCGAAGTTGGGCAAATCGATCCCACTATTTTTACTAAGAAGGTTAAGGGGGAGCTCTTCGTATGCCAACTATATGTAGATGATATCATCTTTGGTTCTACTAATAAAGCTTTTAATGATGAATTTTGAAAGCTTATGACTGATAGGTTTGAGATGTCTATGATGGGGGAATTACGGTTCTTTCTTGGATTCGAGATCAAGCAACTTAGAGAAGGAACTTTTATTAATCAAGCAAAGTACATCCAAGGCATGCTCAAGAGATTGAAGATGACGGGTCTAAATGGGGTTGCCACTTCGATGCAAACAAAATGTCATCTTGAACTTAACCCACATGGTAAAGATGTGGACCAAAAGGTATACCGGTCCATGATCGGCTCTCTTCTTTACCTCTGCGCATCTAGACCCGATATCGTGTTGAGTGTGGGAGTGTGTGCAAGGTATCAAGCAGCTCCTAAAAAAAGCCACTTAGTGGCGGTCAAGAGGATCTTTCGATATTTGGTTCATTCCCCTAACTTTGGTCTCTGGTATCCCAAGGGCTCCAATTTCTCTTTATGTGGTTATACTGACTCAGATTGGGCTGGTGATAAGGATGATCGGAAATCCACTTCTGGAGCTTGTCAATTCTTGGGAAGATATCTTGTATGTTGGTCCTCTAAAAAGCAGAATTGTATATCTCTCTCCACCGCCGAAGCTGAATATGTTGCTGCTGCTAGCGCTTGCACTCAATTATTGTGGATGAGGCAAACTTTAAAGGAATACGGTGTCAATTGTGACAAAGTGCCTCTTTTATGTGATAATCAAAGTGCAATCAAAATTGCGTACAATCCTGTTCAGCACACAAGGACGAAGCATATTGAGATTCAGGATCATTTTATTCGAGACCATGTTGCTCGCGGCGATATTGATCTATCCTTTGTGAGCACGAAGAACCAACTTGCGGATATTTTTACAAAGCCACTTGATGAAGCAAGATTCTGCTACTTGAGGAATGAGCTAAATATCATTGATTCCAGGAGCTTGTCTTGATTACCCATGCACTCACTCGTACATCTCAATCCTTCTTTGGTCTAGGTGTGGGCATGGATATAGGGGGAGTGTGGTCCTAACTCATTGGGCTAACCCTCCCCCCATAATGCCAACAGCAAGATAAATCATTTCTCTTAATATCATGTTGTGATATGTGATCTTATTGATGAGTATTGGTCATGAACCCAAGATATATCTTCGCGGTGTCACACCATACACTCCAACAAGGTGGCTTCGGCCACCGCCCTCTCCCTTGAGGAGAATTGGATCTTTTTGGTTGTTCTTTGCTATCTCATGTTCTTATGGGAATCACATTCAATCTTGGCTTTTATTTGATTTGAATTTTGCAATTTTGAGTGTCTAGTACCATCTCAGTTTGGCTCTCTTAATCCTAAGCCTTTTCCTATCCCTAAGCCATCTATTCTAGCACACAAGTCCCTCGTACACCTTGTGGGGGTGTTGTTTGGGGACACGCGAGCCTGGTTCTGTGTACAACAGAATTCCAGATTTGAGGTCGGATAATCCGGCCCAAGTGTAGGCCGGATAATCCGGCCCTGGCGGATTTCGTCTTAAAGGGCAGGGATCGGGGGGAAGGGCTCATAACGAGCAGCACTTCTCCCCCAACCCTCTACTCCTCCTCAGCTGCCGCCTGCAGTCCCCCACCCTCCCCGGAGCCTCTTCGGCCACCGGATTTTCTGGGCCTCCCCGGATCTTCTTCTCCGCGCCTCCGGGTACCTTCTCCTCCGCGTTCTTCCTCCAATGAGTGAGGGTAACTCCCTCTCTCCCCATCTTTGGCAAGATGTGTTACTTGTTGGGTGGAACGTTGTCTAGAAGGATGTGTTTTCGCATAGAAATCGTAGTCTTGCAGTTTCTAGGCCCGCTCTACTTTTTTGCATTCAATCTAGGTGAAATCAAAAATTTCTGCCAGTGCCGGATTATCCGTCCCTGGCTAGGCTGGATAATCCGGCCTGACAGATTCGATTTTGGTTCAGTTTAACTATGGAGTATGCATTGGGTAGATTTGTCCTATGAACTTTTTGACTACTTTTTCCATGCTCTCTCCTGGACTTGTGTGTATGCTTATCCCCTTGCTATCGCCCTTATTCTCCTCACAGGTGGTTCCAGTGTTCCTAAGACCTACAAGTGCCGCCCCCGCGCCAAATACTTTCGGGACGATGGACAGGGTAACTTAGTGGATGAAGTTGAGTTGAGGAGGAGAAAGAACAAAGAGAAGCGCATGGCTGAACAAGCTAAGAGGGCTAGGAAGGGGGTGTCCAAGAGGAAGGGCAAGGAGCCCAAGATCAACTACAGGACTTTGGATGTGGTCACCTATTCCTCCATCCGTCACCGTGACTTGTTTGCTGAGCTGCCTCGAGATGATGAGCTTGGGGATACTCGTTTTTGGTGTGCAGAACAGAAGGGTATCTATGAAGATGTGTATGCCAGGCTGAACATTAGGCCTATGCACCCACTGGTACTTGTTGATGCTTTGGACAAGGATCATCTTGTGGATGCGATGTTTGTGGCTGAGAGGATGGGGCTGCACCATCTCATGTCTCTCTAGTGCTTCTTTGACTCTGAGGTGGTGAAGCAGTTCTTCTCCACTTTGGTTATTTGTGGGGATGAGCGTCGCACTATGAAGTGGATGACTCATGACAGGCCTATGACTGCTGATTTTCACGTGTTTGCTGAGGTTCTTGGATACTCTTTCCGCAGCAGGGATAGAGCCAGTGGCCACCGCATCATCACTCAGCTGAAGCCCAACAAAGATGCAGCCCTCTCTCCTTGCACTGTGGACAATGGCATTGTGGGCACTCTGGCTGGCCTTGCCCCCATCTATGATGCCTTAGTGGGTCTCTTTCGTGACTCCATTACTCCGAGTGGGGGCAACAATGACAGCATTCGTGGTCACCTTGTTCAACTACTTCAATTTTCTCATGAGGTTGCCTCTTGCGAGGACGAGTCGGTGCAGTACAGGCTGGATGTCATGGACTTCATTTACCATGAGTTGACTGATGCTATGTTCAACCGCATGTCCATTCCCTATGCACCCTACATTATGATGCTCATCGGGCACCTGCTTCCTGCTGAGGAGTTCCACATTGACTCGGTGCATAAGGCCAAGAAGATCTACAACAAGGTTCGGAAGACCTCTCACCCCTCCTCTGCTCCTGAGGGCCTCATGAGGGATGCTCGCAGGCCCCCAGTGCCTCCCGTTGCCCATGAGATCAAGCAGTTGAGCTGGTTCTAGCGTAACATTCTGTGCATGGGAGTGGACACGCGCAAGGGTCAGTACGAGGCATACAAGCAGCGCCATGAGTTGGCTCACTCCCAGCAGCTCATTCTCCACCATGTGTCCGGTGCTTCGGGTGATCCTCCGGCTCCTACACCTCCCACTCCATATGCTCGGTGGAACTCTTCCTCCGGGTTGAACTATGGTGAGCTAGAGCGTCACTTGTTCCCCTCTGCGCCTGCTACTGATGATGAGGATGAGGAAGGTGACACAAAGGAGCTTGAAGATGAGGATGAGGATGAGAATGAAGAGAAGGAAGAGGACGAGAACGAGGACTATGAGTGATCCTATGGGTATCTAGCATCGCTCTTCTCCCTTTTTGGTGTCTTGATGCCAAAGGGGGGGAAGTAGTTCTATTAGGGTGTCCGTGGATTTGCATGGGTCGGGCATAAGCACTTGCATTTTTCTATTCGTCGTTTTCTTGCTTGTGCCCATTTAGCGTTGAACTTTAGTGGTTGTTTGAGACTCTATGTGGTTGTCTGGATTATTATGCCTATGGATTTCATCTCATGGATTATGCATATGGAGCTATCTATTCATATCCTATTGCTAGAGGTTTTTATCATGGAAGGCGCTCATATTGGTTATCCGGTAATAATTGTGGCTTATGTCAAGGATGCCTTCCCTCTACCTCGGTGGTATGTGTATGTTGCTCATATGTCTATGGAATAGATTCACCTATTTGTGTGCATTTGTATTCCAATGCAAAATTCTATTATGCACACATTAAGGGGGAATCTCTTTCATGGTTATTACTGTTTGTCTTGTGACTTTCTCCTGCAAATCCTGGTATTGTCATCTAACACCAAAAAGGGGGATATTGAAAGAACATTTCATGTTTTCCTATGTTTTGTGTGTTAGATAACAATACTCTGGAGACTATTCATGTGCGCTAAGTGTGCAGGAAGCTTTGAGGGGGGCCGGATTATCCGCCCCACCAAGGGCCGGATAATCCAGCCTACCTCATTGCTCAAAGGGAGCCAAGGCTCGTCGCTCGGAACCCGGTCGGATTTTCTTCCGGAAAATACGAACTGGGGCGGTTTTTCTTCCCTAGGCCGGATAATCCGGCTGTCACATGGGCCGGATAATCCGGCCCCCAGTTTTTGAGAAAAGGGAGCCAAGGCACGTCGCTCAGTATCCGGTCGGATTTTCTGCCGGAAAATCCAAACCGGGGCGGTTTTTCCTCCCCAGGTCGGATAATCCGGCCTTCACATAGGACCGGATAATCCGGCCCCCAGAAGTTGATCAAGGGCAAGCTCGGCGCGACACTCAGATAGGGGGCAGTTTATCTGCCGGATATTTCGAGTCTTGGGCGGTGTTTTCCCCAGGCCGGATAATCCGGCCATCACTTGGGCAGGATAATCCGGCCCCCAAAGTGTCCAATGGCTGTTTTCTGAAGGGGTATAAATACCCTTTCTTCCCCAACGTTCAGAACTCTTGATTCATTCGAAATTGTCCATACATTGTGCAAGAGCTCTCATTCTTGATCTCCCACTTCAACCACCCGAAGGTCTTGATCTTTGGGGGAATTGAAGGAGGAGAAGTTCATCATCATCATCACGAATCAAGCGCTTCAACTCCTCTCCATTCATTTGGAGAAATCCCTGATCTAGTATTCTTGTCAATACCTAGATCTTGTTCATTGTATTTGATAACTTTGTTCTTGTGGCAGCTTGTTGTCATTTCGGGAGCCTCCAAGTTGTTGTGGAGTTGTTGCCCCGCTAGTTGTGTAAAGGCGTTGGTGTACGTCTCAAAGGGTACCTATAGTGGAAAGGTGGATCAGGCCTTTGGTGGCGAGATCCATCGAAAAATAGGGTGAGGTCTATTGTGGCGTGGTGGTCTTAGTACCGCCCACCCCTCCAACGCAGACGTACTTCCCTTAACAAGGAAGGAACTGCGGTCAAACAAATCCTGTGTCTCCGCGTGCTTCACTTTGGTTTACCCGTTCCTCTTCCACTCGCTCTTTACTCGCTAGTAGATAGGTTTGCATATAGGGAAATTCCACCTAATAGTTTATCTAGAGAATTTACCCTTTGTGCTAAGCCTAAAATTGAAAAAGTACTAAAAATTGGTGTAGCACCTATTCACCCCCCCCCCCTCTAGGTGCCCATACGATCCATTTCACTTCCACGCTTGTATTCTGCATAAACCTCAGCCAATGTTCTGGAACTTCTGACCATCCTCATCTTTATCGTTCTTATTGCCCTGGTTCTTGCATTCAGTAACATAACCACCTTTGGAACTATTTTATGGCCTAAAATTTTCTTGCACAAATTCTTTGCCTTAAATCTATCTTCACCATTATGCACTGTCTTATTGCATCCAACAAAATAACAATTCCAAGTGTCTTCATGCCCGAAATCTTTTCATTGAAACTCTCTGCCAAATTATTGCAAACAAAATCCACCTTTCTTAACTCACCAAACTTTCTTCTAGCCCATAGCTTGGTGTGATGTTCTTCAAGGTATTTTTTCACCTTTGGCACTACATACATGTTCTGCAAGTAAGTAGCATGCATGCTTGGGGTGTATGTGTATGCTGATCGCCACAAGTCCTCTTCAAAGATCTTTCCTTTGAACTTCTTCGTGAAGTTAGTAGCGAGGTGCCGCATGCATTCCCTATGCTCAACCCCAGGAAACACAACATCAACAACATTCTCAAGACCCTCGCATGCACCGGTGTGTATCACCAAGCCTTCAGGGTGACCAATTACTGCATGTAGTCTTTGCATGAACCATGTCCAGCTTTTATTTGATTCACCCTCAAGAACAACATAAGCTACGGGTAGAAGCCAATTATGCGCGTCCAAAGCACAAGTAGAAGCAACATGTCCCCTGAACTTCCCTGTTAAAGAAGTTGCGCCTATTGCCAAGTATGGCCTGCAGCCGTCTAGGAACCCCTTCCAGCATGCCTTCAGGTAGACAAAACATCTCTTGAAGCATATCTTATATGCCTGCTTATACCTAACCCCCCTCGAGACCTTTTCTCTTCCTTTCACAACCTCGTAATCGATGTCAACAACACTACCAGGTGATGTTTTCTCTACCTGAGCTTTGAAACTATACAACATGTGAAAACTGTCATTCCACTTGCCTTGAATGAAGTCTAGAACCATCTCCTTCTCATCAAAGACTCTGTGGTAAGGAATCAGAATGTTAAACTTTTTGCTAATCTTTGCTCTGAGTTCAACAGGTCCAATGTTATGATCCTGCCTCACCCAGTCAAGTACAGTAGCAGCAATCCAGTTGGTAGTCACGAGTCTAATTTTATCACTTAAAGAAGTATTAGGGCAGTTGTGTTTCTTCGTGTTTACTTTGATCTGTATTCGATAAGAATCCAAATAATTCAGAGCTAGTTATCAGCAGAATAAATATGAGAAAGACTGAAACTAAATGTAGCTATTGCAACCTGAAATGGGTGTCCACCCCGCATTGGAGATGCATGTAATCTCCATTTACACACATTACTTTCCCTACAATGCACCATAAATCTCTTTTGGTCGCTCTTTTCAATGATAAATTCGAACCCAACTCTGATTACATAGGTTGCAACTGCATATCTTCAGTCCTCCACATTCTCAAAGACAGTCCCCTCATCAATTGTAGGATTGTCCCTGTCAAAGTGTATCACTGTCCTTTCCTCGTCTTCGTCGTCGTATCTACATCCCATTTCCACATCTTCACATTCCTCTTCCTCATCAGTCCATAGTCAGGCTCAAAGTTCGAATTAACCAAATACTCCCTACTCTCCATCCTATCAGGGTCAGCAGCCACGTTTGGATATGCTTTCTCATCATCATCCGCACTGCCACACATTTTAGTGTCTTCATGCTCGCTTGACAAAGCATCATGCTCAAGGACAAGCTGTACAGACGTCCTACGGTTACCAACACATATCCTTGCCATCACCACGGGAGTAGAAACGCTAATTGGGGTATGCAGAAAAGGAATCACAGTTCTTACCCTTCAATGTGGACGCACGACACCTTCTCCGGGCTCCATACCTCCAAAGCTCTGCACCCCGCTTCCTCTTCCCCTGTTTCGTTCTCCTCTGTGCTCTCTAGACTTGAAGGAGATTCCATGCTCTCCAGCCGCGCAGGACCCATCTCCGTGTTCTCAAGCATCACAGGATCCATCTCCGAGCGGGATCCAGATCACCAGCGTTGTTGGGCGCCTAACCCAACAGCCGACTCTCAGTTTTCGTTTCCAGACGCGCCTGGGCGGTGGACGGCGGCAAGGAGACATGGCAGGGAGCGGAGGGGAGGGGACGTGAGGGGATGGCTGGGAGGGGAGAGCAGGAGGACGACTGCCCAAGGGGACGATGAGAGTGGTGCACGACTGAACAGAGTGGCGGAGACAGGAGCAGAGGAGCGGAGCTGGTTGCGACAAAACATGGAAAATTGCACAATAATGTGTTGGTGGGCGGCACCAGCCCTCGAACCTAGGACACGCGCCATCGAAGGTGGAGGAGGCGGGCTCGCTAGTCAGAAAACATGCCACCTGTCAGCGCATTATGCATGGTAGCACTTCACGGAATTTTTTAGCCGGTCTCACATGTCAGTCTGTTTGATCAAAACTTACATGTAGTGCATGGCTAGTTCACGCGCTATTTCCGGAAAAAAAAGCCCGTTGATCCAAACTTAAAGTGGCAGTTCTGCTTCTTCTCCCTCATCTCCTCATCTCCTCGTCTCCTCGCAATGGCAGTTCCGCTTCGTCTCCCTCGTATGTTCTCCTCTTCTTCTTCTCCTCACAGTGGTAGTTGTTCTTTCTTCCTCGATCAAAACATTCTTGCACGTAAGCCATGGCCAGTATCCGGATGAAGAGGAACTGGTCCGATCTCCCGGCCAACCCACTTCGCAAGATTGCCGACTACGTCCTGGAAAAAGAGGAGTACGTCGACACCTATGCTGCTTGTCGGGAAATCTACACCGATTGGCGCCGCACTTTAAAGGTACCTGAATTCCATCTCAACAACTGGATCATGATAGATCACACACTTCCAGATGTTGGCGACTTCACCTTCCTCAACCTCGCCACTAGTCGTTTCTTCAGGACGAAGCTAATGGACGTCCATCGCAGTTTCACATCCGATATATATATATAACATTCATTTTTTTGTATTTTACATTGTAAACATATTAGTGCTAACTGATGCCCTCTTCTTCCAAAAGATTCTACTTCGTCGATGTTTCTCGTGGCGTCATCGTGCTTGCTCAGAGGGTGGAGCCATACCAGATTCGGCTTCTGAACCCAATCACTCATAAGTCTAACACTGAGTTTCAAGCACACACACCATCTGATCTTCTGCAATCTGTCATCATGACAAATTCCCCGACGATGGTGTTCGTTTGCACTGGTTATCCAGATCATATTGCATGGGACGATGAGAGCACCCCAACGGGGCAAATCAATGAATCATTTGGAGAAGGATTGTATTCGCCACCTCCTGATACGCTTCTGGTCTACATGACAACATTCCGAGGGGAAGTATATGCATTACTTGAGAATGGAGACATCATGTCGACCAACATCCAGTTAGAGCAGCGCACGAGCATTATCACGATGGCCAAAATAATTTCAGCCCCAGTCTTTGAACAGGTACGCGGAGGCTACATATTTTACCTAGTTGAGTTAGATAGTGATCTGCTTCTTGTGTTGAACGGGGATTTCGCCAAAGAGCAACCAGTGTTGTACCGGGTGGACACGGAGAACCGCTCTCTCGAGGCCGTCGGTGACATTTGAAGTCGTGCCCTCTTTGTTGATTACCATCGGTCTATCTCCATTGACATTAGATTACACCCCACAGTCAAATCCGGTTGCATATACTACAAGAATTATATCAGACTGTACGATCATGAGGTTCAAGCCTAGGAAGAGGAACCAATAATGACGTATGGCTTAAGTCTGGAACATACACCGAGGCCTTACCCTCTAGACGAGATACTGGCAGTACATTGCAGGCGGAGAGAGTTCTCTGAACATGTGTTGCAGCATGCGGAAGCCGACGACGATGAAAAATATAGGGGAGAATGAATCCAATATTCATCCTAGGTTATTTGCTAGCATTTTTAGGTCTATTTTTTGAAGTAGAAATTTGTACTATATTTATATTATTTTGATCAGCAGTATGCGTATTACCTTTCAGACAAAGTTGTAATGTATTTAATTTTAGTACTTTTAGAATTCCAAGTATTTATTTTTAGTAGCTTCTTTCAGAATTCTCTATGTTCGATAGCTGGAGTCGGCGGCGGGCATCAGCTCAGCGTCGGAATTCGGGTTCCACATGGAAAATTGCACAATAATGTGTTGGTGGGCGGCACCAGCCCTCGAACCTGGGATGCGCACCGTCGAAGGTGGAGGAGGCGGGCCCGCCAGTCAGAAAACATGCCACGTCGACATCCCCTGTTTCTAATGCCCTTAAAAAAAGAAAACACGCCACGTCGTCATCCCCTGTTTCTGATGGTGTTGCTACAATCGACGGTACATAGTGGCATAGAAATAATATCGTATAAACATAAGGGCACAGTCGTCAACATTTTGAAAATGAAACCCGGTCTCCTACCTGTCCTGGTACATTGCCTGATGAGGTGGATAGCCACGACCGATTTTTTTAATACGTTCGCACTCTTATGCTGAGAAGGGAAATAAAGATTGAGCGGTTAATACAACGAGTGTCGAATTATTATCCTATAAGGAAATGGGAGATGGTTATTTTCACGCGTGCCCATAGTCGAAACATACTATCAGCATTTCACTCCTCTTCTCCGACAAACCACAGTTCACCTTGCGCAGCTCCTCCGCGCCGCACCACCTAGGGTAACATGGCCCCGCCTAAGCAGCCGCCGCAGCCGCCGAAACTGGGGTATTTAGCCCCTCTAAGACAGGCCATGAAGCTCTACTTCAAGGCCGGTCTCCCATTGCCCTGCCAGGCGGATGATTTCGCTGAATGTGCCGAATCAACCGTGGCGGCGACGACATCGGTGCCGGATGTGGCAAGCAGGGCCAAGAGAGTGATATGGAGAAATCGCGCGACGGCATTACGGCATGCTCTAGGCAGTGGGAACAAGGTACGTATCAAATCGTTCACGAGAGCATGCCGCCAAGGGTACACACCCTCGAACAGGACAGCACCAAGGTCTAGGAACTCTCGCGTCCACGCTTCGGCGTGGGCTACCTTACCACAGGGGAGGCTGGGAACACGCCGTCTGCGGCAAAGACGCTCCATCCAACGCACCGTCAGAGGCCGTACCGTGGCGGCGACCAAGCGTCTACACTCAGCATGCTGGATTGTTCGATAGCCGGAGCCGGCGGCGGGCATCAGCTCAGCGCCGGAATTCAGGTTCCAGCTCACACGGACCTACGATCCCAAGAAGAAGATGCCGAATTTCAGTTTCGAAGAAATCGTTGCGGCGGCGCGGATGGTCCAACTGAACCGGGACTAGCGCACGCAAATCGGTCGTGCATGAACGATGCATATTTCTTGTAGTTTGGCGGGAAGGCAATAGATCAGTTTGGATTAAATGATCAAAGAACTTATGTCCTCTCAAGGCAATTGGCCAGCCAACTTTTCTGATGGAGATCTATAGTTTCTTCAGTGTAGAATAGTTAAGTTCAGACTGAAGAATGGCTTTTGTAGATGAAATGCTGACGAATTGTTCTTAAACTAGTAGAAAGTTTAGCCCACTTTTGTGCAGGTATAAGACCCTCTTGTATGGAAGTACTATTGTTGTAAGCAAATACTATCAAGTATCTATTTCCTTCAATTACTAGTCATGGTTAAATCTAGTTAACTGGCATTTTTTATCCCAGACTACAGATTTTGCGTCTGCTGTCTGTGTTGTAAACCATTTTTTCTTTGTCTTGTGATGTCTGCAAAATGGTCCTGCAGTTCAACGTGTTACAACTATAGCTACCTTGTACTTGAAGAGGAGATGGACTGCATTTTTCTGGCATCCATAGAATTGACATTGCTCATTGCCAGACCATCCTCTTTTCATGAGGTTGTCCTTGGTTATTCACAGAAATTATAAAGCACGGTGTTCAACTACATCGATTCAAACTATTACACACACACTACATCAAATTCATTACCCACACATACTACATCGATTCAAACTATTACATATACTACTTCAAATTCATTACCCACACGTACTATATCGATTCAAACTATTACACATTTTTAGTCGATGCTAACTTCCTGCTACGCTCTCCATACTACAAATTCATTAGCCACATATACCACGGCAATTCACTAGAGCTCTGTCTTCACTCAAGGGAAATCAGAACCACCAGCTTGTCCAAGCCCAGTTCCCCCCACCGAAACTGTGTGCGTCGTCGTGAAACGGTGGTGGTCAGGTGCCATCGATCCTTCCAGGCCAACACTGCAGGCGACGAGGATGCTTTCTGGCAGCCTCTTTAGGGCCCTAAATGCCATGTACCGATTCCAAAAACCTCCTCCAGGTGGATGATGACCGGGTGCTTCCAGCAAAGCTGTCGCCCTGTCCTGCTTGGAATTTGCACCTCGTACATCTTAAGAACGGCGTCAGGATCTTTCAGCCACGCCTTTACCTCGATGACCCATCTGTCGCTCGGTGGCACGATTTCCACCAGCTCGCCGCCAAGGCTACTGACGACCTGCTTGAGGGTCTCTGGCTCCCAAGCATCCAATGGGAGGCCGTCAAAGCCGAGTTTGGAGAAGAAACAAAGCTGCCCCAAGCGATCGTCCCACCCACAGGCGCGATGCCAGCGCATGAAGCTCATTTTCTCCCCGCAGCACTCGAAAGAACGGTAAGAATGCAGAACGCGCTCAGTGTCTGAGTTGTGCTCGAACCGGACGAAAAAATCGAATGGCGGCACGCATACCTCAATCTTGACCTCATTTCGTCTGATCCCAAAACGAGACCTGAAAGCCGACAGCAACTCTGTCGGCGACACGGCGGGACGGACGCCCAGCACGGTGGCCATGAGAGCGTGGTCGTCAAACTAATGTGCCAGGGCTACCATGCCTGGGGTGCGCAGCAGCACGCAACTGCCTGAGGCCGGTCGCCGGCCAGGATCGCCCGACGGGATGCGCTCCGCCATGCAAGAAGGACTAGCCAGAGACGAGATATTAGTCTAGGGACGCGAAGCTCCGATACGGCGGACGATGCGACGGTGACGGCTGCGAGCTTCGATTAGAGGCGTGGGAGGTTGACCGGACATGGCGGAGATGCAAATTAGAGCGAGTGCGAGCTCCGATCTAAGACGAGCAGTCGGAGCTGAGCAAATGTTATAGGAAGGGGAGCAGGGGAGAAGACCAGAGCAGAGCAAAGAAATAGATCTGGTCCACTCAGGGATCTCGTCCACGCAGGGATAAGCTAGTCCATGACCGCAAAAGATAACGGGGAATACTGACAGGACGGGCCAAAACGAGTTGACCTAACGGCGGCATTTGAGTTCAACCTTTTTTGTCTGGTTCAAACGACCGTTTGTCCGTTAGATTTGTATTCACCCCCCATTTGGCCCTTCTGGACAATTGGCGATTCTACTACGGCCCCTCCGCGCGATTGATGACAACTCGGGTACCGGGATGCACTCGCCCGGAAAATTTGGTACCGCAAACAAACAATCCCCAAAGGGATCCCCTATACCTACACCAAAATAAAAAACTTGCAACTTGAGAGTTGTGACGAATTGCAAGATCAAGCTACTCCTAAAAGGAAATTTCAAACGGTTCATTCCATGCTACAAATCTAGAAAAAATTGCCTGAAAAAACTCCAACTTTGATCACAAATCTAAGAAGATACAGTCCACGAACCTCGAAGCCAATGGTCAGAATTGAACCCCATCGCTGATACACATCTTTTTCATGTAGAGCTCGAGTCGAGTTGGAGCGTTTTTGTGCTAATCACAAGTGGTTTGAGATGAATGTGTTTAGAGAGGAGAGAGAAAGCAATTGTGTAGGAGCGTGTGCAAAAATGGGCTCGATGGGAGCTTTAAAACCCGTGCAGCGGCCTGACTCTTAAAAAAGGTTGATTTGAGTGTTCCTAGCGGGCCTGTCTCCAGGATGCTTTAAGACATGTGCTCATGCTGATCAAAAGAGGACGCAGTCAACCAATCGGCCCATTTTCTGCTTCGTCGGGCTTGTCTGGATCTCATGTAGCCTACCAAACATCTCTTTAGTGTATGCTTGTTTCTATTTCTAAGGCCTTTTACAATGAAGAGTTTCTTAGCACGTTATCATAGGCAAAATAAATAGTTAAGATACCACCCCATCAATGAATTGTATTTTAGATGTTGTCTCTATATTTAATAATTTTGGTGATTTGTAGGCATACCATTGGGCTATTCATTCTTTTTTGTCTATGTTTTCGTGCAAGTTTGTATCTTAGGCTGGTCATAGTGGGAGTAACATAGGTGATAACATACATACCACCTATGCAAAAAGAGTGATGTGGCAAGCAATTAATGAGAGAGGCAAACGGAGTACATAATATGTTAACATCACATCGTACTTTTCAATATAAAATGAGTCTACAAATTAATTAATGAAGCTTTCTATGTTATCACACATATGATACTCCCCACTATGGAGGTAGTAACTTAGCCTAGTAACATGCCTAAGTTACTACTCACTATGACCAGCCTTAGGAGCAAGTTTAATAATAGAGCGAAATATTGGCTATAAGAAACTGCCATGTCACCTATAGCTAACTTATAGTTAATATGTACAATAGCGGACATGACGTTTTGGCTCCTAGTTTTAGACGAACCTATTATGAAAAATATATTTTATATGAATTACAAAAAATTGAAAAAATCCGAAACAAAATCATGGGTGTACATCTTGACGTGCTATGTTCTCACACAAAGTATTTTGCGATGAAAAAATATTTTTTGTGTTCTATGTGAAAAGATAAAAATATGTCTCGTGAAAAACTATTTTACAACATAGAAAATTGTCTTTTTATACAAGCCATATAAAATGTCTTTTCTTCATGAAACTTCGTGTACGAATATAGAATATCAACATGTACACCCATGTATTTTTTCTGAAATTTTAAACATTTTGAAATACGTCATTTCGGCGGTGGGTGCATCTACACCTATAAGTCAAAGTGAATTTCCGGTACAATAGCCAACTATAAATATCGGAAACCCCTTTCTACAAATATATACTACTTTATTAATATATGACCCACCTTCTACTCTCACAGAAGTTCTAGAAACACGTGTTATAGTTGCCTTTGCATGAGAGCCTACTCTTGCTACTTTTTCTTGTCTCTCTCCTCCACATAAGCAAAAGTGTCATGTAAGCGGGCTATAAACCACTATTATACTTGCTCTAAGATACAATACCCCATCTCTTCTCATTAAGTATGATGCCACATAAGCAATTTGTCTATGATACCGCGCTAAGAACCTCTTATTGTGAAAGGCCTAAGGAAAGGGATCAACGGAACGGCAACGACTACGAGCGCGGAATTAATGACACATTTTGCGCGAAGTTAATAATTTCTTGAAAAAAAAGAAAAGATCACTGTAACACATAACTCTAGACGTACTCGTTCAGTGCTTGACATGTCTAAATATAGAATAGAGCTATCTTAGCGGACGTGGCTTTTTGGCTCTGGGGTGCATATGCACAATTTATTTCAAATGCAGTTTAAACATATTTAAATTGTCAAAAAATATGTTGCATGGACTTCTTCACAACCTATACGTGAACCAAGTTGTTTCATGAAAAACTGACTTCTCTTGTGGGCTAGGTAAAAAAGATAAAGTTTGGTGCCAAAATAAGGGTTTACACATGACATGTTCTTGTCTTTTTACATGGAGCACTAAAAATATTGGTTTACCACTAAACTTTGTGTGCACGCATAGAATATCGAGATGTACGCGCGAAATTTTTGTTCAGAATTTTTCGTACTTTGAAATATGTTTTTTAAATAAAGGGAGCATATGTACCCCCATCAAATGTGCATTTTCGTATCTTAGCCAGGTTGCTTATATCTCACCGCGCTAGTTGGCATATATTTGATGTTGCATGTGCGTTTGGCGTATCATCACGATGTATACCTGCCAATAAAAAATATGCCCGTTTTCCACGCACATTTCTTTTTCCCTTTTCTAGAATGACGAATGGACACAAAGTTTCCAGAAATGAAAGGAGACGACATGATCAAAGACGTTTTGATGAAAAGAATTATATGTGTGTGTGTCCCCGGTGCTACAACACAGATCTATACTGGCTATGATTCGGTTCTCTCTACTCCCTCCGGTCCGGTTTATTAGACACGCACGTAGTTCAAAAAAATCTTTGCCCATCAATTTTAACTCATAAAATATATAATATATGCTAAAAAAAATATACCATTGGAAACTACTTTTAAAAATGAATCCAATGGTATAATATTTTAGACATACCTATAAAGACTAGTTCTGAATTCCGATTGCTGGTAATCTGCATCGGCCAGCGAAGAACCAGTATGCACACTAGTAGAAAGAGGTCCTTTGGTCCAGCGCCCAAATTTCATTGGTCCCGGTTCGTTTCCGTAATCGGGACCAATGCCAGGCATCGGTCCCGGTTCATGCCGCCAGGGTATTGGTCCCGGTTCATCTGTAAGCATTGGTCCCAGTTTATGGCACAAACCGGGACCAATGACCCCGCGATGCACACGTGGCTCTCTGCGAGGCATTGGTCCCGGTTCATGCCAACAACCGGGACCAATGACCCCGCGACGGTCAGCAGTCCAGGAATTAATGTAAATTAATTCGGCGCAAAAATTAATTCGAGGCAGAAATTAATTCGAGGTAGAAATTGAATTGATCACTATTTTTGAACAAATATTTCACGAATTAATCGAGACAAAGGTCTAAATTGAGACATTTTATTATTCGACCACAAATTTTTCTATACAAATAAAGATGTAACTTTATAAATTTCTAGTCGACAACACTTCCGCTGCCGCTGTCCTCCAAGCCGTTGTCCTCCGTGCCGTCGGCTTCCTCGTCGTCGTCGGACGAAATCTCCACGATTTCGGCGTTGTTCGGGAGACGGAGCTCGTCTGCGCGCATAGTGGCGTCGATGGCGGTGTAGATGGTCCATCCAGGGACGGACCAGAACAACTCCCGCCCTTCTTGGTTGCGGCGATCCGGGTGCACCAGGCGCCCGTCCACGAAACGGTTGCCAAGCTTGGCCTTCCGCTCCTTCTTGAACAGTCGGGGCCAATACTCGCTGTCAGCCGCGTATCGGGGCAACGCCCTAAAGCACGCGGGCAGTTGGCGGCGACGCTCCACGATGACGTACTCCATCTCGTATCCGCAGGGGTTGAGGAGCGGAGCCACCAGCACACCCCCCTCGCTGATGCGAAATCCGGCGGGAAGGGTCGCGCGCGGCGGCGCGAGGATGTCGTAGATCGCAAACGCAGCCGCCTCGTAGTGGTTGAGCGTGGGCACCTCCATGACGGCGCGGTGAAGATTGGAGAGGGAGGGGAGGCGAAACAACGACGCGGTGGAGAGGCAAAATGGTGGGATGGAGAAGGACTGCAGAGAGGCAGCATATTTATGCACGGGGACGACGAAGCGACGGAGGCATTGGTCCCGGTTATTGCCAAGAACCGGGACCAAAGCCCCTCCCGCGCGACACGTGGTGGCCCAGCAGCGCGCCCCCCACCAAGGTCATTGGTCCCGGGTCATGCCATTAACGGGACCAATGACCTGGGTGGGGGGCGAGCTGGGGCCACGTCGCGTGAAGACTTTGATCCCGGTTCTTGGCAATAACCGAAACCAAGAACCCTCGCCTGGCTATATATAAGCCCAGCCCTTTGCCCACCAAATTTTGCTGGATTGTGTGTGAGGAGTGGGTGCTAGCTTTTTTTTTTCTTTAATTGCACACAAGGTGTTCGACGAAATGTCCGAGCCACACTTTAGTTCGCACAACACGGTATCCTCGGCTGAGGTTAGCAACCTTATCTTCTTTATTTGTAACTGATACAAAAATATTGGCTCTGTCCATGTAGGGTGGTCATTTTACTATTGACGATGTTATTGTAATGGTTAATTATTATGACGCAGATCGATGCACGGATGCGATGAATGTATGGCGACCGATGCCATTCCGATTTTATTGCAGGCCTCCATAAATTTATCGATTTGGCTAAGGCAAACAAAGTGGATAATTTTATGCCTTGTCCCTGCGTCGACTGTCGGAACGTGGCGGAGCACTCTGCCCCGAGAATCCTTCAAAGCCATCTGCTTCGGAGAGGTTTCATGCCCGGATATTATTGTTGGGACATGCGGAGAAAGAGGGTTAGGCTGGAAGAAAATGAAAAGAGGAGGATGATGACGGTTATCCTATGTCCCTGAAGAATACGGTGATCTTGCAATGGAAGACAATGAAGAAGAGGGAGGCGGCAATGAAGAAGAACAACGGGCATCGGATGAGCCCGCGATGGTCTTAGTCGGGTCATTTCGATGCAAAGCAACAATGTGATCTGAAGGAGAAGCTTAAGTTGGAGGCCATGCAAAAGGATCACAAAAAGTTGTTGTACCCAAATTGCGAAGATGGCAGCACAAAGGTCGGTACCACACTTGAACTGCTGAAATGGAAGGCAGAGACTGGCTTATCTGACAAGGGATTTGAGAAGTTACTGAAAATAATGAAGCCGAAGCTTCCAAAGGATAACGAGCTGCCGAGACAACGTCTGAAGCAAAGAAGACTATCGCCCTCTAGGATTAGATGTGGAGAAGATACATGCATGCATTAATGATCGCATCCTGCAGCGGTGAGAAGTACGAGAATATGTATAAATGCGGTATGCAATGCATGTCGATACAAGATCGGACAAGATGACCACTGGTGATGTTGAGGCGATGGAGCCCTCAGGAAGAGGGTTCCTGCTAAGGTTATATGGTATGCTCCTATAATACCATGGTTGAAACGTCTGTTCAGAAATAAAGAGCATGCTAGGTTGTTGCGATGGCACAAAGAAGAAAATAAGAAAGACGGGAAACTGAGACACCCTGTCGATGGGTCGCAGTGGAGAAACATCGAGAGAAAGTACTCGAACTTTGCAGGTGACGCGAGGAACTTATGATTTGGTCTAAGTACAGACGGCATGAATCCTTTTGGGGAGCAGAGCTGTAGTCACAGCACCTGGTCAGTGACTATGTATATACAACCTTCCTCCTTGGTTGTGCATGAAGCAAAAGTTCATTATGATGCCAGTGCTCATCCAAGGACCGAAGCAACCCGGCAACGACATTGATGTGTACCTAAGGCCATTAGTCGATGAACTTTTGCAGTTGTGGGCAGAACCAGGTGTAAAGGTGTGGGATGAGCACAAACAGGATCCATTTGACCTACGAGCGTTGTTGTTCGTAACCATCAATGATTGGCCTGCTCTTAGTAACATTTCAGGACAGTCAAACAAGGGATACAATGCATGCACGCACTATTTAGATAATACTAAAGGTACATATTTGGATAAATGTAAGAAGATTGTGTACCTGGGGTGTCGTAAATTTCTTCCGACCAATCATCAAGTAAGAAAAAAAGGCAAGAATTTCAACGGTGAGGCAGATTACCGGAAGGAGCCTAAGCTCCCTAAAGGTGCTGATGTATTTGGTATGGTGAAGGACCTAGAAGTAATCTTTGGAAAGGGTCCTGGCGGTCAATTTGTTCCGAAAGACCCCATTACCGGACACACGGCCATGTGGAAAAAGAAATCTATATTTTGGGAGCTTGAGTATTGGAAATACCTAGAGGTCCGTTCTTCAATCGACGTGATGCACGTGACGAAGAATCTTTGCGTGAACCTGCTAGGCTTCCTGGGCGTGTATGGGAAGACAAAAGATACACCAGAAGCACGGGAGAACCAGCAATGTATCAAAGACCCACACAACAAGCATACTGATAAAGGACGTAAATACTTAAGTAGCTACGCTCTTACCAAAGCAGAGAAGGAAATATTTTTTGAAGTCCTTTATAGTATCAAGGTCCCGGCTGGCTTCTCGTCAAATATAAAGGGAATAATAAATATGGCAGAGAAAAAATTTCAGAACCTGAAGTCTCATGATTGCCACGTGATTATGACACAGTTGCTTCCGGTTGCATTGAGAGGGCTTCTACCGAAAAATGTTCGATTAGCCATTGTGAAGCTATGTGCATTCCTCAATGCAATATCTCGGAATGTCGATCGAGAAAGTCTAGAAAGGCTACAGAAGGATGTGGTCCAATGTCTTGTCAGTTTTGAGTTGGTGTTCCCCCCGTCCTTCTTCAATATTATGACGCATCTCTTAGTTCACCTAGTCGATGAGATTTACATTCTCGGTCTGTTCTGCACAATATGTTCCCCTTGAGAGGTTCATGGAGTCTTAAAGAAATATGTTAAATAAGTGCTAGGCCGGAAGGAAGCATCTCCAAGGGCTATGGAGCAGAGGGGTCATTGGGTTCTGTGTAGACTTTCTTCGACCTTAAGCCGATTGGTGTTCTGAATCACGGTATGAGGGGAGACCGAGTGGAAAAGGCATGCTAGGAAAGAAAGCAATGATATTCTGACGGACATTCTTTGAATCAAGCGGAACTACATAGTTCTCCAAAGTTCTACCTTCGTGGCTTCAGTATATCGAGGAACACATGAATGTTGTACGCTCAAGTTCGGGAAGGATGACTCTTGGATTAAAAAATCACATGGAGACTTTCGGCACTTGGTTGCAATTACATCTCATGAATGACACCACTATTGGAGATCAGCTCTACTTGTTGGCAGCGACACCATCTGCTGACCGTATTGACTTTCCAAGTGCGAGATAAATGGGAATACATTTTACACGATTGCCCAAGATAAAAAGAGCACCAACCAAAACAGTGGTGTCCGCTTTGATGCAACATGCGAGAATGGGAAAAAGGACACATACTATGGTTACATAGAGGAGATATGGGAACTTGACTATGGACCTACTTTTAAGGTCCCTTGTTTGATGAGTTGGGTCAACATGAATGGAGAAGGGTAAAGGTAGACCAGGTATGCGGAATGACAACAGTGGATCTCAAGAATCTTGATTCTGAGAGGCGAACCATTCGTCCTAGCCAATGATGTGGCTCAGGTTTTTTATGTGAAGTACATGTCCTCTAGACCGCAAAAAAGAAAAAATAAGGAAACAAATACATCAGACGATGAGCCCAGGCGTCACATAGTTCTTTCAGGGAAAAGAAACATCACGGGAGTCGAGGACAAGACAGACATGTCAGCAGATTATGATAAGTTTGATGAAATTCCACCCTTCACCGTGAAAACTGCCCCAAGCATCCTGTTAAGCAAAGAAGATGCTCCATGGTTACGGCCTAAGAAGCGATGATAGGCAAGGGATCGACATACAAAACGAAGGATTCATATCCTAAACCCTAAACCCTATGTAAATCTATGCAATGTATGGAAACTTTATGTGATGTATGGAAACTTTATGTGATGTATCGAAACTTTATGTAATGGAGTCTTTCACGGGCTTGCAGGGAAATTTTTCCGAGGCGGAGCTTCCGAAGATGCCGTAGGGCGTGTGCACCAACGACATCTTCGAGAAGCTCCGCCACGGGAGATTTCTCAACCCTTTCCCCAACAATGTTAGAGGAGATGGAGTCTTTCACGGGCTTGCAGGGAAATTTTTCCGAGGCGGAGCTTCCAAAGATGCCATAGGGCGTGTGCACCAACGACATCTTCGAGAAGCTCCGCCACGGGAGATTTCTCAACCCTTTCCCCAACAATGTTAGAGGAGATGGAGTCTTTCACAGGCTTGCAGGGAAATTTTTCTGAGGCGGAGCTTCCGAAGATGCCATAGGGCATGTGCACCAACGACATCTTCAAGAAGCTCCGCCACGGGAGATTTCCCAACCCTTCATCCATGGGGATGAAACTCTCTCTACCTATGTTGGCTTGTTGAGCTACTTGCCATGGCGTATCGATGGTCCTTTTATAGGCACGGCGCTGCTTCTACTTTGTCTTGTTCCTCCGACAGGGCGTCGTGCACTACATGCTTTATCTCATCGAGCAGTGCGTCCACCCACACATCCTTATCCCGCCGACAGCTTTAGTCTCGGTTGCACCCACCAACCGGGACTAAAGGTTACCCACGCGTCCTTATCCCACCGACAGCTTTAGTCTCGGTTGCACCCACCAGCCAGGACTAAAGGTTACCCACGCGTCCTTATCCCACCGACAGCTTTAGTCTCGGTTGCACCCACCAGCCAGGACTAAAGGTTACCCATGCGTCCTTATCCCACCGACAGCTTTAGTCTTGGTTGCACCCACCAGCCGGGACTAAAGGTTACCCACGCGTCCTTATCCCACCGGCATCTTTAGTCTCGGTTGCAACCACTAGTCGGGACTAAAGGTTACCCAAGATGCACATGTGTGCACAATATGGGCACATTATCACAAACTATGCCCTGATTCCTCGCTGAACTTGAAGTGGATCTCTGATGAAATAGCATGTTGTGAACCTATAAATGATTTTTTTAAAAATTCACAAGCATTATATCATGTACTTGTAGTTCAAATCTTGGCAACCTCCTACCGATTCGGCAGGAATTTGTCTTTTCATGAGGATGGACGAAGGTTCGAGATACACCGGTTGGGAAATTGTCCATATAAGGTGGTATAGTATTTTTGAAAAATGGTTTGGTAACAATGCCAAACTTTAATTTGGTGGTTGCTGAAGGGAATATACCCGAGAGGCAATAATAAAGTGGTTATTATCTTATTCCATGTTTATGATAAATGTTTATTTTACATGCTAGAATTGTATTGATTCAGAAACATCAATACATGTGTGTTTAATAAACAAAAAGGGTTCCTAGTCATGCCTCTCTTATAGACTAGCTTGTTGATTAACAAGATGATCAAGGTTTCCTGATCATGGATATTGGATGTTGTTAATAACAAGGTCACACCATTGGTGGAATGATGTGATGAACATTCATCCGAAGTATAGCATTACGATCAAAGTCATTATGTTTATATTGCTATAACATCATACGAAGTAATCTTTATCCTTAGACCATGAGATCATGTTAATTGCTAACACCGGAAGAGTATCTTGATAACATCAAACGTCACACCGTAATAGGGTGACTATAAAGATGGGTCCAGTGCTACGAAGGTGTTAAAATTGAGGCTCATGGATCAAGAGTGGAATTTGTCAATCCCGATGACGGATAGATATACTCTGGGCCCTCTCGGTGATATCACATTGAAATAGCTTGCAAGCAAGTGATGAGATCACTAGAATGTTATATCACGGGAACAAGAAAAGAGTGCATGTCGGTAACGAGATCAAACTAGGTATGGAGATACCGATGATCGAATCTCGGACATGTAATATATCGCGGGACAAAGGGATTTAGTTACTAGCGTTAAAGGTTCTCACGATCACAGAAGTCATCGTTGAATGTGTAGGAGTCAGTATGGATCTCCAGGCCCCGCTGCTGATTATTGATCGGAGAGGGGTCTCGATCATGTCTGCATTATTCACGAACTGTAGGGTGACACACTTAAGGGATACCGACACCATTTGGAGCAAATATGTTTCAGATAAAGATTTAAGAAAGCGCTGGAATTATTTCAATAGACACCGAAACTGTTTCGGGTGAAATTGCTGAAATTGGTTCTGCATGTAATATTGAAATGTTGCAAGGGTTTTATGTGAATGTTTGTTAATTAAAGTAATTAACAAAATTCTGAATAAAATTAATAAAATAGTTTTATTAAATGAGAGAGTATTAAATTTGGAGAAATTTAATGCATTTAAAGTGGAGACTTTAAAAGAGAATGTGAAGGGGCAAATTTATGTGGAGGGAGTTACCACCACATGAATGGAGGAGCTGAAGGGTCACCTCCTACATGCGCCGGCAATGAAGGAGGGGCACCCCCCTCCTCCTATAAAAGGCCACCCCCTCCTCACTTCTCACACACACCTCCTTGTGAAGGATCTCTCTCCCCCTCTAGTATTATTCCCCATGGTCTCGGATTAGCGAGATACATGTTCCCGGTGGCTTTATCTGGAAAGGAGTTGCTGCTTCCGCTGCTTTGCTGGAGCGAGGGACGGAGGTTGTCAGGGTACCGGACGTGTGTGCGATCACGGATGCACCGCTGCTTTGCGGTGCTGGACTTGGTGTTGCTGGAGCTGGATCTGATGGACGTGCTGGAGCCGGACCTGCTAGACTTCCTCACGATCTTGAGATTGGCAAGTGTACGACTACATCAACCATGAGTTCCTACTCGTTAACAAAGCTCGTTGTCTACGAGGGTAAGTTCTTGTTGGATGTATGTCCACCCATTGCTTTGTACCTAGTAGATAGATCTTGGCGTGTAGTTCACATCGTAGGAAAATTTTTGTTTTCTATGCTGCGGATCCAATAGTGGTATCAGAGCCTGATCTATGTCGAGGGTGCTTTACGGGTAGTACCGTAAGACATATGTTGATATGTGGGCGATGATGATCATGTTATTGCATCTTCTATGTATTTTGGATATTGGTGGCATAGTGGGATGAAGCGGCTGGACCAACCTTACATGTCATTACATGAGACCGGTTCCACGATGACATGCAACTTGTTTTGCATAAGTGGTGGCGGGTGTCTGTCTCTCCTACTATAGTCAATATCTGATTTACAGCGAGTTGCTAATAACTTAGTTATCCTCGTTGTGGTTCATGTTTGTAGGTAAGAACGGTTCTATCCCCGAAAGCCCTAAGCCACGTAAAACTTGCAATTGATAAATTAGAGGCGTCTAGTTTAGATCGTTGTTGGGCTAGTGTCTTGATATGGTATTGTTGTAAGTAGATGTATGACAGATACTCTTACAACACATTCAACGTGTAAGTTCCATAGACCTTGGCCTTACACACAAAGGAATGATAGAGATCATACAACGATGTAAATGATAGAGATCAAATGCATGGACCATATCATCTCACTTTACACATTAGATGTTAGCATCTTATCTGCTAGTTGGCGCTTCGTAGCATTGTAAGATGATCCTCATTTAAATATCAAGATAAAATGTGTTCTTCCTTAAGTATGCACCGTTTTATGGATCGTGTTTGAGACATCACGTGATGATCGGTGTACTCAAATCTACGCTTTCATACAAGCAGGTGTAAGACGATTTACACACGCGAGTACTAAGGTTCTTACTTGGCGAGCCTAGCATGTCTGAACATGGCCTCGAACACGGACGAAAGGTTAAGCATGAGTCATATAGTTGATATGATGCCCATATAGATGCTCGCCTTTGAATCTACATCAACTCACGTGATGATCGGACTTGGTGTAGTGGATTTGGTTCATGTAATCACCAAAAAGACACGAGAGATGTCGTTTTTGAGTGGGAGTTCATTTCTAATTTGGATTAGTCGAACCAAATTTTTCATAAATTAAATCAAAGTGAATTTGCATAGTTTGTTGTAGTCATTGGCATTCGTTTTCTACCTTAGGCTTAGTTTTTATTTGAGATAATAGAACTATAGAATTCTGGATATTTACTTTCTGAATCGGTATCGTATTGTTTTGAATGTCAATTTAAAGTTTATAAGTCCTATTGCAAACTTTCAGCAAACTCTATTTACTCCATGAAGTTTAATAAGTAGTATTAAATCAAGAGTAAGAATTCCAATGTTAGTATCTAAAGTATCATGTTTGCCTCCATGATTATTGATATTCAAAAAGTTGTTTTAATATCAAGATTATATTGGAGCTGAAAATTGTTTCAGAAACCATCATGTGTGAAAGATATTGTGATATCTGAAACAATGTTTTTGGTTGCATTATGATAGAGTATAATTTGGCAAAATACATGTTCTCATATTGTATGAGAATTTGTGAAGGATGGAGATGCTAGGCATCCGAATCTACCAAAAGGTTTTGGGAGGCGATATTATACTCGCGATTCTTCCTTATAGGCTATAGTAGCTTGATCATGAAAGTTGTCATGATAAGGATGAATAGAAGATGTAAGTAAAATGTTTACTACACTAATAGATTACTAAAGAATGGATTTTGAAAGAACACCAAACATTTGATGATGGTGATCCACTTCAAAGTGCAAGTCCAAAGGTATTAGTATTTGACTATATACGCTTTGTACCATGTGTCATGTTGATGACACCACTATTGATGTTGATAGAATCTTTTAAAAGAAAAGGAATTGCTGAAAGAGAATCTATAAAATATTTGGCAGAAAATAAAAGGTTGGAGATGTCCAACTTAGGTATATAGAAGATATACATGTTATGGCTATATTCCTTGCTTGTTAAACAATGTGGTTCTTAGGTATTGGATACCGGTATTGGTTACCGAATTGGTTGGTATGAAGTGTCATACAGGACAACGCAATTCATGAATTACAATGGCCTAAGTAACTACCAAGAGAATGAGTGATGATGTTCATCGAAAACAAATAAAGTGTTATTGTGTTTTTCGTTGTCATCAAACCAAGCCTTCAAGATTTGTTTAAATAATTGTTATTTTGTTCCGGTATTATGAGAACAATAGTTGTTCAAATGAATTATCGTATTCCATAAAGGATGGATGAACTTTTACAAGTCTAGTGGGAGAAATCACATCCATAAACATTATTGCTAAAATGTTAAAGGCAAATGATTAAAGATCACTTATGAAGTGACATCGTTGTTTTAAATTATATTGGAAATAAAACATGAAGAAACTCCATGTTGATGGATTTTTGGAGTCTTTTGATTTTGATCAATTGACGCATGTGAGACTTTCCTCGAGATAATTGAAACTCCGTCCATAGGCCAGAGAGGAACAGATGACTACCTTATTGGAAATTGTTCATGCTGATGTGCATAGTCCATTATGTGTAGCCATATGCGATGGATCTTTTTGTTTCATATGCTTTCTTCAAAAATTTGAGTGAATATATCTGTATATTTACTTAATAAGGAAGAAGTATGAAACATTTGAAAGTTGTTCAAAGACTTTCAAGATGAAGTGGAAAATCATTGTAACAAGAAAATAAAAGAGTTTATGATTTGATCATAAAGGAAGATATTTGAGTTACAGGTTTAGCAAAAACACCTAAGATTTGAGGAATTGTTCCATGATTTGTCTTTTCTCGATAAACCATAGGAGTATGGCATATTCGAGAGATGAAATCAAACCATGTTTGACATGGTAAGATCAAAGGTGTCATTTATAAAACTGCCATTATGTTTTAAAGATTGAAGCTTTAGAGACTACCGCTTTTACACTGAAAAGAGCACCTCGTGATCCATTGAAATGACACCATATGAGTTATGGTTTAGGATAAAACCCGAATTGTCTTTTCTTAAATTTGGGTATGCTATGCATAAGTAAAATGTTTACAACCAAAGTCGGATAAGCACGTCTTTGTAGGTTATCCCAAAGAATTTGTTGGGAATTTCTCCATAACACCGAGGACAAAAGAGTTTGTTACTTGGAACGTCAAGTTTCTTGAGAAGGAATTTTTCGTGAAAAGTTAAGTGGGAGGACAATAGAACTTTGATAAGGTTGTTGAACCTTAGCTATATGTGCTAAGTAGCGCAGCACCGGAAAGTGTCCCGGTGGCAGCCACAATTCTCATGGCTCTCGTGATTACAAAAGGTGTGATCTCAGAGATTAGAGTTCCTATAGAGCCGTGTGGGTCGGTAAGAATCAAATAGTAAGATTTGATAAGCAAATCGTTATTCTTTTGACAATGATGAACCGACTACATGCAAAGAAGCGATGATGGGCCCTGACTCCATAAAATGACTAGAAGTCATAGAATCCGTGATAGTATCCATACACGAGAAAACAAGTTTCTGAACTTGGAAGACCCTCCGGAAAGGCGTGAAGCCTATCGGTCGTGTTTGGATCTATAAAGAAATAAGACATGGATGTTTAACATCTATGAAATAGTCGACATGTCGGAAAGAAGTTTACGGCAATGTTCAAGGAGTTGACTATGACAAGATATGATCTTTCATAGCGATATATAGTCTTGACGGATTAATGTAGCAACCACTACATATAATTTGGTATATGGTAGTTGAATAAACAAAACAAGGTTCTTCTAATAGAACGGTAACCTAGGACATGTACATGGCATGGTCCGAAGGGTTTTGTTAATTCAAAGGGTGCTAAAAGGGCATGTAAACTTCAATAGTTGAAGTAAGCATAGTGGAGTTGGAATCTTCACCATGATGAAGCTGTTAAAGAGTTTAAATTCATCAGGATGATGAAGATGCTTGCATTTGCAAGAAATTAAGTGGAGAATGAGACATATTTCTAATACATTATGTAGAGGACATATTGTTGATTGGAAATGATGTATCTTGAATTGACACAAGTTAAAGATTTCATTAAATAAGATTTCGATGAAAGACTTGGGCAAACCCAAAATATTAGGCATCAATATCTATATGGATAGATTAAGGTGCTAATATGGTTGTGCCAGACATACATATATAAGATATTGAAAGGGTTCAATATGAGATATTGAAAGGGTTCAATATGTAAACAACAAGAAAGGTTCTTCTTTGCATGGAAAGGATTGAATCAAGATTCAAGTGTTTCAACACTTGGTGAGTAAAATCACATGAAGATTTTGATCGATTATACCATGATATGTATATATCCAGAATGTCCTATGCTCTAAATGTTATGAGCATATACCAGAATGATTCATAAGATGATCATTGGACAATAGTAAAGATATTCTTATTAGCTTTGGAAGATCTAAGAATATATCATGTATAAGTGACAAATAGTTAAAGGTAGTTCATTGTAAAGTGTTACATCGATACTAGTTTTGTCACAAGATACAAATTAAATTTATCTCAATTTAGACTATGGGTGGCACAATATAATGGAAAGGATGTTCCATGATAGATTTGGATGAGTTCAAAGTTGAGATATTGTGGATACTACAACAAAAGGCTAAGTATATGACTGCTATAGTAGCGACATAGGAGGCATTTGTGTTAAGTAGTTTGTTATCAAACTAGGTGTGGTTCAAAGTGGGCTAATACTATGAAGATATATTGTGTGACAATAATATCAACATATTTTAACCGAGCTAACTAAAGGTCTCACCAGAGACCAAATTTATACAATGCCATCTCATTTGAGAATGAGTGATGCGTAGAGAGCAAAGACATGCAAATACACACGGACCTAAAGCGCCGGATCTGGAGATTATGTTAACCACTAGCAATTGCGTATATGCAACACCGTAAAGCCATAGGTGTTCAATGCTAAAGTTTTCAAACTAGATTATTGACTCTAGTGCAAGTGGGAGACTGAAGGAATATGCCCGAGAGGCAATAATAAAGTGGTTATTATCTTATTCCATGTTTATGATAAATGTTTATTTTACATGCTAGAATTGTATTGATTCGGAAACATCAATACATGTGTGTTTAATAAACAAAAGGGTTCCTAGTCATGCCTCTCTTATAGACTAGCTTGTTGATTAACAAGATGATCAAGGTTTCTAATCATGGACATTGGATGTTGTTAATAACAAGGTCACACCATTGGTGGAATGATGTGATGAACATTCATCCGAAGTATAGCATTACGATCAAAGTCATTATGTTTATATTGCTATAACATCATACTAAGTAATCTTTATCCTTAGACCATGAGATCATGTTAATTGCTAACACCGGAAGAGTATCTTGATAACACCAAACGTCACACCGTAACAGGGTGACTATAAAGATGGGTTAGGTGCTCTGAAGGTGTTATGTTGAGGCTCATGGATCAAGAGTGGAATTTTTCAATCCCGATGACGGATAGATATACTCTGGGCCCTCTCGGTGATATCACATTGAAATAGCTTGCAAGCAAGTGATGAGATCACTAGAATGTTATATCACGGGAACAAGAAAAGAGTGCATGTCATTACGAGATCAAACTAGGTATGGAGATCTGGATGATCGAATCTCGGACATGTAATATATCGCGGGACAAAGGGATTTAGTTACTAACATTAAAGGTTCTCACGATCACGAAGTCATCGTTGAATGTGTAGAGTCGATGGATCTCCGGTCCGGCTGCTGATTATTGATGGAGAGGGTCTCGATCATGTCTGCATTATACATGAAGTAGGGTGACACATAAGGGATACCGACACCATTTGGAGCAAATATGTTTTGAGATAAAGATTTAAGAAAGCTGGAATTATTTCAATGAACATCGAAACTATTTCGTGAAATTGCTGAAATTGGTTACTGCATGTAATATTGAAATGTTGCAAGGTTTTATGTGAATGTTTTTTAATTAAAGTAATTAACAAAATTCTGAATAAAATTAATAAAGAGTTTTATTAAATGACGAGCATTAAATTTGGAGAAATTTAATGCATTTAAAGTGGAACTTTAAATAGAATGTGAATGGGCAAATTTATGTGGAGGGAGTTACCACCACATGAATAGAGGAGGTGGTCACCTCCTCCATGGGCTCATGAAGGAGGGCACCCTCCTCCTATAAAGGCCACCCCTCCTCACTTCTCACACACCTCCTTGTGAAGGATCTCCCCTCTAGTATTATTACCCATGGTCTCGGATTAGCAGATACATGTTCAGTGGCTTTATCTGGAAAGGAGTTCTTGCTTGCTGCTTTGCTGGAGCGAGGGCGGAGGTTTTCGGTACGGACGTGTGTGCGATCACGGATGCACCGCTGCTTTGGCGGTGCTGGACTTGGTGTTGCTGGAGCTGGATCGATGGACGTCTTTGGAGCCGGACCGCTAGACTTCCTCACAATCTTGAGATCGGCAAGTGTGCGACTACATCAACCCACGAGTTCCTACTGTTAACAAAGCTCGTTGTCTACGAGGGTAAGTTCTCGTTGGATGTATGTCCACCCGTTGCTTTGTACCTAGTAGATAGATCTTGGCGTGTAGTTCACATCGAGAATTTTTGTTTTCTATCTTTGCGGACCCAATTTGCTTCCAGAACACCCGATTTGACACCTCAAAATGTAAATTGGCTTTTCGTGTGTCGAAGGAAAACTTCCTCTGCAACATCGTAAGCCATCCCAAGATGCACATGTGTGCACAATATGGGCACATTATCACAAACTATGCCTGATTCTAGCCATAACATTGGTGGTTTGACCTAAATGCCATGAAACCTCGAACATGATAGGTCATTTTGTGAAGGATTTTTATGATGTTTGCAATTTTTCAAGTTCAATATTTTTCCTTGCATGACACATAATATGACACCAAATGAAGGTTTCATATTGTTTGGATCATTTTGAATTTCTTATGCCCGTTTCAAACTATATTCAAAGCAGTGGCATGAGGCTTCTTAGCCGGGTTGAGCCTCATTGAACTTGAAGTGGATCTTTGATGAAATAGCATGTTGTGAACCTATAAATGATTTTTTAAAATTCACAAGCATTATATCATGTACTTGTAGTTCAAATCTTGTGACCTCCTACCGATTCGGCAGGAAATTTGTCTTTTCATGAGGATGGATGAAAGGTTCGAGATACGGTTGGGAAATTGTCCAAATAAGGTGGTATAGTATTTCTGAAAAATGGTTTGGTACCAATGCCAAACTTTAATTTGATGGTTTCTTCACGAACACCCGATTTGACACCTCAAAAATGGAAATTGGCTATTTAGGTGTGACCGAAGGAAAACTTCCTCTGCAACATTGTAAGCCATCCCAAGATGCACATGTGCACAATATGGGCACATTATCACAAACTATGCCCTGATTCTAGCCATAACATTGGTGGTTTGACCTAAATGCCATGAAACCTCGAACATGATAGGTCATTTTGTGAAGGATATTTTATGATGTTTGCAATTTTCAAGTTCAATATTTTTCCTTGCAAGCTGTGACATAATATGACACCACCACAGAAGGTTTCACATTGTTTGGATCATTTTGAATTTCTTATGCCCGTTTCAAACTATATTCAAAACGGCGGGCATGAAGCTTCTTAGCCCGGGGTTGAGCCTCGCTGAACTTGAAGTGGATCTCTGATGAAATAGCATGTTGTGAACCTATAAATCATTTTTTTAAAATTGTCTTTTTCATGAGGGATGGACAGAAAGGTTCTAGATACACCGGTTGGGAAATTATCCATATAAGGTGGTATAGTATTTTTGAAAAATGGTTTGGTACCAATGCCAAACTTTAATTTGTTGGTTGCTTCACAGAACACCCCGATTTCGGCACCTCAAAAATGGAAATTGGATTTTTCGTGTCGAAAGGAAAACTTCCTCTGCAACATAAGCCATACCAAGATGCACATGTGTGCACAATATGGGCACATTATCACAAACTATGCCCTGATTCTAGCCATAACATTGGTGGTTTGACCTAAATGCCATGAAACCTTGAACATGATAGGTCATTTTGTGAAGGATTTTTTATGATGTTTGCAATTTTTCAAGTTCAATATTTTTCCTTGCAACTGTGACACATAATATGACACCACACGAAGGTTTCACATTGTTTGGATCATTTTTGAATTTCTTATGCCCGTTTCAAACTATATTCAAAGCGGGGGCATGAAGCTTCTTAGCCGAAGTGAGCCTCGCTGAACTTGAAGTGGATCTCGATGAAATAGCATGTTGTGAACCCATAAATGATTTTTTAAAATTCACAAGCATTATATCATGTACTTGTAGTTCAAATCTTGGCAACCTCCTCTTGATTGGCAGAATTTGTCTTTTTCATGAGGGATGGAGAAAGGTTCAAGATACACGGTTGGGAAATTGTCCATATAAGGTGGTATAGTATTTTTGAAAATGGTTTGGTACCAATGCCAAACTTTAATTTAGTGGTTGCTTCACAGAACACCCCATTTCAGCACCTCAAAAATGGAAATTGGCTTTTTTAATGCCGAAGGGAAAACTTCCTCCGCAACATCGTAAGCCATCCCAAGATGCACATGTGTGCACATTATCACAAACTATGCCCTGATTCTAGCCATAACATTGGTGGTTTGACCTAAATGCCATGAAACCTCGAACATGATAGGTCATTTTGTGAAGGATTTTTATGATGTTTGTAATTTTCAAGTTCAATATTTTTCCTTGCAACTGTGACACATAATATGACACCAATGAAGGTTTCACATTGTTTGGATTATTTTTGAATTTCTTATACCCGTTTCAAACTATATTCAAAAGCGGCGGGCATGAAGCTTCTTAGCAGGGCTGAGCCTCATTGAACTTGAAGTGGATCTCTGATGAAATAGCATGTTGTGAACCTATAAATGATTTTAAAAATTCACAATCATTATATCATGTACTTGTAGTTCAAATCTTGGCAACCTCCCACCGATTCAGGCAGAATTTATCTTTTCATGAGGATGGAAAGGTTCGAGATACACGGTTGGGAAATTGTCCATATAAGGTGGTATAGTATTTTTGAAAAGGTTTGGTACAGATGCCAAACTTTAATTTGGTGGTTGCTTCATAGAACACCCGATTTGACACCTCAAAAATGGAAATTGGCTTTTTAGTGTGTCAAAGGAAAACTTCCTCCTCTAACATCGTAATCCATCCCAAGATGCACATGTGTGCACAATATGGGCACATTATCACAAACTATGCCTGATTCTAGCCATAACATTGGTGGCTTGACTAAATGCCATGAAACCTCGAACATGATAGGTCATTTTGTGAAGGATTTTTATGATGTTTGCAATTTTCAAGTTAATATTTTCTTTGCAATTGTGACACATACTATGACACCTTGAAGGTTTCACATTGTTTGGATCATTTTGAATTTCTTATGCCCGTTTCAAACTATATTCAAAGCGGCGGGCATGAAGCTTCTTAGCCTGGGCTGAGCCTCGCTAAACTTGAAGTGGATCTCTGATGAAATAGCATGTTGTGAACCTATAAATGTTTTTTTCAATTCACAAGCATTATATCATGTACTTGTAGTTCAAATCTTGGCAACCTCCTACCGATTAAGCAAGAATTTGTCTTTTCATGAGGATGGACAAAAAGGTTCCAGATACACCGGTTGGGAAATTGTCCATATAAGGTGGTATAGTATTTTTTAAAATGGTTTGGTACCGATGCCAAACTTTAATTTGGTGGTTGCTTCATAGAACACCCCGATTTCGGCACCTCAAAAATGGAAATTGGCTTTTTCGAGTGTAGAAAGGGAAAACTTCCTCCTGCAACATCTTAATCCATCCCAAGATGCACATGTGTGCACAATATGGGCACATTATCACAAACTATGCCCTGATTCTAGCCATAACATTGGTGGTTTGACCTAAATGCCATGAAACCTCGAACATGATAGGTCATTTTGTGAAGGATTTTTTATTATGTTTGCAATTTTTCAAGTTCAATATTTTTCCTTGCAACTTACACATAATATGACACCACGCGAAGGTTTCACATTGTTTGGATCATTTTTGAATTTCTTATGCCCGTTTCAAACTATATTTAAAGCAGCGGGCATGAAACTTCTTAGCCGAAATTTGAGCCTCGCTGAACTTGAAGTGGATCTCTGATGAAATAGCATGTTTTGAACCTATAAATGTTTTTTTTTAAATTCACAAGCATTATATCATGTACGTATAGTTCAAATCTTGGGAACCTCCTACCGATTCGGCAGAATTTGTCTTTTTCATGAGGATGGATGAAAGGTTCCAGATACACCAGTTGGGAAATTGTCCATATAAGGTGGTATAGTATTTTTGAAAAATGGTTTGGTACCAATGCCAAACTTTAATTTGGTGGTTGCTTCATAGAACACCGCGATTTCGGCACCTCAAAAATGGAAATTGGCTTTTTCGTGTGTCGAAAGGGAAAACTTCCTCCTGCAACATCGTAAGCCATCCCAAGATGCACATGTGTGCACAATATGGGCACATTATCACAAACTATGCCCTGATTCTAGCCATAACATTGGTGGTTTGACCTAAATGCCATGAAACCTCGAACATGATAGGTCATTTTGTGAAGGATTTTTTATGATGTTTGCAATTTTTCAAGTTCAATATTTTCCCTTGCAACTGTGACACATAATATGACACCAAACGAAGGTTTCACATTGTTTGGATCATTTTTGAATTTCTTATGCCCGTTTCAAACTATATTCAAAATGGCGGGCATGAGGCTTCTTAGCCCGAGGCTGAGCCTCGCTGAACTTGAAGTGGATCTTTGATGAAATAGCATGTTGTGAACCTATAAATGATTTTTTTAAAATTCACAAGCATTATATCATGTACTTGTATTTCAAATCTTGGCAACCTCCTACCGATTAGGAATTTGTCTTTTCATGAGGGATGGACGGAAAGGTTCGGATACACGGTTGGGAAATTGTCCAAATAAGGTGGTATAGTATTTTGAAAAATGGTTTGGTACCAATGCCAAACTTTAATTTGGTGGTTGCTTCACAGAACACCCGATTCGGCACCTCAAAAATGGAAATTGGCTTTTTCGTGTCGAAGGAAAACTTCCTCTGCAACATCGTAAGCCATCCCAAGATGCACATGTGTGCACAATATGGGCACATTATCACAAACTATGCCCTGATTCTAGCCATAACATTGGTGGTTTGACCTAAATGCCATGAAACCTCGAACATGATAGGTCATTTTGTGAAGGATATTTTATCATCTAAGAAATTTATCAAGGTCAATATTTTTCCTTGCAAATGTGACACATAATATGACACCACCGAAGGTTTCACATTGTTTGGATCGTTTTGAATTTCTTATGCCCGTTTCAAACTATATTCAAAGCGAGGGCATGAAACTTCTTAGCCGAAATTTGAGCCTCCTTGAACTTGAAGTGGATCCCTGATGAAATAGCATGTTGTGAACCTATAAATCATTTTTTAAATTGTCTTTTTTCATGAGGATGGATGAAAGGTTCTAGATACATCGGTTGGGAAATTGTCCATATAAGGTGGTATAGTATTTTTCAAAAATGGTTTGGTACCAATGCCAAACTTTAATTTGCTGGTTGCTTCACAGAACACCCCGATTTTGGCACCTCAAAAATGGAAATTGGCTTTTTGTGTCGAAAGGAAAACTTCCTCTGCAACATCGTAAGCCATACCAAGATGCACATGTGTGCACAATATGGGCACATTATCACAAACTATGCCCTCATTCTAGCCATAACATTGGTGGTTTGACCTAAATGCCATGAAACCTCGAACATGATAGGTCATTTTGTGAATGATTTTTTATGATGTTTGCAATTTTTCAAGTTCAATATTTTCCTTGCAACTGTGACACATAATATGACACCATGAAGGTTTCACATTGTTTGGATCATTTTGAATTTCTTATGCCCGTTTCAAACTATATTCAAAGCAATGGGCATGAAACTTCTTAGCCGAGTGAGCCTCGCTGAACTTGAAGTGGATCTTTGATGAAATAGCATGTTGTGAAGCTATAAATGATTTTTTAAAATTTACAAGCATTATATCATGTACTTATAGTTCAAATCTTGACCTCCTACTGGAGATGAGAATTTGTCTTTTCATGAGTGATGGACGGAAAGGTTCGAGATACACGTTGGGAAATTGTCCATATATGGTGGTATAGTATTTCTGAAAAATGGTTTGGTACCAATGCCAAACTTTAATTTGGTGGTTGCTTCACAGAACACTCGATTTCGCACCTCAAAATGGAAATTGGCTTTTTAATGTGTCGAAGGAAAACTTCCTCTGTAACATCGTAATCCATCCCAAGATGCACATGTGTGCACAATATGGGCACATTATCACAAACTATGCCCTGTTTCTAGCCATAACATTGGTGGTTTGACCTAATTGCCATGAAACCTCGAACATGATAGGTCATTATGTGAAGGATATATTATGATGTTTGCAATTTTTCAAGTTCAATATTTTTCCTTGCAACTGTGACACATAATATGACACCACAGGAAGGTTTCACATAGTTTGGATCATTTTGAATTTCTTATACCTGTTTCAAACTATATTCAAACAGCGGGTATGAAGCTTCTTAGCAGGGTTGAGCCTCGCTGAACTTGAAGTGGATCTCATTGAAATAGCATGTTGTGAACCTATAAATAATTTTATTACTTGTAGTATTCATGAGGGATGGACAGAAAGGTTCTAGATACACCGGTTGGGAAATTGTCCATATAAGGTGGTATAGTATTTTTGAAAAATGGTTTGGTACCAATGCCAAACTTTAATTTGCTGGTTGCTTCACAGAACACCGATTTGGCACCTCAAAAATGAAATTGGCTTTTTAGGTGTCGAAAGGAAAACTTCCTCTGCAACATCGTAAGCCATACCAATATGCACATGTGTGCACAATATGGACAGATTATCACAAACTATGCCCTGATTCTAGCCATGGTAACATTGGTGGTTTTGACCTAAATGCCATGAAACCTCGAACATGATAGGTCATTTTGTGAAGGATATTTTATGATGTTTGCAATTTTCAAGTTCAATATTTTTCCTTGCATTTGTGACACATAATATGACACCAAGAAGGTTTCACATTGTTTGGATCATTTTTAATTTCTTATGCCCGTTTCAAACTATATTCAAAGCGGCGGGCATGAAGCTTCTTAACACAGTGAGCCTCGCCGAACTTGAAGTGGATCTCTGATGAAATAGCATGTTGTGAACCCATAAATGATTTTTTAAAATTCACAAGCATTATATCATGTACTTGTAGTTCAAATCTTGGCGACCTCCTCTGGAATTCGGCGAGAATTTGTCTTTTCATGAGGGATGGATGAGAAAGGTTCAAGATACACCGGTTGGAAATTGTCCATATAAGGTGGTATAGTATTTTTGAAAAATAGTTTGGTACCAATGCCAAACTTTAATTTAGTGGTTGCTTCACAAGAACACCCGATTAGGCACCTCAAAATGAAATTGGCTTTTTCGGTGTCGAAAGGAAAACTTTCCTCTGCAACATCGTAATCCATCCCAAGATGCACATGTGTGCACAATATGGGCACATTATCACAAACTATGCCCTGATTCTAGCCATAACATTGGTGGTTTGACCTAAATGCCATGAAACCTCGAACATGATGGGTCATTTTGTGAAGGATATTTTATGATGTTTGCAATTTTCAAGTTCAATATTTTTCCTTACAACTGTGACACATAATATGACACCACCAGAAGGTTTCACATTGTTTGGATCATTTTGAATTTCTTATGCCCGTTTCAAACTATATTCAAAAATGGTATGAAGCTTCTTAGGGTTTTAGCCTACATTGAACTTGAAGTGGATCTCGATGAAATAGCATGTTGTGAACCTATAAATCATTTTTAAATTGTATTTTCATGAGGATGGAAAGGTTCTAGATACACGGTTGGGAAATTGTCCATATAAGGTGGTATAGTATTTTGAAAAATGGTTTGGTACCAATGCCAAACTTTTAATTTTGAGTTCAAAATTTTTCGGTGATCTCCACTAGTGCTAGGTAGTCTTTGGTTGCAAGGGTTTTGAAAATGGAGCTCAAATACATGGTATTTGAAATAGGGGTGATCTATGCATATGCATTAGATTCAATTTTAAACTGCCATTTAAAATAGTTTCTAGAATGTTTTTAGAAGATTAAAAGGTGGGCCTTGGTACCTCATTATTTGTACTAGCAATGTAAAGATCCTAACTGTTTCATTAGAATTGAGTACTAGGAATAGCCAAAGTAGGTAGGAGAGTTAATTTTGTTAAAATGACCATTCCTTTATTTTAATTCTTTTTGATTTGATTTCTTTTAGCAAAAGTTTGGGAATGATGTAGATGATGTTTAAATCACCTAAGAAACATTTTAGAAGCAAAGGATCACACAATCATGGCAATTCAAATCAACTCCTATTTTAAATGCACACATATATGAATGCTTTCATTTTAAATTATGGAAAAGTTTTTGTTAATCCTAAATTTGGATGATTTGATCTTTGATAAGCTTGGATTGAAGTTTTGGGATGTTACAAACTATATTCAAAGCGTGGGCATGAAGGTTCTTAGCCCGGGGCTGAGCCTCGCTGAACTTCAAGTGGATCTCTGATGAAATAGCATGTTGTGAACCTATAAATGATTTTTTTTAAAATTCACAAGCATTATATCATGTAATTGTAGTTCAAATCTTGGCAACCTCCTACCGATTTGGCAGGAATTTGTCTTTTTCATGAGGGATGGACAGAAAGGTTCTAGATACACCGGTTGGGAAATTGTCCATATAAGGTGGTATAGTATTTTTGAAAAATGGTTTGGTACCAATGCCACACTTTAATTTGGTGGTTGCTTCATAGAACACCCCGATTTCGGCACCTCAAAAATGGAAATTGGCTTTTTCGTGTGTCGAAAGGGAAAACTTCCTCCTGCAACATCGTAAGACATCCCAAGATGCACATGTGTGCACAATATGGGCACAGTATCACAAACTATGCCTTGATTCTAGCCATAACATTGGTGGTTTGGCCTAAATGCCATGAAACCTCGAACATGATGGGTCATTTTGTGAAGGATTTTTTATGATGTTTGCAATTTTTCAAGTTCAACATTTTTCCTTGTTTGGATCATTTTTGAATTTCTTATGCCCGTTTCAAACTATATTCAAAACGGCGGGCATGAAGCTTCTTAGACCGGGGCTGAGCCTCGCTGAACTTGAAGTGGATCTCTGATGCAATAGCATGTTGTGAACCTATAAATGATTTTTTTTAAATTCACAAGCATTATATCATGTACTTGTAGTTCAAATCTTGGCAACCTCCTGCCGATTCGGCAGGAATTTGTCTTTTTCATGAGGGTGGACAGAAAGGTTCTAGATACACCGGTTGGGAAATTGTCCATATAAGGTGGTATAGTATTTTTCAAAAATGGTTTGGTACCGATGCCAAACTTTAATTTGGTGGTTGCTTCACAGAACACCTCGATTTCGGCACCTCAAAAATGGAAATTGGCTTTTTCGTGTGTCAAAAGGGAAAACTTCCTCCTGCAACATCGTAACCCATCCCAAGAGGCACATGTGTGCACAGTATCACAAACTATGCCCTGATTCTAGCCATAACATTGGTAGTTGGACCTAAATTCCATGAAACCTCGAACATGATAGGTCATTTTGTGAAGGATTTTTTATGATGTTTGCAATTTTTCAAGTTCGATATTTTTCCTTGCAACTGTGACACATAATATGACACCACGCGAAGGTTTCACATTGTTTGGATCATTTTTGTTTCTTATGCCCGTTTCAAACTATATTCAAAACGGCGGGCATGAATCTTCTTAGCCCGGGGCTGAGCCTCGCTGAACTTGAAGTGGATCTCTGATGAAATAGCATGTTGTGAACCTATAAATGATTTTTTTTAAATTCATAAGCATTATATCATGTACTTGTAGTTCCAATCTTGGCAACCTCCTATCGATTTGGCATGAATTTGTCTTTTTCATGAGGGATGGACAGAAAGGTTCCAGATACACCGGTTGGGAAATTTTCCATATAAGGTGGTATAGTATTTTTGAAAAATGGTTTGGTACCAATGCCAAACTTTATTTTGGTGGTTGCTTCACAGAACACCCCGATTTCGGCACCTCAAAAATGGAAATTGGCTTTTTCGTGTGTCGAAAGGGAAAACTTCCTCCTGCAACATCGTAAGCCATCCCAAGATGCACATGTGTGCATAGTATCACAAACTATGCCCTGATTCTAGCCATAACATTGGTGGTTTGACCTAAATGCCATGAAACCTCGAACATCATAGGTCATTTTGTGAAGGATGTTTATGATGTTTGCCATTTTTCAAGTTCAATATTTTTCCTTGCAACTGTGACACATAATATGACACCACGCGAAAGTTTCACATTGTCTGGATCATTTTTGAATTTCTTATGCCCGTTTCAAACTATATTCAAAACAGCAGGCATGAAGCTTCTTAGCCTAGGGATGAGCCTCGCTGAACTTGAAGTGGATCTCTGATGAAATAGCATGTTGTGAACCTATAAATGGTTTTTTTAAAAATTCACAAGCATTATATCATGTACTTGTAGTTCAAATCTTGGGAACCTCCTGCCTATTCGGCAGGAATTTCTTTTTCATTAGGGATGGACAAAAAGGTTCCAGATACACCGGTTGGGAAATTGTCCATATAAGGTGGTATAGTATTTTTGAAAAATGGTTTGGTACCAATGCCAAACTTTAATTTGGTGGTTACTTCACAGAACACCCCGTTTTCGGCACCTCAAAAATGGAAATTGGCTTTTTCGTGTGTCAAAAGAGAAAACTTCCTCCTGTAACATCGTAAGCCATCCCAAGATGCACATGTGTGCACAATATGGGCACATTATCACAAACTATGCCCTGATTCTAGCCATAACATTGGTGGTTTGACCTAAATGCCATGAAACCTTGAACATGATAGGTCATTTTGTGAAGGATTTTTTATGATGTTTGCAATTTTTCAAGTTCAATGTTTTTCCTTGCAACTGTGACACATAATATGGCACCAAAGCGAAGGTTTCACATTGTTTGGATCATTTTTGAATTTCTTATGCCCGTTTCAAACTATATTCAAAACGGCGGGCATGAAGCTTCTTAGCCCGGGGCTGAGCCTCGCTGAACTTGAAGTGGATCTCTGATGAAATAGCATGTTGTGAACCTATAAATGATTTTTTTAAAAATTCACAAGCATTATATCATTTACTTGTAATTCAAATCTTGGCAACCTCCTACCGATTCGGATGGAATTTGTCTTTTCCATGAGGGATGGACAAAAAGGTTCCATATACACCGGTTGGGAAATTGTCCATATAAGAAGGTATAGTATTTTTGAAAAATGGTTTGGTACCAATGCCAAACTTTAATTTGGTGGTTTCTTCACAGAACACCCCGATTTTGGCACCTCAAAAATGGAAATTGGCTTTTTCGTGTGTCGAAAGGGAAAACTTCCTCCTGCAACATCGTAAGCCATCCCAAGATGCACATGTGTGCACAATATGGGCACATTATCACAAACTATGACCTGATTCTAGCCATAACATTGGTGGTTTGACCTAAATGCCATGAAACGTCGAACATCATAGGTCATTTTGTGAAGGATGTTTTATGATGTTTGCAATTTTTCAAGTTCAATATTTTTCCTTGCAACTGTGACACAGAATATGACACCACGCGAAGGTTTCACATTGTTTGGATCATTTTTGAATTTCTTATGCCCGTTTCAAACTATATTCAAAACAGCAGGCATGAAGCTTCTTAGCCTAGGGATGAGCCTCGCTGAACATGAAGTGTATCTCTAATGAAATAGCATGTTGTGAACCTATAAATGGTTTTTTTAAAAATTCACAAGCATTATATCATGTACTTGTAGTTCAAATCTTGGGAACCTCCTGCCTATTCGGCAGGAATTTGTCTTTTTCATGAGGGATGGACAGAAAGGTTCCAGATACACCGGTTGGGAAATTGTCCATATAAGGTGGTATACTATTTTTGAAAAATGGTTTGGTACCAATGCCAAACTTTAATTTGGTGGTTGCTTCACAGAACACCCCGATTTCGGCACCTCAAAAATGGAAATTGGCTTTTTCGTGTGTCAAAAGAGAAAACTTCCTCCCGCAACATCGTAAGCCATCCCAAGATGCACATGTGTGCACAATATGGGCACATTATCACAAACTATGCCCTGATTCTAGCCATAACATTGGTGGTTTGACCTAAATGCCATGAAACCTCGAACATGATAGGTCATTTTGTGAAGGATTTTTTATGATGTTTGCAATTTTTCAAGTTCAATGTTTTTCCTTGCAACTGTGACACATAATATGGCACCAAAGCGAAGGTTTCACATTGTTTGGATCATTTTTGAATTTCTTATGCCCGTTTCAAACTATATTCAAAACGGCGGGCATGAAGCTTCTTAGCCCGAGGCTGAGCCTCGCTGAACTTGAAGTGGATCTATGATGAAATAGCATGTTGTGAACCTATAAATGATTTTTTTAAAAAATTCACAAGCATTATATCATGTAATTGTAGTTCAAATCTTGGCAACCTCCTACCGATTCGGCAGGAATTTGTCTTTTTCATGAGGGATGGACAGAAAGGTTCTAGATACATCGGTTGGGAAATTGTCCATATAAGGTGGTATAGTATTTTTGAAAAATGGTTTGGTACCAATGCCACACTTTAATTTGGTGGTTGCTTCATAGAACACCCCGATTTCCGCACCTCAAAAATGGAAATTGGATTTTTCGTGTGTCGAAAGGGAAAACTTCCTCCTGCAACATCGTAAGACATCCCAAGATGCACATGTGTGCACAATATGGGCACAGTATCACAAACTATGCCTTGATTCTAGCCATAACATTGGTGGTTTGGCCTAAATGCCATGAAACCTCGAACATGATAGGTCATTTTGTGAAGGATTTTTTATGATGTTTGCAATTTTTCAAGTTCAATATTTTTCCTTGCAACTTTGACACATAATATGACACCACGCGAAGGTTTCACATTGTTTGGATCATTTTTGAATTTCTTATGCCCGTTTCAAACTATATTCAAAACGGCGGGCATGAAGCTTCTTAGCCCGGGGCTGAGCCTCGCTGAACTTGAAGTGGATCTCTGATGAAATAGCATGTTGTGAACCTATAAATGATTTTTTAAAATTCACAAGCATTATATCATGTACTTGTAGTTCAAATCTTGGCAACCTCCTGCCGATTCGGCAGGAATTTGTCTTTTTCATGAGGGATGGACAGAAATTTTCCAGATACACCGGTTGGGAAATTGTCCATATAAGGTGGTATAGTATTTTTGAAAAATGGTTTGGTACCGATGCCAAACTTTAATTTGGTGGTTGCTTCACAGAACACCCCGATTTCGGCACCTCAAAAATGGAAATTTGCTTTTTCGTGTGTCGAAAGGGAAAACTTCCTCCTGCAACATCGTAAGCCATCCCAAGATGCACATGTGTGCACAGTATCACAAACTATGCCCTGATTCTCGCCATAACATTGGTAGTTTGACCTAAATGCCATGAAACCTCGAACATGATAGGTCATTTTGTGAAGGGTTTTTTATGATGTTTGCAATTTTTCAAGTTCAATATTTTTCCTTGCAACTGTGACACATAATATGACACCACACGAAGGTTTCACATTGTTTGGATCATTTTTGAATTTCTTATGCCCGTTTCAAACTATATTCAAAACGGCGGGCATGAAGCTTCTTATCCCGGGGCTGAGCCTCGCTGAACTTGAAGTGGATCTCTGATGAAATAGCATGTTGTGAACCTATAAATGATTTTTTTAAAAATTCACAAGCATTATATCATTTACTTGTAATTCAAATCTTGGCAACCTCCTACCGATTCGGATGGAATTTGTCTTTTTCATGAGGGATGGACAAAAAGGTTCCATATACACCGGTTGGGAAATTGTCCATATAAGAAGGTATAGTATTTTTGAAAAATGGTTTGGTACCAATGCCAAACTTTAATTTGGTGGTTGCTTCATAGAACACCCCGATTTGGGCACCTCAAAAATGGAAATTGGCTTTTTCGTGTGTCGAAAGGGAAAACTTCCTCCTGCAACATCGTAAGCCATCCCAAGATGCACATGTGTGCACAATATGGGCACATTATCACAAACTATGACCTGATTCTAGCCATAACATTGGTGGTTTGACCTAAATGCCATGAAACGTCGAACATCATAGGTCATTTTGTGAAGGATGTTTTATGATGTTTGCAATTTTTCAAGTTCAATATTTTTCCTTGCAACTGTGACACATAATATGACACCACGCGAAGGTTTCACATTGTTTGGATCATTTTTGAATTTCTTATGCCCGTTTCAAACTATATTCAAAACAGCAGGCATGAAGCTTCTTAGCCTAGGGATGAGCCTCGCTGAACATGAAGTGGATCTCTGATGAAATAGCATGTTGTGAACCTATAAATGGTTTTTTTAAAAATTCACAAGCATTAAATCATGTACTTGTAGTTCAAATCTTGGGAACCTCCTTCCTATTCGGCAGGAATTTGTCTTTTTCATGAGGGATGGACAGAAAGGTTCCAGATACACCGGTTGGGAAATTGTCCATATAAGGTGGTATACTATTTTTGAAAAATGGTTTGGTACCAATGCCAAACTTTAATTTGGTGGTTGCTTCACAGAACACCCCGATTTCGGCACCTCAAAAATGGAAATTGGCTTTTTCGTGTGTCAAAAGAGAAAACTTCCTCAAGCAACATCGTAAGCCATCCCAAGATGCACATGTGTGCACAATATGGGCACATTATCACAAACTATGCCCTGATTCTAGCCATAACATTGGTGGTTTGACCTAAATGCCATGAAACCTCGAACATGATAGGTCATTTTCTGAAGGATTTTTTATGATGTTTGCAATTTTTCAAGTTCAATATTTTTCCTTGCAACTGTGACACATAATATGGCACCAAAGCGAAGGTTTCACATTGTTTGGATCATTTTTGAATTTCTTATGCCCGTTTCAAACTATATTCAAAACGGCGGGCATGAAGCTTCTTAGCCCGAGGCTGAGCCTCGCTGAACTTGAAGTGGATCTATGATGAAATAGCATGTTGTGAACCTATAAATGATTTTTTTTAAAATTCACAAGCATTATATCATGTAATTGTAGTTCAAATCTTGGCAACCTCCTACCGATTCGGCATGAATTTGTCTTTTTCATGAGGGATGGACAGAAAGGTTCTAGATACATCTGTTGGGAAATTGTCCATATAAGGTGGTATAGTATTTTTGAAAAATGGTTTGGTACCAATGCCACACTTTAATTTGGTGGTTGCTTCATAGAACACCCCGATTTCCGCACCTCAAAAATGGAAATTGGATTTTTCGTGTGTCGAAAGGGAAAACTTCCTCCTGCAACATCGTAAGACATCCCAATATGCACATGTGTGCACAATATGGGCACAGTATCACAAACTATGCCTTGATTCTAGCCATAACATTGGTGGTTTGGCCTAAATGCCATGAAACCTCGAACCTGATAGGTCATTTTGTGAAGGATTTTTTATGATGTTTGCAATTTTTCAAGTTCTATATTTTTCCTTGCAACTTTGACACATAATATGACACCACGCGAAGGTTTCACATTGTTTGGATCATTTTTGAATTTCTTATGCCCGTTTCAAACTATATTCAAAACGGCGGGCATGAAGCTTCTTAGCTCGGGGCTGAGCCTCGCTGAACTTGAAGTGGATCTCTGATGAAATAGCATGTTGTGAACCTATAAATTATTTTTTAAAATTCACAAGCATTATATAATGTACTTGTAGTTCAAATCTTGGCAACCTCCTGCCGATTCGGCAGGAATTTGTCTTTTTCATGAGGGATGGACAGAAATGTTCCAGATACACCGGTTGGGAAATTGTCCATATAAGGTGGTATAGTATTTTTGAAAAATGGTTTGGTACCGATGCCAAACTTTAATTTGGTGGTTGCTTCACAGAACACCCCGATTTCGGCATCTCAAAAATGGAAATTTGCTTTTTCGTGTGTCGAAAGGGAAAACTTCCTCCTGCAACATCGTAAGCCATCCCAAGATGCACATGTGTGCACAGTATCACAAACTATGCCCTGATTCTAGCCATAACATTGGTAGTTTGACCTAAATGCCATGAAACCTCGAACATGATAGGTCATTTTGTGAAGTGTTTTTTATGATGTTTGCAATTTTTCAAGTTCAATATTTTTCCTTGCAACTGTGACACATAATATGACACCACACGAAGGTTTCACATTGTTTGGTTCATTTTTGTTTCTTATGCCCGTTTCAAACTATATTCAAAACGGCGGGCATGAAGCTTCTTAGCCTGGGGCTGAGCCTCGCTGAACTTGAAGTGGATCTCTGATGAAATAGCATGTTGTGAACCTATAAATGATTTTTTTTAAATTAACAAGCATTATATCATGTACTTGTAGTTCAAATCTTGGCAACCTCCTACCGATTCGGCAGGAATTTGTCTTTTTCATGAGGGATGGATAGAAAGGTTCCAGATACACCGGTTGGGAAATTGTCCATATAAGGTGGTATAGTATTTTTGAAAAATGGTTTGGTACCAATGCCAAACTTTAATTTGGTGGTTGCTTCACAGAACACCCCGATTTCGGCACCTCAAAAATGGAAATTTGCTTTTTCGTGTGTCGAAAGGGAAAACTTCCTCCTGCAACATCGTAAGCCATCCCAAGATGCACATGTGTGCATAGTATCACAAACTATGCCCTGATTCTAGCCATAACATTGGTGGTTTGACCTAAATGCCATGAAACCTCGAACATCATAGGTCATTTTGTGAAGGATTTTTTATGATTTTGCGATTTTTCAAGTTCAATATTTTTCCTTGCAAATGTGACACATAATATGACACCACGCGAAGGTTTCACATTGTTTGGATCATTTTTGAATTTCTTATGCCCGTTCCAAACTATATTCAAAACAGCAGGCATGAAGCTTCTTAGCCTAGGGATGAGCCTCGCTGAACTTGAAGTGGATCTCTGATGAAATAGCATGTTGTGAAGCTATAAATGGTTTTTTTAAAAATTCACAAGCATTATATCATGTACTTGTAGTTCAAATCTTGGCAACCTCCTGCCGATTCGCAGAATTTATCTTTTCATGAGGATGGGCAGAAGGTTCCAGATACACCGGTTGCGAAATTGTCCATATAAGGTGGTATAGTATTTTTGAAATATGGTTTGGTACCAATGCCAAACTTTAATTTGGTGGTTGCTTCACAGAACACCCCTATTTCGGCACCTCAAAAATGGAAATTGGCTTTTTCGTGTGTCAAAAGGGAAAACTTCTTCCTGCAACATCGTAAGCCATCCCAAGATGCACATGTGTGCACAATATGGGCACATTATCACAAACTATGCTCTGATTCTAGCCATAACATTGGTGGTTTGACCTAAATGCCATGAAACCTCGAACATGATAGGTCATTTTGTGAAGGATTTTTTATGATGTTTGCAATTTTTCAAGTTCAATATTTTTCCTTGCAACTATGACACATAATATGACACCACGCGAAGGTTTCACATTGTTTGGATCATTTTTGAATTCTTATGCCCGTTTCAAACTATATTCAAAACGGCGGGAATGAAGCTTCTTAGCCCGGGGCTAAGCCTCGCTGAACTTGAAGTGGATCTCTGATGAAATAGCATGTTGTGAACCTATAAATGATTTTTTTTAAAATCACAAGCATTATATCATGTACTTGTAGTTCAAATCTTGGCAACCTCCTGCCAATTCGGCAGGAATTTGTCTTTTTCATAAGGGACGGACAGAAAGGTTCCAGATACACCGGTTGGGAAATTGTCCATATAAGGTGGTATAGTATTTTTGATAAATGGTTTGGTACCAATGCCACACTTTAATTTTGTGGTTGCTTCATAGATAACCCCGATTTCGGCACCTCAAAAATGGAAATTGGCTTTTTCGTGTGTCAAAAGCGAAAACTTCCTCCTGCAACATCATAAGCCATCCCAAGATGCACATGTGTGCACAATATGGGCGCAGTATCACAAACTATGCCCTGGTTCTAGCCATAACATTGGTGGTTTGACCTAAATACCATGAAACCACGAAAATGATAGGTCATTTTGTGAAGGATTTTTTATGATGTTTGCAATTTTTCAAGTTCAATATTTTTCCTTGCAACTTCGACACATAATATGACACCACGCGAAAGTTTCACATTGTTTGGATCATTTTTGAATTTCTTATGCCCGTTTCAAACTATATTCAAAACGGCGGGCATGAAGCTTCTTAGCCCGGGGCTGAGCCTCGCTGAACTTGACGTGGATCTCTAATGAAATAGCATGTTGTGAACCTATAAATGATTTTTATTTAAATTCAAGCATTATATCATGTACTTGTAGTTCAAATCTTGGCAAACTCTTACCGATTCGGTAGGAATTTGTCTTTTTCATCAGGGATGGACAAAAAGGTTCCAGATACACCGGTTGGGAAATTGTCCATATAACGTGGTATAGTATTTTTGAAAAATGGTTTGGTACCAATGCCAAACTTTAATTTGGTGGTTGCTTCACAGAACACCTCGATTTCGGCACCTCAAAAATGGAAATGGGCTTTTTCGTGTGTCGAAAGGGAAAACTTCCTCCTGCAACATCGTAAGCCATCCCAAGATGCACATGTGTGCACAATATGGGCACAGTATCACAAACTATGCCCTGATTCTAGCCATAACATTGGTGGTTTGACCTAAATGCCATGAAACCTCGAACATGATAGGTCATTTTGTGAAGGATTTTTTATGATGTTTACAATTTTTCAAGTTCAATATTTTTCCTTGCAACTGTGACACATAATATGACACCACGTGAAGGTTTCACATTGTTTGGATCATCTTTGAATTTCTTATGCCCGTTTCAAACTATATTCAAAACGGCGAGCATGAAGCTTCTTAGCCCGGGGCTGAGCCTCGCTGAACTTGAAATGGATCTCTAATGAAATAGCATGTTGTGACCCTATAAATGATTTTTTTTAAATTCACAAGCATTATATCATGTACTTGTAGTTCAAATCTTGGCAACCTCCTGCCGATTCGGCAGGAATTTGTCTTTTTCATGAGGGATGGACAGAAAGGTTCCAGATACACCGGTTGGGAAATTGTCCATATAAGGTGGTATAGTATTTTTGAAATATGGTTTGGTACCAATGCCAAACTTAAATTTGGTGGTTGCTTCACAGAACACCCCTATTTCGGCACCTCAAAAATGCAAATTGGCTTTTTCGTGTGTCAAAAGGGAAAACTTCCTCCTGCAACATCGTAAGCCATCCCAAGATGCACATGTGTGCACAATATGGGGACATTATCACAAACTATGCTCTGATTCTAGCCATAACATTGGTGGTTTGACCTAAATGCCATGAAACCTCAAACATGATAGGTCATTTTGTGAAGGATTTTTTATGATGTTTGCAATTTTTCAAGTTCAATATTTTTCCTTGCAACTATGACACATAATATGACACCACGTGAAGGTTTCACATTGTTTGGATCATTTTTGAATTCTTATGCCCGTTTCAAACTATATTCAAAACGGCGGGAATGAAGCTTCTTAGCCGGGGTAAGCCTCGCTGAACTTGAAGTGGATGTCTGATGAAATAGCATGTTGTGAACCTATAAATGCTTTTTTTAAAATTCATAAGCATTATATCATGTACTTGTAGTTCAAATCTTGGCAACCTCCTGCCAATTCGGCAGGAATTTGTCTTTTTCATAAGGGACGGACAGAAAGGTTCCAGATACACCGGTTGGGAAATTGTCCATATAAGGTGGTATAGTATTTTTGAAAAATGGTTTGGTACCAATGCCACACTTTAATTTGGTGGTTGCTTCACAGATAACCCCGATTTCGGCACCTCAAAAATGGAAATTGGCTTTTTCGTGTGTCGAAAGGGAAAACTTCCTCCTGCAACATCATAAGCCATCCCAAGATGCACATGTGTGCATAATATGGGCGCAGTATCAAAAAACTATGCCCTGATTCTAGCCATAACATTGGTGGTTTGACCTAAAGACCATGAAACCACGAAAATGATAGGTCATTTTGTGAAGGATTTTTTATGATGTTTGCAATTCAATATTTTTCCTTCCAACTTTGACACATAATATGACACCACGCGAAAGTTTCACATTGTTTGGATCATTTTTGAATTTCTTATGCCCGTTTCAAACTATATTCCAAACGGCGGGCATGAAGCTTCTTAGCCCGGGGCTGAGCCTCGCTGAACTTGAAGTGGATCTCTGATGAAATAGCATGTTGTGAACCTATAAATGATTTTTTTTTAAATTCACAAGCATTATATCATGTACTTGTAGTTCAAATCTTGGCAAACTCTTACCGATTCGGTAGGAATTTGTCTTTTTCATCCGGGATGGACAAAAAGGTTCCAGATACACCGGTTGGGAAATTGTCCAGATAACGTGGTATAGTATTTTTGAAAAATGGTTTGGTACCAATGCCAAACTTTAATTTGGTGGTTGCTTCACAGAACACCTCGATTTCGGCACCTCAAAAATGGAAATTGGCTTTTTCGTGTGTCAAAAGGGAAAACTTCCTCCTGCAACATCGTAAGACATCCCAAGATGCACATGTGTGCACAGTATCACAAACTATGCCCTGATTCTAGCCATAACATTGGTGGTTTGACCTAAATGCCATGAAACCTCGAACATCATAGGTCATTTTGTGAAGGATTTTTTATGATTTTGCGATTTTTCAAGTTCAATATTTTTCCTTGCAAATGTGACACATAATATGACACCACGCGAAGGTTTCACATTGTTTGGATCATTTTTGAATTTCTTATGCCCGTTCCAAACTATATTCAAAACAGCAGGCATGAAGCTTCTTAGCCTAGGGATGAGCCTCGCTGAACTTGAAGTGGATCTCTGATGAAATAGCATGTTGTGAAGCTATAAATGGTTTTTTTTTAAATTCACAAGCATTATATCATGTACTTGTAGTTCAAATCTTGGCAAACTCTTACCGATTCGGCAGGAATTTGTCTTTTTCATGAGGGATGGACAGAAAGGTTCCAGATACACCGGTTGCGAAATTGTCCATATAAGGTGGTATAGTATTTTTGAAATATGGTTTGGTACCAATGCCAAACTTTAATTTGGTGGTTGCTTCACAGAACACCCCTATTTCGGCACCTCAAAAATGGAAATTGGCTTTTTCGTGTGTCAAAAGGGAAAACTTCTTCCTGCAACATCGTAAGCCATCCCAAGATGCACATGTGTGCACAATATGGGCACATTATCACAAACTATGCTCTAATTCTAGCCATAACATTGGTGGTTTGATCTAAATGCCATGAAACCTCGAACATGATAGGTCATTTTGTGAAGGATTTTTTATGATGTTTGCAATTTTTCAAGTTCAATATTTTTCCTTGCAACTATGACACATAATATGACACCACGCGAAGGTTTCACATTGTTTGGATCATTTTTGAATTCTTATGCCCGTTTCAAACTATATTCAAAACGGCGGGCATGATGCTTCTTAGCCCAGGGCTGAGCCTCGCTGAACTTGAAGTGGATCTCTGATGAAATAGCATGTTGTGAACCTATAAATGATTTTTTTTTAAATTCACGAGCATTATATCATGTACTTGTAGTTCAAATCTTGGCAACCTCCTATCGATTCGGCAGGAATTTGTCTTTTTCATGAGGGATGGACAGAAAGGTTCCAGATACACCGGTTGGGAAATTGTCCATATAAGGTGGTATAGTATTTTTGAAAAATGGTTTGCTACCAATGCCAAAGTTTAATTTGGTGGTTTCTTCACAAAAAACCCCGATTTCGGCACCTCAAAAATGGAAATTGGCTTTTTCGTGTGTCGAAAGGGAAAACTTCCTCCTGCAACATCGTAAGCCATCCCAAGATGCACATGTGTGCACAATATGGGCACAGTATCACAAACTATGCCCTGATTCTAGCCATAACATTGGTGGTTTGACCTAAATGCCATGAAACCTCGAACATGATAGGTCATTTTGTGAAGGATTTTTTATGATGTTTACAATTTTTCAAGTTCAATATTTTTCCTTGCAACTGTGACACATAATATGACACCACGCGAAGGTTTCACATTGTTTGGATCATCTTTGAATTTCTTATGCCCGTTTCAAACTATATTCAAAACGGCGAGCATGAAGCTTCTTAGCCCGGGGCTGAGCCTCGCTGAACTTGAAATGGATCTCTGATGAAATAGCATGTTGTGAACCTATAAATGATTTTTTTTTTTTCACAAGCATTATATCATGTACTTGTAGTTCAAATCTTGGCAACCTCCTGCCGATTCGGCAGGAATTTGTCTTCGGGAGGATGGATGAAAGGTTCCAGATACACCGGTTGGGAAATTGTCCATATAAGGTGGTATAGTATTTTTGAAATATGGTTTGGTACCAATGCCAAACTTAAATTTGGTGGTTGCTTCACAGAACACCCCTATTTCGGCACCTCAAAAATGCAAATTGGCTTTTTCGTTTGTCAAAAGGGAAAACTTCCTCCTGCAACATCGTAAGCCATCCCAAGATGCACATGTGTGCACAATATGGGCACATTATCACAAACTATGCTCTGATTCTAGCCATAACATTGGTGGTTTGACCTAAATGCCATGAAACCTCAAACATGATAGGTCATTTTGTGAAGGATTTTTTATGATGTTTGCAATTTTTCAATTTCAATATTTTTCCTTGCAACTATGACACATAATATGACACCACGCGAAGGTTTCACATTGTTTGGATCATTTTTGAATTCTTATGCTGGTTTCAAACTATATTCAAAACGGCGGGAATGAAGCTTCTTACCCGGGGCTAAGCCTCGCTGAACTTGAAGTGGATCTCTGATGAAATAGCATGTTGTGAACCTATAAATGCTTTTTTTAAAATTCACAAGCATTATATCATGTACTTGTAGTTCAAATCTTGGCAACCTCCTGCCAATTCGGTAGGAATTTGTCTTTTTCATAAGGGACGGACAGAAAGGTTCTAGATACACCGGTTGGGAAATTGTCCATATAAGGTGGTATAGTATTTTTGAAAAATGGTTTGGTACCAATGCCACACTTTAATTTGGTGGTTGCTTCACAGATAACCCCGATTTCGGCACCTCAAAAACGGAAATTGGCTTTTTCGTGTGTCGAAAGGGAAAACTTCCTCCTGCAACATCATAAGCCATCCCAAGATGCACATGTGTGCACAATATGGGCGCAGTATCACAAACTATGCCCTGATTCTAGCCATAACATTGGTGGTTTGACCTAAATACCATGAAACCACGAAAATGATAGGTCATTTTGTGAAGGATTTTTTATGATGTTTGCAATTCAATATTTTTCCTTGCAACTTTGACACATAATATGACACCACGCGAAAGTTTCACATTGTTTGGATCATTTTTGAATTTCTTATGCCCGTTTCAAACTATATTCCAAACGGCGGGCATGAAGCTTCTTAGCCCGGGGCTGAGCCTCGCTGAACTTGAAGTGGATCTCTGATGAAATAGCATGTTGTGAACCTATAAATGATTTTTTTTTAAATTCACAAGCATTATATCATGTACTTGTAGTTCAAATCTTGGCAAACTCTTACCGATTCGGTAGGAATTTGTCTTTTTCATCAGGGATGGACAAAAAGGTTCCAGATACATCGGTTGGGAAATTGTCCATATAACGTGGTATAGTATTTTTGAAAAATGGTTTGGTACCAATGCCAAACTTTAATTTGGTGGTTGCTTCACAGAACACCTCGATTTCGGCACCTCAAAAATGGAAATTGGCTTTTTCGTGTGTCAAAAGGGAAAACTTCCTCCTGCAACATCGTAAGACATCCCAAGATGCACATGTGTGCACAGTATCACAAACTATGCCCTGATTCTAGCCATAACATTGGTGGGTTGACCTAAATGCCATGAAACCTCGAACATGATAGGTCATTTTGTGAAGGATTTTTTATGATGTTTGCAATTTTTCAAGTTCAATATTTTTCCTTGCAACTGTGACACATAATATGACACCACGTGAAGGTTTCACATTGTTTGGATCATTTTTGAATTTCTTATGCCCGTTTCAAACTATATTCAAAACGGCGGGCATGATGCTTCTTAGCCCAGGGCTGAGCCTCGCTGAACTTGAAGTGGATCTCTGATGAAATAGCATGTTGTGAACCTATAAATGATTTTTTTTAAAATTCACGAGCATTATATCATGTACTAGTAGTTCAAATCTTGGCAACCTCCTATCGATTCGGCAGGAATTTGTCTTTTTCATGAGGGATGGACAGAAAGGTTCCAGATACACCGGTTGGGAAATTGTCCATATAAGGTGGTATAGTATTTTTGAAAAATGGTTTGGTACCAATGCCAAAGTTTAATTTGGTGGTTTCTTCACAAAACACCCCGATTTCGGCACCTCAAAAATGGAAATTGGCTTTTTCGTGTGTCGAAAGGGAAAACTTCCTCCTGCAACATCGTAAGCCATCCCAAGATGCACATGTGTGCATAATATGGGCACAGTATCACAAACTATGCCCTGATTCTAGCCATAACATTGGTGGTTTGACCTAAATGCCATGAAACCTCGAACATGATAGGTCATTTTGTGAAGGATTTTTTATGATGTTTACAATTTTTCAAGTTCAATATTTTTCCTTGCAACTGTGACACATAATATGACACCACGCGAAGGTTTCACATTGTTTGGATCATCTTTGAATTTCTTATGCCCGTTTCAAACTATATTCAAAACGGCGAGCATGAAGCTTCTTTGCCCGGGGCTGAGCCTCGCTGAACTTGAAATGGATCTCTAATGAAATAGCATGTTGTGAACCTATAAATGATTTTTTTAAAATTCACAAGCATTATATCATGTACTTGTAGTTCAAATCTTGGCAACCTCCTGCCGATTCGGTAGGAATTTGTGTTTTTCATGAGGGATGGACAAAAAGGTTCCAGATACACCGGTTTGTAAATTGTCCATATAACATGGTATAGTATTTTTGAAAAATGGTTTGGTACCAATGCCAAACTTTAATTTGGTGGTTGCTTCACAAAACAACCTGATTTCGGCACCTCAAAAATGGAAATTGGCTTTTTCGTGTGTCAAAAGGGAAAACTTTCTCCTGCAATATCGCAAGCCATCCCAAGATGCACATGTGTGCACAGTATCACAAACTATGCCCTGATTCTAGCCATAACATTGGTGGTTTGACCTAAATGCCATGAAACCTCGAACATGATAGGTCATTTTGTGAAGGAATTTTTATGATGTTTGCAATTTTTCAAGTTCAATATTTTTCCTTGCAACTGTGACACATAATATGACACCACGTGAAGGTTTCACATTGTTTGGATCATTTTTGAATTTCTTATGCCCATTTCAAACTATATTCAAAACGGCGGGCATGAAGCTTCTTAGCCCGGGGCTGAGCCTCGCTGAACTTGAAGTGGATCTCTGATGAAATAGCATGTTGTGAACCTATGAATGATTTTTTTTTTAAATTCACAAGCATTATATCATGTACTTGTAGTTCAAATCTTGGCAACCTCCTACTGATTCGGCAGGAATTTGTCTTTTTCATGAGGGATGGATAGAAAGGTTGTAGATACACCGGTTGGCAAATTTTCCATATAAGGTGGTATAGTATTTTTGAAAAATGGTTTGGTACCAATGCCAAACTATAATTTGGTGGTTGCTTCACAGAACACCCCGATTTCGGCACCTCAAAAATGGAAATTGACTTTTTCGTGTGTTGAAAGGGAAAACTTCCTCCTGCAACATCATAAGACATCCCAATATGCACATGTGTGCACAATATGGGCACATTATCACAAACTATGCCCTGATTCTAGCCATAACATTGGTGGTTTGACCTAAATGCCATGAAACCTCGAACATGATAGGTCATTTTGTGAAGATTTTTTATGAGTTTTGCAATTTTTCAAGTTCAATATTTTTCCCTGCAACTGTGACACATAATATGACAGCACGCAAAGGTTTCACATTGTTTGGATCATTTTGAATTTCTTATGCCCGTTTCAAACTATATTCAAAATGGCGGGCATGAAGCTTCTTAGCCTGGGGCTGAGCCGCGCTGAAGTTGAAGTGGATCTCTGATGAAATAGCATGTTGTGAACCTATAAATGATTTTTTTTAAAATTCACAAGCATTATATCATGTACTTGTAGTTCAAATCTTGGCAACCTCCTATCGATTCGGCAGGAATTTGTCTTTTTCATGAGGGATGGGCATAAAGGTTCCAGATACACCGGTTGGGAAATTGTCCATATAAGGTGGTATAGTATTTTTGAAAAATGGTTTGGTACCAATGCCAAAGTTTAATTTGGTGGTTTCTTCACAGAACACCCCAATTTCGGCACCTCAAAAATGGAAATTGGCTTTTTCGTGTGTTGAAAGGGAAAACTTCGTCCTGCAACATCGTAAGCCATCCCAAGATGCACATGTGTGCACAATATGGGCACAGTATCACAAACTATGCCCTGATTCTAGCCATAACATTGGTGGTTTGACCTAAATGCCATGAAACCTTGAACATGATAGGTCATTTTGTGAAGGATTTTTTATGATGTTTACAATTTTTCAAGTTCAATATTTTTCCTTGCAACTGTGACACATAATATGATACCACGCGAAGGTTTCACATTGTTTGGATCATTTTTTAATTTCTTATGCCCATTCCAAACTATATTCAAAACGGCGGGCATGAAGCTTCTTAGCACGGGGCTGAGCCTCGCTGAACTTGAAGTGGATCTCTGATGTAATAGCATGTTGTGAACCTATAAATGATTTTTTTTAAATTCACAAGCATTATATCATGTACTTGTAGTTCAAATCTTGGCAACCTCCTGCCGATTCGGTAGGAATTTGTCTTTTTCATGAGGGATGGACAAAAAGGTTCCAGATATACCGGTTGGGAAATTGTCCATATAAGGTGGTATAGTATTTTTGAAAAATGGTTTGGTACCAATGCCAAACTATAATTTGGTGGTTGCTTCACAGAACACCCCGATTTCGGCACCTCAAAAATGGAAATTGACTTTTTAGTGTGTCGAAAGGGAAAACTTCCTCCAGCAACATCATAAGCCATCCCAAGATGCACATGTGTGCACAATATGGGCACATTATCACAAACTATGCCCTGATTCTAGCCATAACATTGGTGGTTTGACCTAAATGCCGTGAAACCTCGAACATGATAGGTCATTTTGTGAAGGATTTTTTATGATGTTTGCAATTTTTCAAGTTCAATATTTTTCCTTGCAACCGTGACACATAATATGGCACCAAAGCGAAGGTTTCACATTGTTTGGATCATTTTTGAATTTCTTATGCCCGTTTCAAACTATATTCAAAACGGCGGGCATGAAGCTTCTTAGCCCGGGGCTGAGCCTCGCTGAACTTGAAGTGGATCTCTGATGAAATAGCATGTTGTGAACCTATAAATGATTTTTTTTAAATTCACAAGCATTATATCATGTACTTGTAGTTCAAATCTTGGCAACCTCCTATCGATTCAGCAGGAATTTGTCTTTTTCATGAGGGATGGACAGAAAGGTTCCAGATACACCGGTTGGGAAATTGTCCATATAAGGTGGTATAGTATTTTTGAAAAATGGTTTGGTACCAATGCCAAAGTTTAATTTGGTGGTTTCTTCACAGAACACCCCGATTTCGGCACCTCAAAAATGGAAATTGGCTTTTTCATGTGTCAAAAGGGAAAACTTCCTCCTGCAACATCGTAAGCCATCCCAAGATGCACATGTGTGCACAATATGGGCACAGTATCACAAACTATGCCCTGATTCTAGCCATAACATTGGTGGTTTGACCTAAATGCCATGAAACCTTGAACATGATAGGTCATTTTGTGAAGGATTTTTTATGATGTTTACAATTTTTCAAGTTCAGTACTTTTCCTTGCAACTGTGACACATAATATGACACCACGCGAAGGTTTCACATTTTTTGGATCATTTTTAAATTTCTTATGCCCATTTCAAACTATATTCAAAACGGCGGGCATGAAGCTTCTTAGCCCGGGGCTGAGCCTCGCTGAACTTGAAGTGGATCTCTGATGAAATAGCATGTTGTGAACCTATAAATGATTTTTTTTAAATTCACAAGCATTATATCATGTACTTGTAGTTCAAATCTTCGCAACCTCCTACTGAATCGGCAGGAATTTGTCTTTTTCATGAGGGATGGACAGAACGGTTCCAGATACACCAGTTGGGAAATTTTCCATATAAGGTGGTATAGTATTTTTGAAAAATGGTTTGGTACCAATGCCAAACTATAATTTGGTGGTTGATTCACAAAACACCCCGATTTCGGCACCTCAAAAATGGAAATTGACTTTTTCGTGTGTCAAAAGGGAAAACTTTCTCCTGCAACATCGTAAGCCATCCCAAGATGCACATGTGTGCACAATATGGGCACATTATCACGAACTATGCCCTGATTCTAGCCATAACATTGGTGGTTTGACCTAAATGCCATGAAACCTCGAACATGATAGGTCATTTTGTGAAGGATTTTTTATGATGTTTGCAATTTTTCAAGTTCAATATTTTTCCTTGCAACCGTGACACATAATATGACAGCACGGGAAGGTTTCACATTGTTTGGATCATTTTTGAATTTCTTATGCCCCTTTCAAACTATATTCAAAACGGCGGGCATGTTGTGAACCTATAAATGATTTTTTTTTAATTCACAAGCATTATATCATGTACTTGTAGTTCAAATCTTGGCAACCTCCTATCGATTCTGCAGGAATTTGTCTTTTTCATGAGGGATGGAAAGAAAGGTTCTAGATATACCGGTTGGGAAATTGTCCATATAAGGTGGTATAGTATTTTTGAAAAATGGTTTGGTACCAATGCCAACGTTTAATTTGGTGGTTTCTTCACAGAACACCCCGGTTTCGGCACCTCAAAAATGGAAATTGGCTTTTTCTTGTGTTGAAAGGCAAAACTTCCTCCTGCAACATCGTAATCCATCCCAAGATGCACATGTGTGCACAATATGGGCATAATATCACAAACTATGCCCTGATTCTAGCCATAACATTGGTGGTTTGACCTAAATGCCATGAAACCTTGAACATGATAGGTCATTTTGTGAAGGATTTTTTATGATGTTTCCAATTTTTCAAGTTCAATATTTTTCCTTGCAACTGTGACACATAATATGACACCACGCGAAGGTTTCACATTGTTTGGATCATTTTTGAATTTCTTATGCCCATTTCAAACTATATTCAAAACGGCGGGCATGAAGTTTCTTAGCCCGGAGCTGAGCCTCGCTGAACTTGAAGTGGATCTCTGATGAAATAGCATGTTGTGAACCTATAAATGATGTTTTTTAAATTCACAAGCATTATATCATGTACTTGTAGTTCAAATCTTGGCAACCTCCTACCGATTCGGTAGGAATTTGTCTTTTTCATGAGGGGTGGACAAAAAGGTTCCAGATACACCGGTTGGGAAATTGTCCATATAAGGTGGTATAGTATTTTTGAAAAATGGTTTGGTACCAATGCCAAAGTTTAATTTGGTGGTTTCTTCACAGAACACCCCGATTTCGGCACCTCAAAAATGGAAATTGGCTTTTTCATGTGTTAAAACTTCCTCCTGCAACATCGTAAGCCATCCCAAGATGCACAGGTGTGCACAGTATCACAAACTATGCCCTGATTCTAGCCATAACATTGGTGGTTTGACCTAAATGCCATGAAACCTCGAACATGATAGGTCATTTTGTGAAGGATTTTTTATGATGTTTGCAATTTTTCAAGTTCAATATTTTTCCTTGCAACTGTGACACATAATATGACACCACGTGAAGGTTTCACATTGTTTGGATCATTTTTGAATTTCTTATGCCCATTTCAAACTATATTCAAAACGACGGGCATGAAGCTTCTTAGCCCGGGGCTGAGCCTCGCTAAACTTGAAGTGGATCTCTGATGAAATAGCATGTTGTGAACCTATAAATGATTTTTTTTAAAATTCACAAGCATTATATCATGTACTTGTAGTTCAAATCTTGGCAACCTCCTACTGATTCAGCAGGAATTTGTCTTTTTCATGAGGGATGGACAGAAAGGTTCCAGATACACCGGTTGGAAAATTGTCCATATAAGGTGGTATAATATTTTTGAAAAATGGTTTGGTACCAATGCCAAACTATAATTTGGTGGTTGCTTCACGTAACCCGATTTGAAGACCTCAAAAATGGAAATTGACTTTTTCATGTGTCGAAAGGGAAAACTTCCTCCTGCAACATCATAAGCCATCCCAAGATGCACATGTGTGAACCTATAAATGATTTTTAAAAATTCACAAGCATTATATCATGTACTTGTAGTTCAAATCTTGAAAAGTTTTTTAAAATTCCAAATTATCCAATAATTATTTTGTTAATGCAATTTTATTTGTAAATAGTACAATTGTATAGTTCAAATAAAAATATTTGAAAACAAAAAATGGTTTTTGATTAGTTATTTAAATTGAAGCACTTTTCTTGTTAAAAGTTTTTTAAAATTCCAAATTATGCAATAAATATTTTGTTAATGCAATTTTATTTGTAAATAGTACAATTGTATAGTTCAAATAAAAATATTTGAAAACAGAAAATGGTTTTTGATTATATATTTAAATTGAAGCACTTTTCCTGTTAAAAGTTTTTTAAAATTCCAAATTATGCAATAAATATTTTTTTAATGCAATTTTAATTGTAAATAGTACAATTGTATAGTTCAAATAAAAATATTTGAAAACAGAAAATGGTTTTTGATTAGTTATTTAAATTGAAGCACTTTTCCTATTAAAAGTTTTTTAAAATTCCAAATTATGCAATAAATATTTTGTTAATGCAATTTTAATTGTAAATAGTACAATTGTATAGTTCAAATAAAAATATTTGAAAACAGAAAATGTTTTTGATTAGTTATTTAAATTGAAGCACTTTTCTTGTTAAAAGTTTTTTAAAATTCCAAATAAGTAATCATCTTAAATTGAAACATCTTATTAATTAAAGAAGAAACAAATTTGAAAATGGCGAGAAGACCAAAAGGTTTGCCAAAATCTGAAAAAATGGATCAACGATCCCGGTTCATTCCTGGATGCGCGTGCTGCCATTAAAACGCCTTTGTTCCCGGTTGTTGGCACGAACCATGACCGTTGATCCTTTGGTCCCGGGTCGTAGGACTAACCAGGACCAACGGCCGTGCACGTGGCAGCACAGCAATGCTCGTGCCCCAGACCTTTGGTCCCGGTTGGTGGCACGAACCGGGACCGTTGGTCCTTTGGTCCCAGTTATTGGGATGACCTGGGACCAATGGTCTGTACAGTTAACAACCCCGGCCTTCCTCCTCCCCAACTCCCCCAATTCACAGAGCACATCGACGCACGGCTAAGGAAAATTTGCGGTGGAGAAAAATCACGACGGCAGGCTGCCCAAATCCAGAGCGGCCGCTTCACGTCGTCGACACCCGTCGCCGAGCGCCACTGTCCACCACCGCGAGCAGGCAAGGAAGCTCCGCCTTGCTGCAATCCACCCCACCTTCCCCGACTCCGGCTGTCGTGTTATCCACTGATTCCGGCAGCGCCCGGCCTCCTCCGGCCTCGCCGCACCCTCCATCGGCCTCTTCGTGAGCCACTGGTGCTCTAGCACAACTCCTACGTCTCCCTCCCTCACTGTATCGTCCTCCCCACAAGCACCTGCCGCCGCCGGCCGCCGGCCACCGTCAAACGGCTTGCTCCGGCGCACCTCCTGTAGCGGCGCCACCCGTTTTAGGTAGCCCGCGACGCGCTGGTTCGAACCGGGACAATGGCGTCACCCCGCGCGCTTCTCTCCGCCGTCTTCCACCACCGCCTGGCAGTTCGCCGGCGAGCCTACGTGGCGCCACGATGGCGTCGACGTGGCGTCGCGTGTGCGTGATGTGGGCACTGACCAGGCCCCTCCAGCATGGCATCTGAGGTGGCTTGGGCCCCCCGCGTCAGTCTCTGTGGCTAGTTTATCCGTGGAGAAAAAAACCCACCCCGAGCTGACGTCATAATGATGCAGTAAAAGTTTAATATTTGTTTAAATAATTTCAGAAAAGAGTTTAATCTTATAAATTGAATAACTAATTATTTCTAAGTCAGAAAAATATGTATAATATATCAAAATATTCAGAAAAATGAGATCTACACAATAGACTCATAATCATGCATTGTTCAACAACTTTAATTACAAGTTTAATAAGAGATTGAAATCAACCCCTTGTAGGTGATTTCGGGGTCTCTCCTGTACTAGGGTTTGGACCCTTCGGATCTCACTTAAATTGCCAAGCATGCCTTAGGGTTAAATTTCAACTATGTTTAAATTGTCATATCATTATCGATGCCATGTGTTGATTGTTTAACTTGCAGATACTATGGATCCAACACATCAAGAAAACATCCTCCAAGGGTTGATCTGCGAAAATGAAGATATCGATATCGATGTCACGAGTGAGTTTCTGAACGATTCCGGTCAGGGAGATGAGTCTCTCAACCGAGGAGACGGCTCCGGTGAGGTAGAAGCCGAAGCCTGGGACAGGGGAGAAGCCGATAAGGAAGAAGGCGACGGCTCCGACAGGGGAAACACCGGCGAGGTGTATATATGTATTTTTGTAATTAAAATGCTGTTGTCTATATATACAGGCATATATTAACACTCTTTCTTCTTTTAGCCCTTCGGATCGAGAACTTCTTCCGTAAGAACGAAACAAGGCCCAACAAAAAAGTTGGATGACACTGTGAGGTATAGGATCGACGTGGTCGGTGTAGATGGCGAACCGCAAGCTCCCGTCGATGTCGCAAGAAAATTTGTCAAGCAATGCGGAGTTCTTGTGAGGGACTACATCCCGATCACCGTTCAAGAATGGAATCGGCCAAGCGGCGGTGGAGTCCCGTATATGTGGACAACGGCAAAGATAAGCTTTTTGACAAGCTCATGACTAATTTCCTCCTGCCGGAACCAGATGTGACTCCAGATGAGGAGGAGAGAGCAAGAAGGGAGCTTGTGCAAAGAGTCAAGAAGTTTGCTTTCAGCAAGATGGCCGATGCATTCAAGAACTGGAAGAAGAAACTGTACCATAACTTTGTCAAGGTAGAGAAGACTCTGAATTTCAATGAAGCCGGCTATGCTAAGTTAAGACACTAGTTGGAGGATTTTGTGAAGTACAAGACATCGGAGAAAGCTAAGGAAAGGTCTAGATTAAATACGGAGAATGCTGCTAAGAAACTGTACCATCATAACATGGGGTCTGCTGGCTATGCCGGTTGCATGCCTAAGTGGGATGCACTTGAGGTCAATTACATAGCTACGGGATCAGACCAGAGCCCGCAACATGGACAACACGGGCGAGAAACTGGTTTTACGGCCATGGGGGCACGTTGGACAAAGAAGGGAGGGCAATATATAATCAGAAACACAAAGATGATCCCCTACTTCCCATCGACGATATTAGAAATGCAGTAGATGATGTTGCAATGGGACGGTTCATTCCCGATAGAGAGAACGGCGAGCTCACACGGTCCCTTAAAAATCCTGAACACGACGGACGAGCACGAGGCACACCAGGCTCCAAGTCATGGAAGGTTGCCTTCCCCCCGGAAATGAAGAGATATCCCGATAAAAGCCATCAGAGGAGAAAGGAAAGGGAGGCAGCTGCAGACCGGCTGCGTAATGTAGAAGAAGCATTAAAGCGGCAGCAGGATCAACTCGACATACTTAGCCAGCAAGGTACTAGTGGCCAATCTCAGCGGCACATGGTAGAAGCCGCATTCGATGGTACCGGCGCCCCATCGAATAAGAAAAGCAGCATCGCTTCCACGCAGCTCCATGATGTTGATGATGATGCACCGACGACATCTCCTCCTAAACGCTACCCAGTGGATGATATCACAGAGACAACAACTTGTGAGCTAAAGGTGCAGGTTATGAACTTAAGGGTGACGGCGGCGGTCGGCATGGCGGTACCAATTGGGCCTAACCCAACTTGGCATTGCAAACTGGATCCAAAAGGGTACGTTGTGGTCACGGTGGATGAGGTGAAGGAAGATTTTGAGGAGCTGAAGCTAGACCACCCTGCAGCGGAAGATATGGAGCTGACTCAACTACGAGAAGCCAAAGGGGGACTATTCTATGGCTAAAGGAGCGCATCATGCTTCCAAATTATGTGCCGCCAAGTCCATGAAGGAAATATGCCCTAAGAGGCAATAATAAAGTTGTTATTATATATTCCTTATACATGATAGATGTTTATTTTACATGCTAGAAATGTATTGATTCGGAAACATCAATACATGTGTGTTTAATATACAAAAAGGGTTCCTAGTCATGTCTCTCTTATAGACTAGCTTATTGATTAACAGGATGATCAAGGTTTCCTGATCATGGACATTGGATGTTGTTAATAACAAGGTCACACCATTGGTGGAATGATGTGATGAACATTCATCTGAAGTATAGCATTACGATCAAGTCATTATGTTTATATTGCTATAACATCATACGAAGTAATCTTTATCCTTAGACCATGATATCATGTTAATTGCTGACACCGTAAGAGTATCTTGATAACATCAAACATCACACCGTAACAGGGTGACTATAAAGATGGCTTCAGTACTACGAAGGTGTTATGTTGAGGTTCATGGATCAAGAGTGGAATTTGTCAATCCATATGACGGATAGATATACTCTGGGCCCTCTCGGTGATATCACATTAGGATAGCTTGCAAGCAAGTGATGTGATCACTAGAATGTTATATCACGGGAACGAGAAAAGAGTGCATGTCGGTAACGAGATCAAACTAGGTATGGAGATACCGATGATCGAATATCAGACATGTAATATATCGAGAGACAAAGGGATTTAGTTAGAAGCATTAAAGGTTCTCACGATCACAGGAGTCATCGTTGAATGTGTAGGAGCCAGTACGGATCTCCAGGTCCCGCTGCTGATTATTGATCGGAGAAGGGTCTCGATCATGTCTGCATTATTCGTGAACCATAGGGTGGCACACTTAAGAGTTACCGGACACCATTTTGGAGCACATATGTTTCAGACGAAAGAATTGCAAAGCGCAGGAATTGTTTCAATAGAAACCGGAAATTGTTTCGGGTGAAATTGCAGAAGGTGGTTCTGCATGTGATATTGAAATATTGCAAGGGGCTATATGTGAATGTTTGTTAATTAAAGTAATTAACAAAATTCTGAATAAATTTAATAAAAAGAGTTTTATTAAATGAGAGAGCATTAAATTTGGAGAAATTTAATGCATTTAAAGTGGAGACTTTAAAAGGGAATGTGAAGAGGCATTTTAATGTGGGGGGGTTACCACCACATGAATGGGGGAGGTGAGGGGTCACCCCCCATGCGCCGGCCATGGAGGGAGGGGGCACCCCCCCCTCCTCCTATAAAAGGCCACCCATTCCCTCCTTCATCCTCACACCTCCTTGTGAAGGATCTCTCTCCCCCTCTAGAATTATTCCCCCATGGTCTCGGATTAGCAAGATACATGTTCCCGGTGGCATTCCGTCTGGAAGGAGTTGCTGCTTCCGCTAGATCGCTGGATCGAGGAGGTGGAGGTTGTCCGATGGCTTGAACGTGTGTCAGAGTGCGGATGCGCTGCTGAGTTGCGGCGCTCGGACTTCCTCACGATCTGGAGATCGGCAAGTGTACGACTACATCAACCACGAGTTCCTACTCGTTAACAAAGTTCGTTGTCTACGAGGGTAAGTTCTCGTTGGATGTATGTCCACCTGTTGCTTTGTACCTAGTAGATAGATCTTGGCGTGTAGTTCACACCGTAGGAAATTTTTTGTTTTCTATGCTGCGGACCCAACAGTGGTATCAGAGCCTGATCTATGCATAGGTGCTTAGCACGGGTAGTACACATATGGTTGATATGTGGGCGATGATGATCATGTTATTGCATCTTCTATGTATTTTGGATATTGGTGGCATAGTGGGATGAAGCGGCCCGGACCAACCTTACATGTCATCGTACATGAGACCGGTTCCACGACTGACATGCAACTTGTTTTGCATAAGTGGCTGGCGGGTGTCTGTCTCTCCTACTATAGTCAATATCTGATTTACAACGAGTTGCTAATAACTTAGTTATCCTCGTTGTGGTTCATGTTCGTAGGTGAGAACGGTTCTATCTCCGAAAGCCCTAAGCCACGTAAAACTTGCAATTGATAAATTAGAGGCGTCTAGTTTAGATTGTTGCTAGGCTAGTGTATTGATATGGTATTGTTGTAAGTAGATGTATGGTAGATACTCTTACAGCACAGTCAATGTGTAAGTTCCATAGACCTTGGCCTTACACACAAAGGAATGATAGAGATCATACCATGATGCAAGTGATAGAGATCAAATGCATGGACCATATCATCTCACTTTACACATTAGATGTTAGCATCTTATACTGCTAGTTTGGCGTGTTTGGTAGCATTATAAGATGATCCCTCATTTAGATATCAACATAAAAATGTGTTCTTCCTTGAGTATGCACCGTTCTATGGATCGTGTTTCGAGACATCACGTGATGATCGGGTGTACTCGAATCTACGCTTTCATAGGAACGGGTGTAAGACAGTTTTACACACACGAATACTAAGGTTCTTACTTGGCGAGCCTAGCATGTACAGACATGGCCTCGGAACACGGACCGAAAGGTTAAGCATGAGTCATATGGTTGATATGATGCCCATATAGATGCTCGCCTTTGAAGCTATATCAACTCACGTGATGATCGGACCTGATATAGTGGATTTGGTTCATGTAATCACCAAAAGGACACGAGGGATGTCGTTTTTGAGTGGGAGTTCATTAGTAATTTGGATTAGTTGAACTCAATCTATCATAAACTTAGTCTAAATAAACTTTACAAATTCTGTTGTAGATGGCACCACCTGCTTTTAATTTTAATGTGTTCATGGAGAAAGAGAAACTTGCTGCGAATGGTAGAAACTTCACCAACTGGGCTATGAATTTGAGGATTCTCCTCACTGCTGCACAAAAGCAATATGTTCTAGATGCGCCGCTAGGCCCCCCACTAGCTCCTGATGCCCCTGACGAGGAAAAGAATGTCTATGTGACTCGTCAGGAGGACCACAACTTAGTTCATTGCGGCATACTGTATGGGCTAGAGCCAGAACTTTGAAAGCGTTTCGAAAATGGTAATGCCTTTGATACCATGGGAGAATTGAAAATGATTTTCGATACCCATGCTGCCGTAGAGAGTTATAATGCTACAGAAAAGTTCTTTAGCTGCATGATGGAGGAAAACAGCTCCGTTAGTGAGCACGTACTCAAAATGTCTGGGTACGCCGATAAGCTTGTGTCCTTGGGAATAACGATTCCCATTGACTTAGGCATCCATCGTGTTCTCCAATCTCTACCACCTAGCTACAAGAGCTTCGTGATGAACTATAATATGCAGGGCATGAAGAAGTCACTTCCCGAGCTTCTGTCAATGCTTAAGACTGCAGAAGTGGAGATTAGGAAAGAACATCAAGTTGATGATCAATAGGACCACCGTTTTCAAGAAGGCTAAGAAAGGCAAGCACAAGGGAAAGAAGGGTGGCAAGTCTGTTACCACGCCTGAAAAGAAACCCCGGGCTGTCCCTAAGTCTGACACTGAGTGCTACTATTGCAAGGGGACTGGCCATTGGAAGTGCAACTGCCCCAAGTATTTGGCGGACAAGATTTCCAGCAAGGCAAACAAAGGTATATGTGATATACATGTTATTGATGTGTACTTGACTAGTACTCGCAGTAGCACCTGGGTATTTGATACCGGATCGGTTGCTAATATATGTAACTCGATTCAGGGGCTACGGAACAAGCGACAACTAGCAAGGGATGAGGTCAGGATGCGGGTCGGCAATGGATCAAGAGTTGATGTGATCGCCGTCGGGACGCTACCTCTCCATTTGCCATCGGGATTAGTTATAAACCTAAATAATTGTTATTTGGTGCCTGCACTGAGCATGAACATTGTATCTGGATCGTGTTTGATGCAAAGTGGTCATTCCTTTAAATCTGAAAACAATGGTTGTTCGATTTATAAGAATGATATCTTTTATGGTCATGCACCTATGTTGAATGGTTTATTTCTATTGGATCTCGATAGTAATATTATGCACATTCATGATGTTAATGCTAAAAAGATTAAACTTGATGATGATATGTCTACATATATGTGGCACTGCCGTCTAGGTCATATTGGCGTTAAACGCATGAAGAAACTCCATTCTGATGGACTTTTGGAATCACTTGATTTTGAATCATTTGATACATGTGAGCCATGCCTTATGGGCAAGATGACTAGAACGTCGTTTTCCGGTTTAATGGAACGGGCGACAGATCTATTGGAAATCATACATACTGATGTGTGTGGACCAATGAGTGTGTCGGCGCGAGGTGGATATTGTTATTTTGTTACTTTCACGGATGATTGGAGTAGATATGGGTATATCTATTTGATGAAACACAAGTCTGAAACTTTTGAAAAGTTCAAGGAATTTCAGAATGAAGTGGAAAATCATCGTAATAGAAAGATCAAATTTCTACGGTCTGACCATGGAGGAGAGTATCTAAGTTACGAGTTTAGCACACACATGAAAGAGTGTGGAATAGTTTCACAACTCACGCCTGCCGGAACACCACAACGTAATGGTGTGTCGGAGCGTCGTAATCGTACCTTATTGGATATGGTTCGATCTATGATGTCTCTGACTGACTTACCTCTGTCATTTTGGGGTTATGCACTAGAAACAGCTGCATTCACTTTCAATTGGGAACCATCTAAATCCGTTGAAATGACACCGTATGAATTATGGTTTGGAAACAAACCTAAGCTGTCATTTCTTAAGGTTTGGGGATGCGATGTTTATGTGAAGAAACTTTAACCAGATAAACTCGAACCCAAAGCGGAAAAATGCGTCTTCATAGGATACCCTAAGGAAACAATTGGGTATACCTTCTATCACAAATCCGAGGGCAAGGTTTTTGTTGCCAAGAATGGATCCTTTCTTGAGAAGGAGTTTCTCGCGAAAGGTGTGAGTAGTCGAAAGGTAGAACTCGAAGAGGTTATTGAACCTTCTCTTCATGGAATGGAGAGTGGCGCAGCACCGGAAGTTGTTTCGGGGTTGACTTCACCTGATGAAGAGTGAGCTAATGATAATGATCATGAAACTCCGAAAGAGGACACTACCGAACCTCGCAGGTCAAGCAGGACATGTGCAGCTCCTGAACTGTACGGCAATCCTGTTGTGAATTTCATGGTTGATGAAATGGATGACCCTGCGACGTATGAAGAAGCGATGATGAGCCTGGATTCCAACAAATGGCTAGAAGCCATGAAATTCGAGATGGAATCCATGTACGAGAACCAAGTTTGGAACTTGGTGGACTTACCTCACGACCGAAAGGCCGTGGAGAATAAATGGATTTTCAAAAGGAAAACTGATGTTGATGGTAATGTGACCGTCTATAAGGCTCGACTTGTCGCAAAGGGGTTTCGACAAATTCAAGGAGTTGACTACGATGAGACATTCTCTCCCGTAGAGATGCTTAAGTCAGTTAGGATTATGTTAGCAATTGCTGCATATTTCGATTATGAAATATGGCAGATGGATGTCAAAACTGCGTTCCTCAATGGTAAGATTGAAGAAGAGTTGTATATGATACAACCTAAGGGTTGTGCCGATCCTAAGGATGCTAATAAGGTGTGCAAATTTCAGCGATCCATCTATGGACTGAAGCAAGCATCACGAAGTTGGAATCTCCGCTTTGATGAGGTGATCAAAGAGTTTGGATTTGTCCAAACTTATGGAGAGGCTTGTATTTACAAGAAAGTGAGTGGGAGCAATGTGGCATTTCTGATATTATATGTGGATGACATATTATTGATTGGAAATGATATAGATCTTTTAAACAGTGTTAAAAGTTATCTAAACAGCAAATTTTCGATGAAAGACCTTGGTGAAGCATCATATATATTAGGCATTAAAATCTATAGAGATAGATCAAGGCGCCTGATTGGGCTATCGCAGAGTACATACCTTGATAACATATTAAAGAAGTTTAATATGAATGAAAATAAGAAGGGGTTCTTACCTATGTTGCAAGGCAAGACATTGAGTAAGACTCAAAGTCCGGCTACGGCGGAAGAAAGAGAGATGATGGATAAGATCCCCTATGCCTTGGCCATAGGCTCTATTATGTATGCCATGCTATGTACAAGACCGGATGTGGCACATGCTATTAGTTTGACTAGTAGGTACCAATCTGATCCAGGTTTGGAACACTGGATAGCGGTAAAGAACATCCTCAAGTAATTAAGAAGAACTAAGGATATGTTTTTTATATACGGAGGTGAAGAAGAGCTAGTCGCTAAGTGTTATGTTGATGCTAGCTTTGACACCGATCCGGATGACTCTAAGTCTCAATCCGGATACGTATTTCTCTTGAACGGAGCAGCAGTTAGTTGGAGGAGTTCCAAAAAACCTGTGGTGGCTGGATCAACAACGGAGGCGGAATATGTTGCTGCTTTGAGCGGCCTGAGAGCGATTTGGATGAAAGAGTTCATTATGGAACTGGGTGTGGTTCCCAGTGCGTTGGACCCGATGGTGATCTATTGTGACAACAATGGAGCCATAGCCAACTCAAAGGAACCAAGGTCTCACAAGAATTCCAAGCATATTAAGCGCCGGTTTCACTCCATCCGCGAGCATGTCAAGGATGGAGATATAAAGATTTGTAAAGTACACACGGACCTAAATGTAGCAGATCCGTTGACTAAAGTTCTCCCTAGGGAAAAACACGATCAACACCAGAACTCCATGGGTGTTAGATTTATCACTATGTGAACTAGATTATTGTCTCTAGTGCAAGTGGGAGACTGAAAGAAATATGCCCTGAGAGGCAATAATAAAGTTGTTATTATATATTCCTTATACATGATAGATGTTTATTTTACATGCTAGAAATGTATTGATTCGGAAACATCAATACATGTGTGTTTAATAAACAAAAAGGGTTCCTAGTCATGCCTCTCTTATAGACTAGCTTGTTGATTAACAGGATGATCAAAGTTTCCTGATCATGGACATTGGATGTTGTTAATAACAAGGTCACACCATTAGTGGAATGATGTGATGAACATTCATCCGAAGTATAGCATTACGATCAAGTCATTATGTTTATATTGCTATAACATCATACGAAGTAATCTTTATCCTTAGACCATGAGATCATGTTAATTGCTGACACCGGAAGAGTATCTTGATAACATCAAACGTCACACCGTAACAGGGTGACTATAAAGATGGGTTCAGTACTACGAAGGTGTTATGTTGAGACTCATGGATCAAGAGTGGAATTTGTCAATCCAGATGACGGATAGATATACTCTGGGCACTCTCGGTGATATCACATTAGGATAGCTTGCAAGCAAGTGATGTGATCACTAGAATGTTATATCACGGGAACAAGAAAAGGGTGCATGTCGGTAACGAGATCAAACTAGGTATGGAGATACCGATGATCGAATCTCGGACATGTAATATATCGAGAGACAAAGGGGTTTAGTTAGAAGCATTAAAGGTTCTCACGATCACTGGAGTCATCGTTGAATGTGTAGGAGCCAGTACGGATCTCCAGGTCCCGCTGCTGATTATTGATCGGAGAAGGGTCTCGATCATGTCTGCATTATTCGTGAACCATAGGGTGGCACACTTAAGAGTTACCGGACACCATTTTGGAGCACATATGTTTCAGACGAAAGAATTGCAAAGCGCAGGAATTGTTTCAATAGAAACCGGAAATTGTTTCGGGTGAAATTACAAAAGGTGGTTCTGCATGTGATATTGAAATATTGCAAGGGGCTATATGTGAATGTTTGTTAATTAAAGTAATTAACAAAATTCTGAATAAATTTAATAAAAAGAGTTTTATTAAATGAGAGAGCATTAAATTTGGAGAAATTTAATGCATTTAAAGTGGAGACTTTAAAAGGGAATGTGAAGAGGCATTTTAATGTGGGGGGGGTTACCACCACATGAATGGGGGAGGTGAGGGGTCACCCCCCATGCGCCGGCCATGGAGGGAGGGGGCACCCCCCCCCCCTCCTCCTATAAAAGGCCACCCATTCCCTCCTTCATCCTCACACCTCCTTGTGAAGGATCTCTCTCCCCCTCTAGAATTATTCCCCCATGGTCTCGGATTAGCGAGATACATGTTCCCGGTGGCATTTCGTCTGGAAGGAGTTGCTGCTTCCGCTAGATCGCTGGATCGAGGAGGTGGAGGTTGTCCGGTGGCTTGAACGCGAAAAGTGCGGATGCGCTGCTGAGTTGCGGCGCTCGGACTTCCTCACGATCTTGAGATCGGCAAGTGTACGACTACATCAACCACAAGTTCCTACTTGTTAACAAAGCTCGTTGTCTACGAGGGTAAGATCTTGTTGGATGTATGTCCACCCGTTGCTTTGTACCTAGTAGATAGATCTTGGCGTGTAGTTCACACCGTAGGAAATTTTTTGTTTTCTATGCTGCGGACCCAACAGTGGTATCAGAGCCTGATCTATGCATAGGTGCTTAGCACGGGTAGTACACATATGGTTGATATGTGGGCGATGATGATCATGTTATTGCATCTTCTATGTATTTTGGATATTGGTGGCATAGTGGGATGAAGCGGCCCGGACCAACCTTACATGTCATCGTACATGAGACCGGTTCCACGACTGACATGCAACTTGTTTTGCATAAGTGGCTGGCGGGTGTCTGTCTCTCCTACTATAGTCAATATCTGATTTACAACGAGTCTCTAATAACTTAGTTATCCTCGTTGTGGTTCATGTTCGTAGGTGAGAACGGTTCTATCTCCGAAAGCCCTAAGCCACGTAAAACTTGCAATTGATAAATTAGAGGCGTCTAGTTTAGATTGTTGCTAGGCTAGTGTATTGATATGGTATTGTTGTAAGTAGATGTATGGTAGATACTCTTACAGCACAGTCAATGTGTAAGTTCCATAGACCTTGGCCTTACACACAAAGGAATGATAGAGATCATACCATGATGCAAGTGATAGAGATCAAATGCATGGACCATATCATCTCACTTTACACATTAGATGTTAGCATCTTATACTGCTAGTTTCGCGCATTTGGTAGCATTATAAGATGATCCCTCATTTAGATATCAAGAGTCTCCACCGTCGCGTCTGTCTCCACCGCCGCGTCAGCCGTCTCCGTCCCCTGAGCCTCAGAGTCAAAAGCGGAAGTATACTAAGGGGGGCAACACCAGCAGCAGCAAGAGCATGTTCCGATCACCGAAACGTAAGCAATCGCCCCTCCCAAGAGTACCTCATCAGAATATGAAGAAGCTACCTTGCGAGAAGACAGATGAAGAAACTGATGTGGCCGCAACTGCCCATTATGAAAAGTGGAAGATTGACATGGCTAACAAGAAAAAGCCGATAGAGGCATTTTTCCCGGTCACCACAGAAGATAAAGCCAAAGCAGCCGCGCTTAAGATTCGGCTTCACCAACCCATAACGCTCACATCAGACTATAATCGCTCTATTACCAAGTCGGCTAAGGCAAAAGAGCGGAGAGTCGGGAAAGAAGTTGCCCAGCTCGGACAACAGAAAAATCAATCGATTGAACCGCTCAAAGTGTACGATACCAATGAGTGGATGATCCAGGAGCGGCATGATCCGAACATTGATCCGGAGTTTGTTTGACTGTACGGAGAAAAGGCCCAATTATATGGACTGTCTATTACTGAGTACATGAGCCGTATGCATGAGTTTTGTAACACCCTCAAATTGGCCCGATGCAAGTTTTAGCCCTTTCCGCCAAACCCGCATAGAAACGATTCAAGGATGCCCACCAGGCACTTTCGTGCGGGTGGAAAACAAAGTAATACCATTTCACAACAGTCCTCGATGGGACCCACTGAACAGATATATATACAACAACGACTCAACGAGTCAAGAATACAGATATACAATACAAAGATCCAAATCACCTTGAAAACAATAGAGCGTCCGACTACGAACAAGATGCAAATGGGGCTAAGAGCCCTGAAGAATAACCAATGGAGTCCATAACCCTGCCCAGGCCAACCCGGAAGGGTAACCCTGCTAATGACGTCGATCTCAAACCTACTAAAACAAAAGGGATGCCGACAAAGGGCAAAGGAAAAAAGAGGAGCGTCAGTACTGAGGCCAGTACACGGCGAGGCTAGAATTCGGCGGCTCTCGCCTACATAGGTATGGTGGGATGAAGCGGCAGCACAGCGGCACTAAACAACCTATAGAGACTCGATACAACTGACGGTTATTAGAGAGGGATAAGAAAGACCTATTCGGATCCAACCTGAAGCTAACACCAAACAAACCCGTCTTGGTATTTTCCCCCTCAAGACCTAACGAGGAAGTCGGACCAAGGAACTCACACAGCTGGCAATTTTACTTATTCCGTTATAGTTGCACCAATTACTAATCAGATATAGATAGCAGGAGTCATCCTGATAGCATAAGTAGTGGGCAGTTTTAATCACCATTCCATTATAGTTGCAACATTTACTAGTCAGATATAATTGTCCAGAGGAATCCCAAAACCCAGCAGTGGTTGGCACTTTTATCACATTCCATTGGAGTTGCGATACTTACTAGGTAGGTATAGTATGGCATAGATCACCACCGATCCACCAGTTGTTGGCATTTTTATTATCCATTCCATTATAGTTGCATCTGCTTACTAGTAACATATTAAGTCAAATTTATAGCACTACTTTAGTTATGCTTGTCTATGATCGAGATACTATGCTCCAAGTCGTCCATAACCGCGGACACGGCTTTCAGAAAGTTTTACCCTCCAGGGGTGCACAAATAGCAACACACACTCGATCAACCTCGGAAAAACCAACTCAAAACCCAACAAGGCTTTCACGACAAAGCGATCACAGGATTCATCAATATTTCAGGGGGCCACCCCACTAAGCTACCCGCAACGAAGTTGGCCGGGTCCGGAACGGACCCAGGGTTTGTGTCAATGGCTGTAAACGACTGGGAACCCGAAAGTGTGACTGGGCTTGTCGATACCGCAAAAACATTCCACGTTCCAAAATAGTACAGGTGCTCCACGCACAATCTTAAATAAAGCAGTAAAACATGGCATATGTACATGATAGTAATAAAGCCCCAAACTACTTTGTGGCCCCAAGAAATAGAAATGAATCAAGGTCTGGCTCAGGGGGGTCCATAAGGCCTCCCGGATGTGGATAGTGAGAAAAATCAAGGAACAGGTATCAAGTACTCGGGGTCCTACGGGACACAAGTGAGCATGGAAGAACCAAATAACATATATTGCTCACCGATGCCTCTGCATTAGTTATAGCTAGCATTTTAATAGTTGTATTTAAAGTCATGATCATCTCCACCAATAACCATCTGCCAGCACTCCAACAACTGTGGTACTTGTCAACACGAGATCGCACTGAGCATAACTCGACTCATCGCAAGGCCAGCTATCTACCAAACACAGGTAATAGGAGGTGTCCAAGGCAATATAGAGGCTGCACGGGAAATAACTGGGGTACGGAAACTAAAGCATCGCGACATGGATAGCAATAGATTAACAGGAGGAATAAAGACTATAAATTCAAAATAGGTAGAAGGGGAAGAGATGCTCGCCTGGGAAAACATAGCCGAAGAGACATTATCCAAAGAACTTGTCGATACTCGCATCCACTCATTGGTCTAATCTGCGAAGAAGCAAACACTAGCAGAAACACCGGATGCAATATTTAATACTACGGCCGAAGATCCGGCATGCTTATGATATGATGCATGGCATGGCACATATGCACTGCAACTAGGCAATATTAGGCGGAACCGGGGTCCCAACAATTAATTAGGCGATTCAAGTTATTTATCTATCCTGCAAATTAAATGTTGAATTAACAAGGCGACACAGGGCATCGGTTCGCTACACCAATTTAAATGGAGCCTGGAATAAGACAAAGATATCCCGCATATAGACTCCATATTTAATTATGAGGTGAATCGGCATAATGCCCCCAAACCACAGACATGTATGCGTGCATGAAACATTAATATGCAACAAGTTTTATATATAGCATTTATAAAATAGGGGCTCGGGAAAAGGTTCACACATCTGGGTTCGGAAGATCTTGGGTTCCGGGGGTGCGGGTCTGGGTCTCAGGGTTTGACGGGGATAGCGAGGTTCGGATACAAGATGGAGAACTTGTCGTGTCAGGAAGAAGGACTTGGTTTGGCGTCGAGGGCGCATCGGATTCGCCCTGGTCGGTGTCGATCTTGTCGTCGCGATGATCTTGTCGGGTCCGCGTATCGGGCCGGTCTTGGCGTCCGGGATGAAGAGCTTGGCGTTCTGTGTCGGCGACCTCGGTGTTCCGCGGTGAAGTGCTTGTTGTTCCGGTGGCGATCTTGGCGGTCATCGGGTCCGGACTTCGCCTCCGAGAACGGGTCTTCCGGGTCTCCACGAACTTGGTGTTCCGAGCATCTCTGAGTCGTGGATCTTGGCGTCCTTGACGAAGTTCTCGAGTGACGGTGTCGGTCTTGGGTCTCTGTGCCGGAAGATCTTGTCGTTCCGGGAAGGAGATCTTGTCCGTGGTTCGTCGAGTGTCACCGATTCGGTATGGTCCTCAGGCTCCTCTGCACGCATCACCAAACTCGGCTTTGGCCTCATCTCTGCGTGTCGTTCTCGGTCCCTAGAGGGGACAGTCTTGGCAGCGACCATCGAGACATGTCAAACCTGAGATCATGTCCGATTTCTAGTTCTGGTCCACATGAAGATCTTGAACATAAACGTAGCAGCACCTCACCACCTCGTCCTTGTACTCTTGTGGTCAGAATACAACAGGGCGACAAGCTCGAGGCGAAGGGAATGGGGCGAGGCAGAGGCCCCAGGGCGGCACCATCCTGGTCGGAGCAGCAGAGACAGAGGGGCCGCAGAAGGTCATGGGGAGGATGGCGTGGGGCGACGCGGACGAAGAGGACGCGTGCAGGCAGTCGCAACACAGAGGAGGGAGCCCACGACAGCGAGCGGCGTAGAGAGGATCAAGGGCGGGCTCGACAGGCGACTGGGGCAGGCCGGAGGGAGACCGCGAGCCGGCGGCGGTGATGCGAGGCAGAGCTGGGGAGAGGCGGCGGCAGCTACTACGAGCGAGAAGGGAGAAGGGCCTCGCGGTGGCGTGTTGGTGGAGGGTAGCCGAGGCGGCGGAAGCCCGGGGTCGCGGCCGGGCAGGAGGGTCGTAGGTGCGGCCGTAGACCAAGGAGAGGGCGGCGAGATTGCGGTGGCGCGGTGGGGTTGGCGAGCGGGAGGGAGGCGACGGCGGGCGGCCGCAGGTGGCGGCAGCGTCGCGGGCGGAGCGACCCGTGGAGGGGAACCGTCGGCGGTGCCCTCGGTGCCTGGCGGCGAGGGAGGAGGAAGGTGGCCTCGGGGAGCGGGGTGGGCCGTGAGGACGGGAGGCGGCAGGGGGAAAAAGGCAGCACAGGTGGGCCCGGGAGGGCGCGTGACGAGAGGCTGTCGGGAGAGCAAGTGCTCTCTCCCGGATGGATAGGGCAGGCGGGAGCAGGAGCGGGAAAACGGGAGTGGGGGGCGCGCAGGTGGCTAGGTGGGTGGATCGATGGAGGCAGGCGGGAAAACGATGGGGTGGAAAAAGGAGGTGGGCCAGGCGGGAAAACAGCAGGCGGCGGGGTGGTTTTTCGCGCCCAGGCAGAGCGTGTACGCGCGTGGGAGTGGGGCCAGGTGGGGTACGTGGCGACGAGGGGTTGGCCCAGGCGACGTGGCGCGGGGCACTGGTTGGTGGGCGTCGCGTGCGTGGTTGGTGGCCGGTGTGCGTTAGCGCGTGAGTGCGTGTGTGTGGCTGTGTTTTAGGGTTAGGATAGGATCTTATTTGGAGGTGGCCGGCTGGGCTTTCGGGCCTGGCGGGATGCCTCCTAAAAAATAATATAAACTTTTATTTTAATTTAAAATAGACTTTTGTAAATAGTTTTTCGACAAATAAAAGACCTGGAAAAGGCCGGAGTTTTGATTCGAAATTAAGACGGGGAATATTTAGAAAACAAAACTAGGCTTTTAGAAAATAGTTTTAGACAAACAAATGCATGATGACATGACGATGCTCAAATGCAATGTGGCATGATGACATGAGCATGCGGTCATGAAGATGCAATGCACAAAAACAACGTGATTTTCTAGTAGTGGTTTTAGCGGGATGCCACAAGTTCGAGGGGTACCAAAAACAGCATACGTGTATCAGTACGGGGCTCCACTCGTCAAATCCGAGTTAGTCAAAGATCTACCAACAAAAATGCGAAGATTGCATAAATGGTACATCCAAGCCTGTGCTGATTCCAAAATCTGGATCTATGCTACATATAAACACCGTCATTACGGTCATGGAGATGGCTTCATACTGATTGAATTTCCAGAATTATTTCAGTTTTACCAATAAGACGCCCTCGACAAAGCTATCGGCAGTGCCTATTGTTTGTAAGTATTATTAATTTCTGTAATTAAGTCTTTCTAGCTCATCTCATTCGTTGCTTGTATAATCTTACTAATAACTATACTAATTATATATATGCAGAATGAAGATTCAAGAATGCAACAAAGGACAAACCATTGACCTTGGGTTTGTTGACTGTAATTTCGTTCATGAAGTTACTCTAAAAACAAATTCCAAAGAGACAGAGGATAACTTGTTTCGAGCGTTGAAGTATTTCAGCAACAGAAGGGAAATACTGTTTCCTTACAACGCTGTGTGAGTGTTACTGTCTTGTACACATTCTATTTTCGATTACTCGATGTTAAGCGTATAATTGACTCGTGTTATATTTTGTTAGTGTGTCAAGCTTCCACTATATTCTCTTAATCATTTCTGTTGACACCGGAGTAGTAAAAGTCCTGGACTCGAAACGCACACCATTAGAAAAGTGGGCGGACATGCAGGAATGCCTCCACAGGGTTTGGAAACGGTTCACCGCCAAAACTAGGGGTGTTTAGAAGCCAGAGCTTACATTTCAACCATTGACTGTAAGTACTACTTGCTAGATCCACGCATCTTTTTGATTCTAGTTTCAATACCACCATTATCATGCTTGATTATTATTTTGATTGAACTCCGTTCTCGTAAAGTGCTTGAGGCAGGAAGCCGGGAATAACTTATGTGGATACTATGTCTGCGAGTTCATTCGCCAGACGACCAAAGAGAAGGGGGCAGACCGGAACATCAAAAAAATTGAAGTACGATAAACAATAATCACAACTTTATTTTATTACCACCAATTGTGTTTAGTTTCATTCATATATATTGATCCCCTTCTTTATATTAGATCGAACGGATGCGGGACGGTCTTCTATCACAAGAACGCGTGCAAGCAATTCAAGAGGAAATTGTTGGATTCTTGTTATAACAAGTCATAGATCCGAAAGGAGAATACTATTACCCACTTCATTTGGAAGGGTAAAGTGTATAAAAGAAGTGTAAATTAGATCAAATTCGTGCGAGAGTATCGTTTGTAATTATAATATGTTTCGACCAAGAAGACGGATGAGACGGTGTATATATTTATGATCATGCATGATGTGTAGTATATATATCGTGGTTTCATTATTGCTGTGTATATGTAGTACCATTAAATTTATAAAAAAATCCTGTCGTGGCAGAAAAATAGCCCGAAATCCTGCCGCGGCAGAAAAATAGCCCGAAAATCCTGCCGCAGAACAAAACCCTGCTGCGGCACAGAGACCAACGATCCCGGTTCGTGCCAAGAACCGGGACCAATGATCCACCCCCGCCCGTCTCTGGCACTGCCACGTGGGGACCTATTGGTCCCGGTTTTTCCCACGAACCGGGACCAATGATCCACCCCCCCCCCCTCGTAGCTCGCCCGCCCACGTGGAGACCCATTAGTCCCGGTTCGTGCGCGAACCGGGACTAGCATTAGTCCTGAGTGATTGGTCCCGGTTCTGAAACCGGGACCAATGGCCTTATGAACCGGGACTAGAGGCAATTTTTCCACCAGTGGGATTTATGTTACCACCGGCTTGCATGCTTGCTACCACAGGCCAGGGGGCTTCCTACCATCTTGGAGACGCCCTGCTGCAAGGGCGCAATAGGGCTGTTACCATCGTGGAGTCGCCCTGTTGCGATGGAAGGACATGGCTACTGTCGTTGTGGAGGCGCCCTGCTACCAAGGCACAGTGGGGATGCTACCATCATAGAGACGCCGTGCTACAAAGGTACATCGGGGTTGCTATAAGGGCACGATGGGTCTACTACCATAGTGTTGGTGCACTGCTACCAAGGCACCGCGGCTCTGGTACAATGGCACGACGGTGCTGCTATAAGAGTCGGCGCTACTGCGACGCTACAACAGACAACAACAAGGGTAGTGTTGTCGTTGCTGCTGAGAGCCCTGGGCAGAGGTGCTACGAGTCGTGGACGGGGCAGCTGGCAACCTGGCCAACGGTGGTGCGAGAGGCGAACACGGTGGGCAATGATTCTACGATGAGCAAGCCAAGATGCTACGATGAGCAAGCTATGTTTCCCAACCTCCGTAGGACGCACAGTCCCTCCCTTAAAAATGGAGTTAAACTGCCAGAAATAACAACCTCAAAGAAGAGGCATTTTAGTTTTCCAGTTGAAGGTGGAATTCATATATATATAGGGAGAGAATATTTGGGAGCAAAACCGTACCGTACTGATCATATATGTTGGGTCCATAACGAATTTGAAGCGTGAGAGGATTGGAAGACGGACACGGTCTCTGTCTCTCTACATATATAGCCACCTTACCGAGAGAAATCGGAAGACACAGCCTGCCGGTGCCGGAAAAGAGCAGCCTTTCACGCGTCTCGTCCAGATCGAGCGATCGATCGATCTCGCCGGCGATCCCATGGTGGCGCTACGATCTCTCGCCGCGAGGCTGCGGAGCCCGGCAGCGGCCGCTGTCCGTGGTCTGTCGCAAGCACCCCGCGCGTCTCCCCCCGCCGGCACTAGCCCAAGATTCTTCTTCACCTCCTTCCAGGTTCGCCCTTTCCTATTTTATTTGTCTGCCACAAGTTTCTGCTTTATTTATTTTTCACTGGATGATGATCATGTCAGCAGGGACGCCAAACTTATGCAACGAAAGATGCCACGACGATGTTGTTGTACCGAGACAAGCTCAAGTTACTGGATCGACTCAAGGGACAAGAGCGCGAGATGAGGTAAGGGGTCTGCGATCGATCTATATATGGTTCTAGCTGAAACTGTTAAGCACAATTATTTCTAATGCCTTTTCTATATTTCTGACGAGGAAGAAAGCGTGTTGGGATCCTCAACGTGGGAAGCAAATGTCTGAGATGGTCCTTCTGGCTCGTGTTTCCTCTGCCATTGACGGCTACTGTGCTGAAAGTGACCCATTAATCAGAGAGTAGCTAGACGATGATGACTCTGTTGTAATAACTTGTCACGTGTGTGTACAAAGATAGAAGCACTTCATGCATGGCTAATTTATCAGCAGCACAGTAGATACGCTGGTAGCCTCGTAACTTATCTTCCTATATTTCCTTATTACGTTGCCGAGGTCTCCTCGAACAAACAACCGAGATGTGAAGAACACACCCCCGGTCTGTGTCTTTTTCAGTTGGTAATTCACATCTTGTCTCCCTATGTTTCGAAATATAACACGTGTTGGCAAGTCAATTTGGCTTTGCCAAAACATCTTAAATATGGAGGACTGCCCAGTTAATCTAAAATATGCGTTTAGCCTTTTCTTGCCCATAGATGGATTTATTTTTTTGGAAAGGAGCATATATTAATATCGCGAGATACCAATTACACTCAGCATCTGCAACAACGCATTACCCTAATGGTATTACGGATGCACACAACCAACAAACGAAAGAAGAATTACAGAAAAAAGAAAATCCCGCTTTAGAGATCTATGCCCGACAACAGCGACCAAATACCACCAAGGCAGCACCAGAAATCCATCATCTCTAAAAACGACGCCCCACCAAGGCAGCACGAGAAATCCATCCTCTCCAAAAGCGACGCCTCCAAAAAGTGAACAGTGCATTAGCGTCGTCATCGCCCTGATCATCGATCATATGTTTTCACCCTCGAGAAAGTTCGCGCTGACAAAACAATGCCTTCAACAAGGTCATTGCCAGTTACAACCAATTAAGGCCAGCCCTTGGATTTTCACCCTGCAACTTGAACTCTGGAAATCTCCTATACTATCGCCCCCACTTTCCAATGTCGCTGCTCCAAGACCTAGAACGCCAAGCCAAAACCTCATCACAGACAAGATTCACACCACCATTACCATTCTTCAGACCTTGACTTTCATGTCATTCTCCACGACTGACTTGACCATGGGACTAATGGCATGTCCTTGATGGCAACAGTCTATAAACCTTCACAACACTCCCTCTAAAACCAAATGGTCAGATAAAAACATGGTTGCGCGCGACCGAGATTCATCCAATCTGGCGAACTCCGGCATGTCGTCCATTGGAGTTCACAAGCGGAATCTTCTGGAACACAACACTCTGACAAGATCGATGAAGACATGGAGCAGGTAGATCTTCGTCCTGGCGTGTGAGGGATCCTAGGACCAACCCCCTTTATTCAAAGCCAGGCCGGAAGCCCCCACACCGCCGGTCTTCACCGGCCACCAACACTAGTGGAAACGAGGCCTTTGGTTGAGCCTGGAAATGGGCTTTAACACCGGTTCTTCTACGAACCGATGTTAAAGGGGGGACCTGTACCAGCGTGGCCCGTGCAGCAAAAAGGAGCCCCTCCTTTAACACCGGTTCGTGGCACGAACCGGTGTTAAAGGCCCCTGCACCAGTGGCCCGTGCAGCCCCCCCTTTAACACCGGTTCGTGGCTTGAACCGGTGTTAAAGGGGGGCTATATACACATAACCCACACCCCACGCTTCCATTTTTCACTATCTCATTTTGGCGCCTAGCACGAGGGTGTGAAGTTGGCTAGTTTGTGTTTTTTCCGTATGCACAAGAGGTGTTCGGTGAAATGCCCGAGAGCTCAAAATAAGTTTTCTCGTTGCTCTTTCCTTCTCGGTCGAGGTCGGCAACTATCCTTTCATGTGTCATTGATGTACTATATATATAAATGGTCATCTCCCTATTATTTTTTGATATATACTATATATTAATGCAGATGAACCGACAATGGATGTACGGTGACCGCCGCACTTCCGAGTACATTACGGGCCTCCAAAATTTCATCGTTGTGGCTAATGCAAACCGTGGTCACAATGGTTTTATGTGCTGTCCGTGTGTTCACTGTCAGAACAAGAAAGACTACTCGAATACCAGAACCATTCACGCCCACCTGCTTCAATCCGGTTTCATGCCCAACTATAATTGTTGGACCAAGCATGGAGAAAAAGGGGTTGTGATGGAAGACAACAAAGAAGAAGAGGATGATGACAACTATCATAATATGTATCCTGAATATGATGATCTTTAGCGGGGTAGATAATGAAGATCAAGAGGCAGCAGATGGGCCCGCTGATGACGATCTTGGTTGGACCATTACTGATGCAAAGGAAGAATGTGAAACTGAAAAGGAGAAGGAGAAGCTGGAGCAGATGTTAAAGGATCACAAAACATTGTTGTACCCAACTTGCGAAGATGGCCACAAAAAGCTAGGTACCACCGGATTTGCTGCAATGGAAGGCGGAACGGTGTGACCGTAACATTTTCAAAGTTGTTGGTAAAATGAAGAATCTTCTTCCAAGAAATAATGAGTTGCCCGATAGTACATACCAAGCAAAGAAGGTTGTCGCCCTCTAGGATTAGGCGTCAGAAGATACATGCCTGCATTAATGATTGCATCCTCTACCGCGGTGAGAAGTACGAGAATTTGGATGCATGCCCGGTATGCACTGCACTGCGGTATAAGATCAGACGAGACGATCCTGGCGATGTTGAGGGCGAGGCCCCTAGGAAGAAGGTTCCTGCCAAGGTTATGTGGTATGCTCCTATAATACCACGGTTAAAACGTCTCTTCAGAAATAAAGAGCATGCCAAGTTGTTGCGATGGCACATGAAAGACCGTAAGAAAGACGCGATGTTGAGACACCCCGCTGATGGGTCACAGTGGAGAAAAGTCGAGCGAGAGTACCCGGACTTCGCACGTAACGCAAGGAACTTAAGGTTTGGTCTAAGTACAGATGGCATGAATCCTTTTGGTGAGCAGAGCTGCAGTCACAACACCTGGCCTGTGACTCTATGTATCTATAACCTTCCTCCTTGGTTGTGTATGAAGAGGAAGTTCATTATGATGCCAGTGCTCATCCAAGGCCCGAGGCAACCCGGCAACGACATTGATGTGTACCTAAGGCCATTAGTTGAAGAACTTTTACAGCTGTGGGCCAAACCAGGTGTACGTATGTGGGATGAACACAAAGGGGAGCCATTTGACCTACGAGCATTGCTTTTCGTAACCATCAATGATTGGCCTGCTCTTAGTAACATTTCAGGACAGACAAACAAGGGATACAATGCATGCACACACTGTTTAGATGAGACTGAAAGTGTATATTTGGATAAATGTAAGAAGGTTGTGTACCTAGGGTATAAATCGATTTCTTCGAACTCGCATCCATTAACAAAGAAAGGCAAGCATTTCAAGCGTCTGGCGAGAACCCGGAGAAGCCTGTCCTCCGTGCGGTGAGGAGGTATTTGGTATGGTCAATGACCTAGAAGTAATCTTTGGAAATGGTCTGGCAGTCTATCTGTTCCGAATGACGATGCGGACACGCCCATGTGGAAGAAGCAATCTATATTTTGGGACCTACCCTATTGGAAAGTCTTAGAGGTCCGCTCTTCAATCGACGTGATGCACGTGATGAAGAATGTTTGCGTGAACCTGCTAGGCTTCCTAGGAGTGTATGGGAAGACAAAAGATACACCGGAAGCACGACAGGACCAGCAACGTCTGAAAGACCCTGAAGAGCCTATGCATCCTGAGAACGAGAAGGATAAATGATGCCACTTAACTCCTGCCAGCTATGCTCTTACCAAAGCGAGAAGGAAATCTTTTTGAACGCGAGCGGTATCAAGGTCCGTCGGCTTAAATCGAATATAAAGGGAATAATAAATATGGCAGAGAAAAAATTCCAAAACCTGAAGTCTCATGACTGCCAAGTGATTATGACACAATTGCTTCCGATTGCATTGAGGGGGCTTCTACCTGAAAATGTTCGAGTACCCATTGTGAAGCTATGTGCATTCCTCAATGCAATATCTCAGAAGGTAATCGACCCAGAAAGCCTACCAGGGTTACAGACAGATGTGGCCCAATGTCTTGTCAGCTTTGAGTTGGTGTTCCCACCATCCTTCTTCAATATTATGACGCATCTCCTGGTTCACCTAGTAGAAGAGATTGCCATTCTCGGTCCTGTATTTCTACACAATATGTTCCCTTTTGAGAGGTACATGGGAGTCTTAAAGAAATATGTTCATAACCATGCTAGGCCAGAAGGAATCATCTCCAAGGGCTATGTAACAGAGGAGGTCATTGAGTTTTGTGTTGATTTTATTCCTGACCTTAAGGCGATTGGTGTTCCAGAATCACGACACGAGGGGAGACTGCGTGGAAAAGGCACCCTAGGATGTAAAGCAATGATACGTAGGGACGGGCATTCTCTCAATCAAGCACACTACACAGTTTTACAAAGATCTATCTTGGTTGCCCCGTATATGAATGAACACAAGAATTTAATACGCCTCAAACACCTGGGGCAGTTTGATGAATGGATTATAAGTGAACACATGGCGAGTTTTGGCGGCTGGCTGCAAAGACTTCTCACGAATAACACCACTGTTGGGGATCAGCTGTACTTGTTGGCCAGGACACCATCTTCGACTGTATGTACGTTCCAAGGGTACAAGATAAATGGGAATACATTTTACATGATAGGCCAAGATAAAAAGAGCACCAACCAAAATAGTGGTGTCCGCTTCGATGCAGCAGAAGACAATGGGCAAAAGACCACGTATTATGGGTTCATAGAGGAGATATGGGAACTTGACTATGAACCTAATTTTAAGGTCCCCTTGTTTCGATGCAAATGGGTCAAGCTAACAGGAGGGGGGTTGAGGTAGACAAGAAGTACGGAATGACAACGTGGATCTCAACAATCTTATGAAGGTAGACAAGAACTTAGACGAACCATTCGTCTTAGCCAATAATGTGGCTCAGGTTTTCTATGTGAAGAACATGTCTACCAAAACGAAAAAAGAAAAAATAAGCAAACAGATACATCACACGATGAGCCAAAGCGTCACATAGTTCTTTCAGGGAAAAGAAACATCGTGGAAGTGGAGGACAAGACAGAAATGTCAGAAGATTATAATAAGTTTGATGAAATTCCGCCCTTCAGAGTGAAGACTGACCCAACCATCCTGTTAAACGGTGTTGATACTCCATGGTTCTGACCGACGATCATAAGATTGACTATATGTATTAATTGAGCCATTTTGGCACACACATGTATCTCAACATGGAAATCAATATCATATTTCTTCTGTTAACAGTATATGTATTAAATGATCCATTTTTCTTCCTTCTATTTCTTCCCTCCATTTTTCTTCCCGCCATTTTTTCCCGCCATTTTTCTTCCCGCCATTTTTTTCCGCCATTTTTCCCGTCATTTTTCTTCCCGCCATTTTTCTTCCCGCCAGTTCTTCACTATATATATATGTAGGGTTGGCCTCCATTGTCATTGCACATCTCTAGACTCATATCTGCAATCTCATCACTCTTTCCCATGGCTTCCACCGTAGCACTAACCCCCAGGGAGACGGAGGCGCTTTGCGCCTCGAACTACCCCTGCCAGACTCTGTGTCCCCGTCCTGGATGCTGGCGCGGAGGTGTGCAGTTCCTCTGTCCCTCTAGGTGTGGCGCGGATGGCCATCACGAACCACTACTACTTGAGCTCACGCCGGAGCAGCGGAGAATCCCGAGATGGCATCCCGACTATTTCCCTACTTGGGAAGCCTTCTTCGTGGATCGGCGTGAGAGGCGCTCGCCAGCACGAGGAGGCGACCCACCTCCTCCGAACTTCAACGAGGCCGGCCGTCGGCTATGGTGGCGCGGTCGGACTCTCCAGAGCGTCATGGCCTATGACACTGCCGCCGACTCTAACCCCCGTCTGCGCTACCCTCAAGTCCAGCCCACGCGTACTTAGCCTTCAAGGTTCAATTACGGCGATCCCGACAACGACAGCGGCGATAATGGCCAGTAGTACGACTACAGTGGCGAGTATTACAGGTGTAGGCAGGAGCATGACTGAATCACTCCAACATTACGAAACAAGTTCGGCCGTTTGTTACTTAATCTGGCCATGTATCTTAATTTTCAGTTCTTTTATGTATCTTAATTTTCAGTCGTGCTTTATGTAACTTACTATTAGTTGCATTATGTATTTTAATTCCAGTTCTATCTCCTTCACAAAATGACCTATCTCATTCAAGGTTTCTTGGCTTTCGGGTCAAATGACCATTGTTATGGCTAGAATCAAGGCATAGTTTGTGATAATATGGCCATATTGTGCATACATGTGCATCATAGCATGGCAAACAATATTATAAGAGGAAGTTTTCCTTTTTATCGCACCAAAAAGGCATTTTCCATTTTCCGAGCTTAATATTTCTTATGTTCAAAGTTTTAGGATTTGACAATTTATTTTTGTTCGAATTGAATAATCAAAATTTATATGTAAGTGTTTTAATCATTTTGAAAATTTTCATCTAAAGTAAATATAAAATGTTTTTACATGAATGGATAGATATTATTTTTCTAAAAATTATGATATATTATTCATATTTTTCAGAGTTGAAATGAATAAGATATGAATTTTCTAAATTCATATCCTATTTTTTGAATTATAAATGCCCCCACCCCTTTAATGCATGAAATAAATGCCCCCCCCTTTAACACCGGTTCCAGCCACGAACCGGTGTTCAAGGGGGCGCATTATTTTGTTTCACAGATACCCTTTAACACGGTTCCAGCCACGAACCGGTGTTAAAGGATTCTGTAACGCCTTCCCCTTCCTTCTTCCCCCCAGCCAGATCGAAAGCGCGCGCAGAGAAGAGCCGGCGCCGTCCAGCCGTCGCCGTCCAGCCCTCGCCGTCGCCGCCCTCGCCGTCGCCATCCCGCGGGAGCGTCGTCGCCTCCCTTCCGGCGAAACGTCATGATCGCCGCTCCGTCGACGCCGGTTCGCCTCAGCATGTTGCATATATGTTGTATATATTGTTGCATATATGTATATAATTATTTATTAGTATTTTATAAGTGTGTAGTTTAGTGTGTATTATTAGTAGTTTAGTGTTAGTATTAGTTTAGGGTTTATTTAGTTTAGGGTTATTAGTTTAGGGTTTATTTAGTTTAGGGTTATTAGTTTAGGGTTATTTATTTAGTTTAGGGTTATTTATTTAGTGTAGTTTAGTGTATTTAGTTTAGGGTTATTTAGTGTATTTTATAGTTAGTATTAGTTTAGGGTTGTCACCTCGCTGCTCTGCAAGCGCCGCCGCTGGCCGTCGTCGTTAACGTCGCTCCGGTGACCCCTAGGTAGTGGCGTCGCCCGTTTTAGGTAGGCCGCATCACGCTGAGGCGAACCCGCTACCTCGCGCGCCCTAGGTCGCTCTCCAGCACCGCCAGCCGCCGCTTTCTGGAGCATCCTCCGGTCAGCCACTTTAGCTAGCCCCTCTCATATGCATCCGGGATTTCTCCGAATTAGGGTTTGGACCCCTCGGAACTCGTTTAAAATGATCAAGCATCCTTAGGGTTTAAATTTCATTTGTGTATTTATTTGTGTATTTTTTTATGAATAATATGTATATTTGTGTATGAATCCAAGTCCACTTGAATGTTTACTCTCTTACTCTAGATAATATTATTGTTTTAGAAACTATGGATCCACTTAGTAGAAACCTTGAAGAAGAAGAAATAATGGAGAACATTATCGATGAGGACACCTCACAATATCTGAACTTGGAGGGACATGATGACAGCTCAAGTAGTCATGGAGAAGATGAAGACTCCGGTGAACGCAATTTAGTGATTACAAAGTCCGGCGAGGTATATGCATTGATTAAGCCTCTGCTGACTTCCACCAAAAATCTTCTTCTACATGTATTAAATTAATGCTTCTTTCTTCTTTTAGCCCTCTGGATCGACCAACCAGCAACCATCTTCTTCTACGAAAAAGAGCAAGCGAGGCGCGAGCCATCGGTTGAAAGATCGTGCAAAGTTCACGATCGGGCGATCGTGTTGATGGCAGGCCGATGGAGCCCAAGAAGGCCGCAGACAAATTTGTATGTCAGGCTGGAGTTCTTGTTAGGGACCAAATCCCAATCATAATTGAATATTGGAATAAGCCAAAGAAGGGCGACGGTACCTTTGTCGATGAAAGATCCAAAGAAACGCTTTGGAATTCGCTGTTGGTAAATTTCACCCTTCCGCCAGAGGAGGATGAAAACACAAATCGGTTATAAAGGAAAAGGTCAAAGAGTGGACTCTAAAGAAGATGGTGGCGCTTTCCATGGCTGGAAGACAAAATTGAACAAATTTGTCAAAGCTCGTGAGACTCCAGATTTCGAAGACGCATATTATGCGAAGATAAGACCTCACTGGCGTGAATTTGTGGCATACAAGGAAGGTGCTATAGCTACAAAGAGGTCAGAAACCAATACGCTAAATGCCCAGAAGAAGGAATATCACCAGAGGACAGGGTCAGGTGGCTACATATCTCAGAGGCCTAAGTGGGAGGAAGCTGAGAAGGCCCTGCGTGACAGAGGGATCACACCCCAGACACATGGGTGGGACTTACGTGCAAAGACTTGGTTCTACGGAATCGGGGCAAGGTTGGACCTAGAAACAGAATTTTGTATCTTCCCAACCCTCCTTGCCAAACCCGTCACTGAACTCATCACGGCATACGAGGAAACAGCCGCCAGGACCTTCCATCCCGACAGAGAGAATGACCAGCTCACACGCGCTATCGGTAAAAAAGAACACCCTGGACATGCACGAGGCACAGGGGGTATGACGTGGAAGGATGGGTTTGACGAGTGGAGCGACTCTTAAAGATGGCGCGGCAGAAAAGAAAAAGAGCGTACAGAGCGGATGACACAGATAGAACATGCACTTGTGGCGCTGCAGGCGCAAGTGAATGCACAACAGAGCCATCAAGCTATCGGCCCATCTCAGCGGCACGAAGAGCCTGCATTGGAAGCTGCCGACGGCCCAGACTCTGCGCGAAAAAGCAGCGTGGCTTCCACGGAGAACGTGCAGCCCACGCTTGAAATGGCGGGTCCTCGATACCCCGTGGATGAGATCACGGAGAGCGAACACGCTGAGCTGCATGTGAGATTAATGGGCTTATCCATTAAGGTGGCTGTCGGCTATGCCTTACCTCCTGTAGCTGGTGGAACTTACCACTGCCGACCGATTCCAGATGGCTATGCTATTGTCGGGGTGGATGAGGTTGTGAAGGAATATGAGGAAGCACAGCTTGACCATGCTACAGGTGAAGGGGAAACTCAACTCAAATTTGCAGTGAAAACAACCATTCTTTGGAAGAAGGAACACATCGTGCTTCCAAATTGGAGGCCACTGGCACCCCCGCCGTCTCCGCAGCGTCAGCAGTCTGAGCCGCTTCAGCCATCTCCTGTGCGGTAGCCATCTCCGGCTCTTCAGCCATCTCCTGCGCGGCAGCCATCTCTGGCGCGCCAGCCATCTCCTGCCCGTCAGCCATCTCCGGCGCTTCAGCCATCTCCTCAGCGTAAGCGGAAGAGCACTGCCATGAAGAGCATCACTAGCACTGCCACAAAGAGTTCAAAAAACTACGTCCCGCAGCCTTCCGCCAAGCCATTGCCGGTTTTACCGTGGAATCGCAGCGACGAGGAGACCAATAGGATCTTAGAAGAAGAGGTCAAGAAATTCTTTGCACCTAGACGGGCCGAGCCAAAGGAGAAAATAGATCCGGCGGTGGTGGAGAAGTTTTACAAAAATCTTTTGAAACCTGAAACCCCACTTGTGCCGGACTACGAGCGCCAGATTTTGAAGGCGGATGCAAGGCGCCGTAGGGAGACTGAAAGTAGCAGTCGTGCGGCACCCCAGAAAACAGTTCCCATGCTCGGAGAGCAGGAAAACCAATCGTGCGCCCCGATCCAAGTGTTCGACACACGGGACGCTCCTCCCATAAATGATTACGAGGCAGAGCTACAAAGAAAGGCCAATGAGATGGGGATGACTTACATTGCATACTTGAACATCATGGGAGACAACTTTCCCAAATGCGATGCCAACCCCATACGGCCATGGAAGTATGGGAAGAATCTCGTCAAGAAAGAGGAGCTCAAGAATCTACCAACAAAGATGCGAAGATTGCACAAGTGGTACCTTGATTTCTGCAAGACGAGAAAGGAAGAATGGATCACGGCGCATATAAGAGATAAGATTTTCTTGTGCGGAGACGACGAGATCGACTTCAACATTCAAGACTTGCATTTTCTATTCAATCAGAAGGAACTCGACAAAGCTGCCATCAGCCTTTATTGTGTGTAAGTACTATTTCTGTATTTTCTATCTCATCTCATTCACTTCATTAATTGCATGTATATATATGCTCACCATATATGTATATACTATTATGCAGGAAAAAGGTTATGGAATGCATGAAAGGAGGACCTTTTGACATTGGGTTCGTTGACCCAAATAGAGTTCATGAAGAAGTGGTAAGAACCAAACCCGGGCAAACAGAAGATTTATTGCTAAGGTCTTTACTGAGACAACAAACCAAAAGGGAAATACTATTGCCTTACAACTTCTCGTGAGTACTGTTACCCTCTCTTGTACACATTCTGTTTCAGCTTACTCGATGTTAAGTGTAACTGATGATGAGTTATGCATGTGTAGGTTCCACTTTATTCTGCTAGTCATTCAACCTGACTCAGGAAAAGTCCTTGTCATGGACTCGTTACGAAAAGAAAAAGAGCTATGGGCAGACTTTAGAGAGATGCTCCAGAGGTAATTTCAATCATATTATCGCACTAGATCGACAACTTTCGTGACAACAAGTAATTAATTACTCCTTTATCCATTTTCTTTGCCGGACAGGGTTTGGAAAAGGTTCACGGGCAGGGCCGTGGGTGAATGGTCAGAAGAACTAAAATTTGTAGACCAAAATGTAAGTAATACTAGCTAGCTAGGTCTGCATATCTCTTTGATTCTGCTTCCAATTCCATTATATCATGCTTTATTGATTATTATTTTGATTGAACTCTCTATTCTCGTAAAGTGCGCGCATCAGGGACACGGCAATAACTTATGTGGGTACTATGTTTGCGAGTTCATTCGCAACACGATATGTGCGACGGGCCAAGCCGCACTAGAACAACTTAGAGTAAGTAAACAAAGTACACAACATTATTTTATTACCATCAATTGTGTTGAGTTTTATTCTTATATATATATTGACCCATTCTTCATATATATTCAGATCGAACGGATGCGGGACCAACTCCTACCATTTGACCGCATACGAGCCATTCAAGAGGAATTGGCGGGGTTCATACTTGATGAGGTCGTCACGCCTGGCGGAGAACTCTTTAGATATCCACCAAAATGAACGTTGTATATATGCTTGAACGTGTTTGTCTTGTACTTGATGCTTCAACGTTTACGGAGAATACCACACAATGACGATGTTGTGTATAATAATAGTTGCTTAATTATTCATGTACTCGTATGTACCGATGACGATGTATGTGTATACCGCTCCCAATCGATTCCCCTCCCGTCCCTTGGCGCAGAAATACGCCCGAACGGGCGGGCAGAACTCTGCCGCGACAGAGATTTAGGCCGTTTTCCTGCTGCGGCAGAGATTTATCTCCTTTTCCTGCCGCGGCACAGAACCTTTAACACCGGTTCGTGTTAAAGGGGGGGGGCCTGAGCCCTGCGGCAGCCCCACGTGCGCCACCCTTTAACACCGGTTCGTATAAGAACCGGTGTTAAAGGGGGGGCCCTCTAACACCGAACCCTCAACAGCGGTTCTACAACCGCTGTTAGAGGGCCCTCCAAACCGGTGTTAGAGGGGGGGTGTGCACTAGTGCAAGACCCACGGGAAAAGAACGTCAGATCCATGGTGACCCAGGCCACCATGACCACTAGCTCGACGAAGAGACAACACCGCAGGTGGAGACTAGATGAGCGAGCAACGACCCGCAGCCGACCGTCCTAGATCGGACCAGATGGGCCGTTAGATCGTCGCGCCGCCAACCGGATCTGAGTCACCACTCCACCCCAACCGCCGCCCCTCCACCTCGCCAAGAGCAGCCATGGCACTAGCACCTTACGCAGACCCCGTCCAACGGCGGGGAATCCCTCCCTTCCACCACGCTGGGGCTGGGAGGCCGGATCCCCGCCGCCCCCATCACTGGCGCCATGCTCTTAGGCCGGCGGGCCTCCGAGGGCGACGAGGAGGGAAGGGCAAGGAGGGGGGACAGTGGCGGCGGCGCTAGGGGTCAGCCCCCTCGGTCGGCAGGAGGGGGGAGGACGGCCGGCTCCTGCCCATAGATGGATGATCACTTCGTACTAGTAATCAATTGAATCCCCAATATACAGTAGCTTCGTTCAAAGAAAATGTTACTGACGTGCACGGACTGCACAGAATCGTCAGTTTATCCTGATGAAATCAGAACACACAGGACTACTTTCTGCTTGATGCATCTATGTACTGCAAAATATAGTTTGTGCAGGTGCTCCTGAACCTCTAACGTATGCAAGGCTATCCTCTTCCACATAAATACCCCCATTCATGAGATCTCCAACACTCTTGTCAGTTCCCCACAAAAATTCAGAATGTTCCATCGAGTTCACAAAATAATTTATCTACACAAGAAGCTACAGAATGTATTTGACTGCTGGTCGGTTAAGCGTTGCAGTAAAACTGGAGATAACCACTATTGATGGTGAGTTAGGGAATGTTGTGGTTCCCACATAACATTCTTCGCCTGAAATCACATAAGGAATTGAATGGTAAGAAACCCTCCCTATTTTTCATACGGTCATAATTTGTGTATGTAAGGATTGTTCCAAGACAAAAATCCATTACACAACTCTAAAGTGACACTCGCTTCACAAACAGGACTGCCATGAAAGAGAATTTTGGACTTATAGAGTTATAGTGCAAATCTCCCACTTTGAGGCCATTGACCCAATGCGTTTGAGAAATTGGCCTTGTTTTTGAATTTTTTGCATGTTCCTATGACATAATATAACATAAGCAAAGAGCAAAGATCTTGGCCTGTTTAATTGGGGTTGCGCAAGTTATTATGACTTATTATAAATAAATAAAGAGTACATTCACACGAAATGACCACTTTATATGGAGAGGTCGGGAGTAGATGTTGTGGATACCACATAACATTTTCTGCCTGAAACCACGCGAGCGATCATCAGAACCCCCCCCCCCCCTCCCCCTTCTATTTCTCTTGCATGGGGCCCATAATATATGTAATGATGGTTTCACGAGGAAAATATAATACAAAATTCTAAAGTTACACTTGCTTCACAAATGGGACAATACCACAAGTGGATTTTTGACTTGTAGTGCAAAACTCCCAGTTCAAGGCCCTTGACCCAATTCATTTAATACATTGGCCTCGTTTTGGATTATTCCATGTTCCTATGACTTAATATAAAATAAAATAAAGAAAGTCACATGGGATCACCACTTTCGATGGAAAAATAGGGGTAGACATCATGGGGCCCACATAACTTTTTTGTGTTAGACCGTGCGAGAAGGATCTAAAACCCTCTATCTCTTGCATGGGATTCTAATATGGTATATAAAGGTGGTATATAGAGAAAATGTTCATACAAAGCTCTAAAGTGACACTTGCTTCACAAACAGGACTATCCGCAGTAATGGTTGGGACTTATAGTGTAAAACTCACAATTTTTATGCCACCAAATTAAATTTTGTAATTACTTGGATTTTTTGTTTTTATAGTTCCAGTGCCCTATTTTCTCACATGGAATCACCACTTTAGATGGAAAGAAAGGGTAGACATCTCGGAGCCCACGAAACAGGGGTTCACATTAAATTGCACGAGAAAGGTCGGAAAAACCGCACCATTTGCATGAGATCCTAATATAGGCATCTAACGGTGTTCTAAAAATGGAAATTACAATACAAAACTCTAGAGTGGGTGTTATTTCAACATGACAATCCCACAGGAGATTCTATAGTTACACTTATAGAGCCAAACTCCCACTCTAAGGCCACCTACCTAACTCTTGTAAGAACATGGACACTTTTTGGGTTTTGGTCATGGAATCGCCACTTTTGATGGATAGTTAGGGGTAGACATCACGGGCACCATAGAAAGTAAGTTCGCCTGAAATCGTGCGAGAAGGGTCGGAAGCCCTCCCTTATGCATGGGGTCCTAATATAGGTATCTAAGGGTGGTGTAAAATAATGTGAATTACAATTCTAACATGGTCTTGTTTCATAGACACGACAATCCCACACAAGAAGGTTTTGTACTTAAACTTATAGAGCCAACATCCCACTCCAAGGGCACCAACCTAACTCTTATAAGAACTTGGAGACATTTTTATTTTACCAAAAAAATAGTAAAGTCACGTGGAATCACCACTTTCCATGAAAAAACTAGGGGTAGATATCGTGGGACCCACATACCAAGACTTCTCTTTCGGCTCTGCACACACTATCATACATGCCATATTTGGACGACACCTTTCCTGTTAGGTCCCACCTCTCAAATAACCAGTTTTATTTTTATTTTTTCTGAAATTGACTTATCCTTATCCCCTGTATTGGACGAGTTAATTGCAGAAAACCAACACAATTGCGCGCACACCGAACCGAACAGACACACACGCACCTCGAGGCTGGTCCTTATCGCAAGCCATAGAACCGCTACATATTGATACGACGCGCGCCAGACGTACACACGCCCTAAGACACTAGAGTGCCCGGACAAGAGTTAGATTTCAGGTAGAAACAAAGTTCCAACCAAGGCGGCAAGAGACCAAAAAATCATTGCCTCTTTGGTTGTTCCACCTCTTTTTCAATGGAGGAGAAGGGAGAGGAGGATTGATCGAGTCAAGCGCGGTAGTTGCCTCGGATTTTACCGTAGATTTTACGCTTGTGTATTTTGCTACCGGAAAACGGTCTTTGGCACATGGTTACCCGTCCTCCTGTTTTTAAGAAAATTTAAAACGTGTACCTTTATGTCTCCAAAAAATCAGAAAATAAATATATAACTAGATACATACATCTAGAATATATGGCAGGAATTCCCTTTAAAGATATATTGTATTTTGGGCTACAAAAGAGTCATTTATGACAAAACATACGTATTTCTAGTCTTACTTAATATCACAATTTTTTCCTTAGATTAAAATGAAAAGATTCTTTTACTGAAATTTCGCACAAATATATGGACCATGTACATGTATTCCTGAGATTGTTTTCAAAAAAATTGTGAAACACAAAAGTACCATTTGTGACCTTTTTCAAAACGAATGGAGCACTTATGTCCATGTGCACCAAATATCCACTCGTTTTTTTAGATGAAACGGTAGGGAAAATCTCCACTGCAATTTTTCTATTATATAAATATTGTGATATTACATACAAGTCTAAAGATCTAAGGAAGAGCAAAATAAAACATAGTCCACCTCAAAGAGGGCAACAAAATCTACTCTATCTCTGGTCTAATTGTTGGCTCAGCCAAGTATTGAATTTCTCATGGTGTTTTATTTAATTATGAATTGCACCCATCTCATCTCTTGATAGAAAATTGTCTTCCATCCCTCTAGTGTTGGACTTTTATCATTAGATTTTTTCTCATTTCTACAAATCCAGATACCCCAAGCAGCCAAGATAATAATCTCCATTGCAAATGGTAGGTGCAGTTTGGTTTTAATGTCTGACAATGCCTCCAATCCACATAATTCTGTTGCTATATCTGTGCATATATGTTCCGAGCAAACTTTTGCGAAGGGGCAATCCCAAAATAAGTGCATTACTGATTCTTCCAAAGGGCAATTGAGAATTGTACAATTATAGTCAGGAAAAGCAAATTGTTTCCTTCTCAGAAGATTTCTTGTATTTAATCTATCCAGAAGCAAAAGCCAAAAAAAGAATTTTTGTTTGTTCTGGCAAGAGGATGCCCAAAGCCAAGAGAAATGTGGTGGTGTAGGGGAATAACCAATCATAGAAGAGTAGGCCTTTTTTACTTCAAATCTATCAGACCCCCAAATATAACTCCATCTATCATGTTGATTTTCCTGTAAGGTTGGAAGGATTTCTTGGCAGCAATCTTCTAGGATTAAAAATTCAGAGTATGCTTGTTGAGAAAGAGCTAGATGAAAATTATCCTCCAAGTATGTAGCATGTAAAAATTCCTGCACACTGATATTTGATGACTTTGCATAGGACAACAGGTGAGGAAATTTATTCTTTAAGCATTCATCTTGCCAAAGATCAGTCTAGAAATAAGCAGTTCTCCCAGATTTTAAGCTGCATTTAGCCATGGATTTAAAATTGTCAATTCATTTGATATGGGATTTCTAGCAGAATGATCCCTCCATGCCTCTTCCAGGTAATTTCCCATTTTGATAGTAGGTTTCGCAAATGAGGTGAACCCAAGGGATATCATCGTGATTGTAAAATTTGTCAAGGTTCTTTAAAAGGAGGGCAGAATTTTGAATGGTGAGATCCAGAACCACAAGACCCCCTTGATTTTTAGGTCTACAAATCTTAACCCATGACACCAGAGTCTGACCCTTAGCTTGAACATCCTTAGGCTTTTTTCTCCAGAGACAGTGTCTCATATATTTTATGATCTGTTCTTTGATAGCAACAGGCACATCCAGGCAACTCATGAAGAACAGAGGGAGTGGGGATAGAATAGACTTAACCAATTGAAGTTTTCCTCCATAGTTTAAGAAGTCGGCTATACCACATAGCCTTCTTTCCACTCTTTGTACAATTGGTAGGAAATGTTCCATGGATGGCTTTATAAGCTGAGGGGAAGTCCAAGACATGTGAAAGGAAGGCTACCAGTTTGGCAATTTATTGTCTAAGCAAAGTGAATCAGCCTATCATTGCTTAAATTTATTGGCATCATGCTTGATTTCAAATAATTCACTTTGAGGCCAGTGGATAGTGCAAAAGTTTGAAGTAGAGCTTTTAAGCATAATAATTGACCAGAATCTGCTTTTAGCATAACCAAGGTGTCATCAGCGTATTGAATCACAGGGAAGTCATTGTTTGGAGGACCACTTATTGGAGGAGACAAAAGGTGAAGGTACATGGCTTTATTTAAGATAGATTGAAGAAGGTCTGCAGCAAGGACAAAAAGGAGTGGTGAAAGTGGATCTCCTTGCCTCACACCTCTCCTGCAGTATTTTTTCCCAGGTACCCCATTTAGAAGAATTTCAGAGGAGCCAGACTCAAAAATCATCTCAATCTATTTAATCCATTTCTTGCCAAATCCTCTTGCCCTGAGTATATTAGGATGGATGAATGATCAGGTATCAAAAGCCTTTTCAAAGTCCAATTTTAAGATGACAATTTCCTCCTTTGATTTGTGGCATTAGAAAAGATATTCAAAAGCCCACCCAAGGCAATCTTGAATAGACCTGTTTTTGAGGAAGCCATATTGATTTTTATGCACCAACTTTAAAATAACATTCTGCAGTCTGTTTGCAAGAAGTTTGGTGATAATTTTTAGCACACAATTTAACAAAGATATGGGCCTGAAATCAGCAGGGGTGGAAGGGCTTGACACTTTAGGAATGAGAGTAATATAGGATGAGTTGATACTTTCAAGAGAAACTTTCTCATCATAAAAATCTTGGATAAGCAATTTGAAGTCATTTCCAATGATGGGAATATCCACTCGCTTGGTACATAGTATACTGTCTAATTGGTTCTATTATTATTATCTTTTTTGTTAGATTATAAGTCGGTTTGGTTTTTTCTTGTAACATAAGTTAGGGTTTGCCCGCCCGGCCACCTATATATACCCTTTGTAATTTCTCAAACAATATCAATCATTATGAGACAATTATATTTATGCATGGTATTAGAATAGTTCGATTCTAGGGCATGGAAAAACCACCCACCCCATCGCCACCGCCGTCCAGCTACTTCGAGCGGCGCGCCACCCTTGCCTCCTCCATTCAAGCATCTAGCACGACCACCTCTGCCTCCACCACGGCCTCTCCATCCTCTACTCTTTCTCTTGCCCCAACAATCTCCACCACCATCCACTATGCCGATACTATCTCCGATGGTAGCCCGTTTATTTCAATCACCATAGATCTACCAAAACATAAGTACTACCATTAGCGTCATCTCTTCAAAGTTCATCTAGGACGATGCAATCCCCTCAGCCACGTCGACGCCGACTCTGTCTCCCAGCCCTCGGATCCTCGCTGGGCGAAGGACAACCTTGCCATTATCCAATCGATCTACCAACGGGTGTCCACCGAGATCTTCAATATCGTATTCCGCGACACCTCCAATGCCGCCGCGCTCTGGGAGGCACTTCGTCAACTCTTCCAGGATAACATCGATGCTCGCGTCAACACCCTCCACACCGAGCTCTGCAACACCATTCAAGGTGACTCTCAAGCGGGGGTCTACTACTAGTGGATCAAGTCTCTCGCCGACGAGCTCCACGAACTCGGCGACCCATCGACGATGATTAACTCATCAATGTCCTCCTCGTTGGACTCACTGAATGTTTTGAGAAGCAAGCCTCCTTCATCCCACGTCGCTCCTTCGTCGAGGTTTGCTCTATGGTGCAATGGGCCAATCGCGCCATCACCAAAAACGATCCTCGCCCCAAAGTTTTTGAGGCCATCCCACGACCGCCGGCACCTACCCCAACTACGCAACCTCCTCCGGGTGTAACCACCTCCCGACTGGCACCCTAGTCCAACTACCGCAACACTAGGCCGATCTGCTGACCTCCACGATCCTCATCAGCACCGTCGGCCCTAGCTCCTCCAAGTGGCACCCCACCTCCGGCTCATGCGCCTCCAGCTTCGCCCATCTGGTGCCCTCCACATGACCCATGGACAGGACTTGTGCATGCCTAGTGCATGCCTTTGGATGCCCCCTCTCCGATTGGTGCTCCACCGGCCTACTCTAGCTCCTGGATGCCGGGCATGCGCCCTCACACCGACTCTCCTGGACTTCGCGGATCTCATCTGCCATCACAGGCCTACGTTGCTGCACCTTCCTACTACTCCTACGGCACCCCATCGCCAACAAACTATAACACCTCAACAGGCAGCCATTATGCGATGTACCAGCTCTCGCCACCACCGATCGCACCAGCAGTGCCATCTCCACCAACTCTGTCTCCTGCAACAACGCCAAGCTAGGACCAAACTGCTTTCCTCCAGGCCATGAATCACTTTGCTTCTCAAGGAAACTCAGGTATGGATTGGATTTTCGATTCCGGTGCTTCAAGTCACATGTCTTCTTCATGTAATATACTCTTCGCCTTTTTCTTGGAGATGGTTCTTTGATTCCTATTCACTGTGTTGGTCAAACCCATATTCCTAATGCTTCTAAACACCTCCTTCGATATGTTCTTGCCGCAGCTGCTCTCACCAAAAATATAATTTATGTTCGTCAATTTACACGTGATAACCTTGTCTCCATCGAATTTTGAATCTTTTTGCTTGTCTGTAAAGGACTACCTGAGAAAGACGGAGATCGCATGCTTCAATAGTTCCAGAGTATCTTTATTCTGACCATACACGCCCAAGAAGCCTAGCAGCATGAAGCAAAGATTCTTCGTTAGGTGCATCATGTCAATTATAGAGAGGACCTCTAGGACTTTCCAATAGGGTAACTCTCAAAATATAGATTTCTTATTCCACATGGGTGCGTGTCCGCCATCGTCCTTCGGAACAGATTGTCTACCAGGTCCCTTTCCAAAGAGTACTTTTAAATCCTTCACCATATCAATACATCATCACTAGTACGGCGGATAGACTTACTCCGGGTATCTACCTCACCATTGAAATTCTTACCTTTATTTCTTAGGGAGTGCGCGGGCGGAAGAAAACGCGATTCCCCACGTACACATTATTCTTACATTTATCTAAATATATACCTGCAGTCTCATCTAAACAGTGCGTATATGCATTGTATCCCTTGTTTGTCTGCCCTGAAATGTTACTAAGAGCAGGCCAATCATTGATTATTATGAACAACAACGCTCGTAGGTCAAATTCCTCCTGTTTATGCTCATACCACACACGTACACCTTGTCCCATTCCAAACTGTAGGAGTTCTTCAACTAATGGCCTTAGGTACACATCAATATCGTTGCGGGTTGCTGCGGGCCTTGGATGAGCACTGGCATTATAATGAACTTCCGCTTCATGCACAACCAAGGAGGAAGGTTATAGATACATGGAGTCACATGCCAGGTGCTATGACTGCAGCTCTACTCCCCAAAAGGATCCATTCCATCTGTACTTAGACCAAACCATAAGTTCCTCGCGTCACCTGCAAAATCCGGGAACTCTCTCTCGATATTTCTCCACTGCGGCCCATCAGCGGGGTGTCTCAACATCTCTTCTTTCTTACGGGCTTCCATGTGCCATCACAACAACTTGGCATGCTCTTTATTTCTGAACAAATGTTTCAACCGTCGTATTATTGGAGCATACCACATCACCTTGGCAGGGATCCTCTTCCTGGGGCGCTCGCCCTCAACATCACCATGGTCATCTCGCCTGATCTTATACTGCAATGCAGTGCATACGGGGTATGCATCCAAATTCTTGTATGCCTCACCACGGTATAGGATGTAGTCATTAATGCATGCATGCATCTTGTGCACCTCTAATCCTAGAGGGTAGACAACCTTCTTTGCTTCGTATGTACTGGCGGGCAATTCGTTATCCTTTGGAAGCAGCTTCTTCATTATTTTTAGCAACTTTTCAAATCCCTTGTTAGTCACACTAGTCTCTGCCTTCCATTGTACCAATTCCAGTGTGCTACCCAGCTTTTTGTGGCCATCTTCGCAATTTGGGTACAACAATTTGTTGTGGTCCTCTAACATCTTCTCGAACTTCAACCTTTCCCTTTCACTTTCGCATTCTCCCTTTGCATCAGCAATGGCTCGACCAAGATCATCATCTGGCGCATATGATGCCCGTTCTTTAGCTTCTTCTTCATCATTGTCTTCCATTGTAGTACCATCGTACTCAGGGAACATAGATCGGTAGTTGTCATCATCGTTCTATTCTTCATCGTTGTTTTCCATCATAACCCCTCTTTCTCCGTGCTTGGTCCAACAATTATAGCCTCTCATGAAACCAGACCGAAATAGGTGGCCGTGAAGAACTCTAGAGGAAGAGTATTCCTTATGATTCCGATGGACACCACATGGAGAAGACATAAAACCATTCTGCTTGTTTGCCTCGGCGACAAGGAGAAAAGAATGCATGCCTTTAATAAACTTGCTAGATAGTCGGTCAGCCTACATCCATTGCCGGCTCATCTGCATTGTATAATTTAAATCAAACGGAATCATGATGCTAAAATTAGTAATGGTCTACAAAACAAAATTAAAGCACAAACCAGGACTAAAGATATGACGAACCTTTAGTCCCGGTTGGAGGCACCAACCGGGACTAAAGGTGGATGTGACGACAACACTACATCATGGGCGAGACACTATGTCGTGAGTGGGTCGCACTAAGCCAGTGAGTGTTGACACTTTTTGGGTGGGTGTCGGCACTATGACAGGGGTGAGTGTCGACATTATGTCTTGAGTGTTGATACTATGTTGTGCCGCTTAATCTATAAATAGGTGTGCATTATTGTGAAGAACTTCAAGATGGTGTGCGAGAGCAGGGACACCACTACGGCGGAGCTTCTCGAAGATGTCTTAGGATCCTGTCCTCAGACATCTTCGAGGAGCTCGCCATAGAGGAGCTTCTCAAAGATGTACTGTGATGTCTTCTTATCAAACTTTTGTGAATTAACCCTATTTTTATTAAAAATTTCAGTTTGCTGAAGGCAGGTAGAAGATGAAGAAGGGCATTTTGCCTAGCTAGCTAGGATGATGAACTCATGCATGTATCTTTATGCTTCTATTAATCAAATAAATTTCGAGACTATGTGCGAAGACAAGATATAGATAGAATCCACATATTGAAAATATATTTACCTTGGAGTTTATTACATTAATACAAGATAGATTGAATCCAAACATCGATCTCATGTTATTATTGCAAAAATTACTACCAAACGAAATTCACAAATCCATCTACTTGTAGAGCATGAAATGAGGTAATATAGCAATGAGACATGAAAGGATGACGTTGCTCACCTTTTAGAACTTTTGGATAGATGGGGCTCCGCAAAATCTTGACAAATCTTGAGAAAAAATTGGGAATGAACTCGAGCTTGAAGGAAGAAAGAGAGAGGAGCCACTAGCTTGAAATGGTGGCTTGAGGAAGAAGATATAGCCGAACCTTTAGTCCCGACGCGTATAACAAATCGGGACTAATGGGTTTGGCGCCGAACCCAGCCTACCTGAAACCCTTTAGTTCTGGTTTGTTACACGAACCGGGACTAAAGGGTCCGTTCGAACCCGGACTAGTGCCTTCCGCCCCCTACGGGTAGATATAGCTGTTGGGACCGGGGCATTAGTCCCGGTTTGTAGCAAAACCGGGACTAATACCCTTGGACAAAAGGTCCGTTTTCTACTAGTGTGACCTAATGGTGGGCTTTGAGTTCAACATGTTCAACTGTTTTTCGTCTGGTACGGTTCAAACGACCGTTTGCCCGTTAGATTTGTATTCACCCCGATTTGGCCCCTCTAGGCAGTTGGCGAAGCTACTACAGGCCCTCCGCGAGATTACAAGCAACTTGGACCTCTATGCCTTGGCCACACAACGTTCGGGCAGCAAAGTAACAAGCCCCGATATCAGGTGGCACAAGGGGGTGCTCCTTCTCCCCAACCGGAGATGTTTTCTCTTACACCACAAGAGAGGCCTGCTCAACACGGCGACGTTACGCTAGGAGGCACTATCAGGTGCAAAAAAGACGAGCGGTCTTCTTATTGCGAGCCATATGAACTGTGGCTATCATAGAGCTGGTGTGTGCCAAGAGGACGGCGGCGCTGAGATCTATAGCATGCATCCGAGAAGCTACATCATCTCCAACGCGTACACACGGAAGGAGAAGCAGCTATGCACGCATTGAACAGAATACTAGGAGACGCGACCTAGAGAACTCTCTACACTATGATTTAGGACTTCTGTTTGAGAAAGAGGATAAAAAGAAATGGTGATAACTGGACAAAATATAGCAATAAATAGGCACACGATTTCTGGGAACAATAATCGTGAGAACGCTTTGTGACAACGAGGGCGGTTTTCCTTTAGCAAGCCGCATGCGTTGTATTTGTTACATTCATAGGTAACTTTCTTTGTGCGATGTTCCCGAACGAGCCTACTTGGGCCGTGGACAAACTGTTACAATTTTGCAACATCAGCGATCTTTCGCAGCACACATGAAAAGGATATTCCGTGTACCTCGGAGGCATGTAGTCCTGATCTGTATTAGGAGGAGCTGCATTGTCTTACTCTTCTTTAGATTCAGCAACTATGTCTCCTCCAATACTCGTCAAGTGCAAAGTTACTGTAGTGACAATCTCCTGTTCCCTTGGGTTGTTATGTTTCTTCGGAGCTCTCGTTTTTTATCCTGTTTTCTGTATGTGAATATGACAAACCTCTTCCAAGCACAAAAGCAATGCTAAATGTGAAGTGGGGATAACATAGCTTTTTATCTACGTGGAGAGAGATGGAGTCGTTATATATAGAGGGCAAAGCATTATTCACGTGAGTGAAGGTGGGGGAGCATTCACTTGCTGCACCAGATGTATGCTCACAATTAAGTTGTCCGATGATGGTAATTAATATTTGGTGACAGTAATAAATTTAGTTCCTTCGTTACGTGAAGCACGTTCTAGGATACTCCCTCCGTTCGAAAATATAAGACGTTTTAATTTGGTGAATCGAATGTATTAGACGTCTTTTAGTGTATAGGTTAATAGAAGTTCGGAGTGAACCGATACACTAAAATGTATCTAGATACATTCGTTTCATAAAACTAGAATATCTTATATTTTCGAATGGAGGTAGTACGTCCGATCGCTCTTTTCACGTCACTAGTGACCAACCGGCCACAGCCATGCATTGTCGCTGAGCTATAAATTTAGATTGTTCTGTTTGGTGAAACCAAGTTACAAAGATGGACGCATCTTTTCTTGTGTGCATCTCATCCTCATGAGTCATGAACCGCACCTCCCATAGATGGTGTGCCCGTGATTAGTTGGAGGTTTGATTGATATATGGGGCACATGCCACACGAGAAATGATGATGTGATAGTCCATGAGGGTACGAGTTTTTTGGTATCTGTCCGCGGGCTGGCGTGGAAAAAAAATGCTTACCTCATCATAATTTCCATGTGTAGAAAATGAAGAAAAATCTCACACTTTCAGCCTATCAAGTGCGATAAAATATGTAAATGTCTGAAATTGCCGCAAGGGAGCGATACGGTTGTCCTCGAGCTCTTCAAGCCTCGAAGAGGAACTGCGTTATCTCACTCTCCCCGCGAGGGATCATTTATGTCTCCCCCATAGTTGTCATGTTTCCGGGTTGGTGGTATCGAGGGACAAGGATCGCCTGGGGCAAAACCAGGAAATGGTAAGGGTGTACATCTCTTGAGCGAACCGATCGACAGCCGGGACACAATCCAAATAGATCAGGGACGATGAACCGAGGACAATGTGATGGATCAATGCAGATTTTCTTCCCTTTTTGATTCTTCAATCAAGAAACATGGGCCACGTACCTCCGAACTCCCACAATACTAAAAGTGGCCAAGTATGTCAAAACGTTAAGCCACTCTTTTCCTTGCCTTGTCTTAATTAAGCCGGTCGGCCGCCCGCACTTTTTTCATGCCTCAGTCACTCCATGTCTCCTCAAGCGCACCAACGGGCCTGGCTACCAGCCATCGACCACCGCATAGCTTCCCAATCTCATTGTCCCATCACCAGCACGCACATCATCTACCTTCTCTCGCCTCTTTGCGTCATACTTACATCTCTTGCTCACCAAACTTCGTTCTCCATTGAACATTGAGAAGCTAGCATTGTCGGAGACTATTCTGAAGTGACGAGGAACCTAGCACGTTGGGACGCATTCCGGCTATTGACTCTTGTCGTCCCGCACGTCGACCCCGACCCTCGATTCGAGTCTAAGTTCCTAGGTCAGCAGACAGGGAACCGTTCCTCATTCCCAACCTGCTATGGTGTCCCTGTAATATTAATATATGCTCATCTATTCTATTATATACTAAAAGCAATATAAGGATGTCTAATAGAGCCTCCACGTTGAGCCACATCATCTAAATTATATAGACGGTTAGATCTAAAAGTTTCCACTAGAATTTTAGATCACATCCGTAAAATTTATGTAACAAATATGAGACACGTAGTCTAACAAGGTAAGGTCCACCACGTAACACAGGCAACGTTACAAGCACTAAGTCATACACAAAACCTGGATTCAGCACGCCACGAGTCAAAACCACAAGTCACGTTGTTATGTTCCGGGATATTTGGATTGGTACAGTCCGTGCCAAACAAATGTTTAAAGGGGAGTCCTTGCCGCATACTCCTACCGTGTGCATCTGATATACTTAGGGAAAGAGATTTGCTTTGGTACGGTCCATGGCAGACACATGTTAAAACAAGTCCTTGTCACATATGGGTGGGCATCTGTATATTCATGGAAAGCGTCTTCAAACTAGGATCGAATAGTGTGGCTTCCCAATCACATGCTAGCTCTAGACTACAAAATCAAGTTGTTGGTATGTGCGCAACCATGAACGAGTATATATATGAAAGAAAACAAGGATGAGCTATATTACTTTCTAGACTAAAATAGTGAAATCTACAAATTTATATTTTTTCCCAAATCGCTCTATCCATGCGTGCATGCACCTTTTATATTAACAAAATTCAAGCTTTATCAATCCATTAAATATATTTGATAGATAAGAACCGGAAATGAAGGGCAGCAAAAATGATTCCCAACAGAAGCAAGCGATCCTCAATCTTCCATCGAATTCAAAGACTCTTCCAGCACATTCTATATTTTTCAATGTCTTCGGTGACAAATATACAACAGAAAGACACACTCACCGCTTAGTATCCATGAAAAATATTTTGCAAAATCTCAACACCAAATCGTTGTCCATTCGTGGAATATTGATCCATAAAATATTTCATCGATAAAACTCAACAAAAAGAATTCCAATAAAAAATCCTAAATTCTTGCCGGTCTCTAGCGACAAATCCAATCTCCAAATATAAGAATAACCTAAGTTTCTGAAGAAGCGAGAGACGCAAACCGCAAAAGTGAGAGCGTACTATCTTTAGCACATTGTCTACGTACACATCTTTCATAGAGGTACGAGGTCAAATGTATTTATATTGTGCTTTTAGTACAGAATAGACTTTCTAATACATAATAATTCCAGCAACAATAGTCAAGATGAACATCTGGCCACACACACTTTCCAGATGTCATGTATTTCTGAACGGATTGAAAATATATGTGACCAGTTAAAAAATTGGCCAATATTGAGAATAACTAATTATACTCCATCCCCTGTATTCATGGAAGATATTTCCATTTTTATTTATAAGATTTTAGATTAAATTTTGAGCTACATTGTTTGATTTTTTCCTGTAGAGATAGTTATTTGGATTATATATTTTGGGATTTTCTTTAGTTCACCCTCGATTTAAAAAACTATCTTTGAGTACAGATAGGTAACATTACAAGAAATAAGAGCATCCCTAAAAAAGAAATAAGAGCATGTGTCATTGCCTGTCACATTGTTAATTTAATTATTGTTTGACTTATGTTATAGTCATTAACATGATGCAGGGGCGAAGCTCCCCTTTGGGCAAGGTGTGTGTCTGCCCTACCTTGAATTTCGGCAAAAAAAATCATATATAGATATGCAACTCTTTTTTTTTGACCTGAGATATGCAACTCTCGATATACAAACAGTCATTTGAAGTTGCCATGCGTTCCGTAGAAAAAACAAAAGAAATGAGAAAATGGGTAGACCTGGCCTCTTCAGCCTTTCCAGTTGGTACTTCCATTTTTCTCACGTGGATTGGAGTGTTGTACCACAGCTGATGTAGCTAATTTCTTCTCCTCCTCTGGTTATTATTGTCTACTACTCGTACAGGTTGCAAATAGAAGTGGCATGATATGTTAGAATTTATGTAGCTATAAGGACATAAACAATAGCAGTATGACAATTACCTAGCTACTCCCTGTTTATTTTATTGCGGTGCTAAAAATGCCTGTGATTTAGACTTTTTGATGATATGTTGCCATTACCATTGTACTCAGTGATTATGCTTAAGATCATACAACGATTAACGTATTGATGAGACGATTTTGATTTTTTGCATCAATTTCTTTTAATCCTTTAGAGTTTGCCCTATCTCAATGTTTTTTTCGCTTCTAGCTGACATGATGCTATAGTAAATATGAGCGAGAGAGTAGAATGAGATTATTTTAGGTTTTGGATAACCGCACGCAGGGAGAGTTAACTAAACATATAATAATACCTTCCTGAATAAGTAGCGTTCGAGAGATTTGTAGTAAAACCTCTTTATGTTTTTATTGATTTTTATAAATTGTCCATAAAATAGGATAAAGCATTGTTTTATTAAATGGAATATGCATTTTGGAGAGTGATGTGTCTGAATCATCATGTATTTTTAAATGAATGTACTAAATGAGAAGAACATGATTTTCACAGTTAAAATAAATGATCAAACTATTTATATGGCCTACCTGGTAGGTGTGAAGAGTTATGAATTATTTTTGATATTACTTTTTTATAGAAAATTGATTTTGCTACTCTAAAAATATCATAAAATATCACTTAAGGTTAATTAGGTGGTCTTAAATAACATTTGGATGACAACATGAATAATTTATAGCTCTAAACCTAATGACAAGTCGTATTTCAAATTTTAATTCGACATTTTGAGGTAATATAGAATACAAAAAACACATTGTCAATTCTATGTTGTCTGCAATAAATACATATTTCATATAATTTTTATATAAAATGTGGTTAAAGTATATTTTTATAAGAAAACCACACGGATACCCATTTTTTATAAAAATATTATTTTAATATCAAGAAGATATTAGTTACACCATGCCTCCGGAACAACTAAAGATCTAATGAGCGACTTGAGACAGTGTGGATGCATCCCTGATTTTGTGACGATGCTTAAGTCACAAGTGGCATTTATTAGTAAAGCATTTGGAAAGCACTTGAAATAGCATACTCCCAATAGTGAATTATTTCTCTAACTCTTTCGTTACATTAAAGTTGATGCCCTCGCATTTGCGAGGGCCACCATGCTAGTTTCTAAAAAAATAATGGTGTCCCTGTAAGTTTGTGAGAGGAACTTGTAGCAGTGACAATAATCCCGATGCCTCATGTTCCCTTGTGTTCGTATATTTCTTTGATTGTCTCTTCTTTTTCACCGTTCTGGTGTGTGCGAATGACCCTATCGGATGCACAAATCTAATGCTAAACGTGAAATGGGAAACCTAGCTTACTGATTTGTTCATGAGATTTTCTGGAAACCGCCCCACTTTTTATCTCCAATCGCATAACCTCACCTCTCGTCTGTATGCTTAGTACGTAATACAAATCCGTAAGTGTAGCATTGTTGATGCATGACCCTGCTGCTGGATCCAATCCAACGAGAGTCGATCAGGGATTAGACTTCCTCTACACAGGCTGCACCATCCAGACCTTGTGGTGGAGGGGATTTTAAAGTGTCTGGCGGGGAAACAAAGATGTTTAGCTAATCCTAATTTCTTCTTGTCGAAAAAACATGTCAACATAATCAGCTTTCGAGGAGTGACACCTGTGTACATCCCCGCTATTTGGTCGCTGACTGTCCCTCCTCGTGTCCAGATCTTTCTTTGGCTTCTCTCTAATAACAAACTAATGACAAGGGATAATCTAAAAAAAAGGAAACTGGGTAAACCCACTGATTGTGTTTTCTGTGCTAAAGATGAGTCTATTGAACACCTTTTCTTTGGATGTATTGTTAATGCTAGGACTTGGGAGTTTCTTTCTAATTTCTTTGGTTTTGAGCTTGGCCACGATTACCTGTCGATTTCTAAGTTTTGGATTTCAAATAAAAAGCATAGAACACTAAATGCTATATGTGTTGCGGTGCTGTGGAGTATTTGGAAAACGAGAAATGATTTGATATTTGATTCTCAAACTTGGATTTCTATGAAGCAGGTGTGGTTGCTTGTTCTCAGAACAATCAAGAAATGGAGACTCATCTTCAAAGAGGACATGCTTTCTCAGGTGGATCTTTTCTAGGAGGTGGTGTACAGCAAGCAGGTGCAAGGAATGTTGCACGTTGGAGTGGGGGTGACTGCAGATGCTTCGCTTGAAGCCACAGCTACTCCGCCCCGCGGCTCGGGTGTGGTGGCGGCTTCGCCTTTGATGCCATTCTGGGTGCAGGCGTGGGCTTCCAAGCCAAAAATCGCTGGGCGGCTGCCTGTGGAGAAGACCAGAGCTGCGCTCTGGAGCTGAAGCAGAAGCTTAGACATCTACTTGGTTTGCTCCTGGCGGTGGCTGTCAGCTGTTGTGCGAGCAGTTCTGAAACTTCCCGTCTTTGCTTGTAGCTTTTAGTTGCTTTCTGTTCATTAGGGGACCTATTTTCTGTTGGTACTTGGTGATTAAACGTTGTCAGGCTTGGTTTCATTTATAAAATGGAACTGGGCCTCCCCTTTCTGGGGCCCTTTTGATCTTAAAAAAAAAACATGTCAATTAGCTAAACCTAATCTCAAGGGGATCTCGATGTGGCTGATGGCGGCCGAGGAAATAAGGCCGCGCATGCAGACACACAGCAGCCAATGGACCGTGCCACTGCTACTTTCTCTCCACTGTTCGATCGTGTGATTTGAATTTCCTGTGATCTGCAAGTTGTTCGTATCGTAAACCCTAGGACGTGATATGATTTGTCATAATCCTGTGATCTGCTGTCTAACCAATCTGTTTCTTGATATCCTCTAGCTGTGCCTGATTTATTTACCCAACCGATCGGTCGAACTATTAGTTGTTATTGTGCTTGTGCTACATTCTGCGGTGCTGCCCCTATCCAGTTAAAGCCGATTCTGCGGTGCTGCGCCAAAGATATTGCAGGCAGTTGGAAATATTTGTATACTCAAAAGAACCGGGGCGCTACCTATAAACCGCGCGTTAAGTTTGTACCCAATTTTTTTCTTGCCGTGTATGCTGCCGAGGCTTAGCTCCAAAATACTCTCAGTAGCTTCAGAGAAGCTCGCAGTTAGTAGGAATTTCGTTGCTACGGTTGTGCTCCTGATGCATCATGTTCCCTTTGGTTCTTCTTTCATCTTTTTCTCGTTGGGCGTAAGTGCATGCCACATATTGGATGCTACGAACATGCTAAAATATGTAGTGGGATATCATCTCAGATGAAGAAATACGTGTGGATATAAAGGGCAGAGCATTATTATTAACACATGTCAAGGTGAGATGTGCATACACTTTTTGTATTAGTGTGTCATGTGTGCTCACAAGTTGCGGTAGCTGTGCTCGTAACTAATAGATGAAGGGAAAAATAGGTCTCTCTTTGAAGCAAAACACTTTCTTATGTACGCCCAATTCTAACAGTTTGTGGGACTAGTTTTTTACCTTCTGTTTGGTACCCATGGACCTAGCAACCTGGGTTTGGAATAAATTAATAAACACCTCCTCCATCTCCTTTCAAAAAAACACATCTTCTCCATCTCTCCTCCACTACTACAACCCTAAGTCCCTAACCATCTCCGCCTATTCCCCTCCCACCACATCCGACGAGAGCTGAGCACGAAGCAGTGCTTCTTCTGCCAGGCTTCCAGACCAATCCGACAGGAGCTATGACGAGTAGCAAGTCATCCCCCTCTCGCCTTTAATTCTTTTTGGTGATGATTAGGGTTCTAAATGTATATATATTAGGGGGGGGGGGGCATTTCACAACATTTTAAACCAGATCTAATGTATGACCACATTTCACAACGAAAAATCACACAAAAACTAACATTTTGAATTATCTTTCAAATCTTGACCTGGGCATCAAACTGATGCAATGTGCTGAAATATTTAAAATCCAATTCAGCTTCTCATCTCAAACAAACATATTGTAAAGAAAAATTCAGTTGCATAGCGTCAAAAGGTATCCAACTCTCGGTTAGTGACAGAAGGAATTTGTAGCCGAACTGAAAATAGACCGGGTCTTGACTTTTCATTGTTCGCTGTCCATGTAGTCTCTTTCCAAACAAATATAGAATCTGAATTTTAATATGGCGTATTTTTTTGGCTCTTTGCAGCTCACCTCCCCTCTCCAAATCCATCACTCTCCTCTGAGTCCTCTTTCCTCTCCATCTCCTCGTCCATACTTTCAAATCATCCATCTTTGTGGCCAGTTCTCGGTTCCTCCTCCACCCTCAAACGCATCATGTGGCCAATTCAAATTTAACACCCAGTTTATAGGTAGCAATTGAGCTTTATAGGTAACTACAAATTCATCCGTCCTCCACCCATTGTGGTTGGTTCCCGTATCTAGTTAAAATATATTTGAATTGTGAAGAAGTGTCATTTCAGGTGGTTGGGAACTGATTGCTACCTATAAACCAGGTCTTAAATTTGTAGCTAATTTCCTTTATGTTGCCATGTATGCTTCCGAGGTTATAGCCCAAAAAGACTCACTTCATTTGCGACACTTCTGGTAATACATGTCTAAGAAAAACAAATGGTCTTTGGTAGCTTAAAGAGGTGCATGGGTTTTGTAGCTATGTCGTGAAAGCCACACCTATGGTAGGGGCACAACTCCCAATGCCTCGTGTTCCCTTTGTTTTCTTACATCTCTTCCTTTTTTCTCATATTTTTTGGTTTTGTGTATGTGACTAACACCTGTTTGAAGGAAAAATCAAATGATTTGGACATATAAAATTTCTGAAGTGGGATAGCATATCTTCTTATATACTAGAGATGCTTGGCTAGACTTACGTCGACGACTGATGAAGGTTCAGATGTCGGCTGACCATGATAAGTTTGTTTGGAACTTGACAACATCGGGGGTGTTTTCGGTAAAATCTATGTATGAGGACCTAATGAATGATAATACGGTATTTCTGCGGAAATACCTTTGGAAATTAAAATCCCTCTCAAGATTATGATTTTTTTGGTTCCTCAATAATAGGGTATTTCTAACGAAAGATAATCTTCTTAAAAGGAAATGAGAAGGGCGTACCAAGTGTTGTTTCTATGGTTCACAGAAAACCATAGAACATTTTTTATATCTTGCCCTTTTGCTTGCCTATTGTGGCGCATTATCCATTTTTCATATGACACCCCCTCCAACTAGTGTATCAAACATGTTTAGGAATTGGTTGAATGGTTTTGATAACTCATATAAGGCTACAATTCGTATTGGTGTTTCAGCCTTAGTTTGGTCTATTTGGAGATGCAGAAATGATATTATTTTTAAAAGATAAAAAACTTTCAATCTTTTATAGGTTATCCATATGATGGCACATTGGGTGCACCTCTGGGCGCTCCTATCGCAACAGGACCAGCGAGATATCATGGCTACTAGCTGCAATCGTATTTTGACAGTCGCTGGGCGCATCTTTAGACAGTCTAGTTGGCTGCGTTTTAATAGACTGAAGCATGATGTCTAGTCCTGTGTTTCACCTGTTACGCTGGTTGATCTATGTTTCGACATTATGTGATCGTTGAGTTGCAATACTTTTGAGCTATGATCTTTAATAAAGGGCTGTGTGCATCTACCGACACAGTGGCCGGGGTTATTCCCCTTTTCGAAAAAAAATTACCAGAGATGCAAGATGGCAAGTTAATATAAAAGGCAAATCATTATTTATATATGTGAAGGTAGGCACGTCATTCACTTTCGCATTAGATGTATGCTCATAATTAAGTCGCGACGTGTTTTAGTATCTACTACTATCAACATCTCAAAAATGTAAGGAATGGTTTAGTTTGCATTGCTTTTGATGCATTTTGATCCATGATTTTGACCACGAATATATACCTTACTAGAAACATATAAGTGGCATGCAATGGGAAGTTTTTGACGGAAATATGCAAGATTTGATTGGTCACAACATTTGAATGGATAAATTTGATATATGTGAAATGTTTGTGTATTTGTCGGTACAAAATCGATGATTTGAAGGACTCGGAAATTGATGATGTGAATAGCTTGCATGTATACATGGAGCGTCATTAATAAATTATTAGTGGGATGACATGGATAAATAGATGGTTCAAATAGTTTGTAGTGATAGACTATCACTAATTAATACTAATGGGAATTTGCTTTATAAGACAATGCCACATGATGATTGGGATGCAAGCTAAAGATGCATCCGAACCTGAGAGGAATGCCAGTAGACATGTCTGGTCTGAACAAATGGATCGATACAGCAATCTCCGCAACAGAGCTAATATACAGTTATGTTTAAACTTCAATGAGCCCGGAGGAATGAAATAGAGTGATTGAATTTTGTACGAGCATTTTATGTGAGGAGGCCGAGAATGACAAGAATGTCGGGGCTGGCGAGAGTGACGACAAAATAGAGGCGACAATATTTGATCATTTGCTTGCATATTTTTCAGGGTCGAAACAAGCTTTCAGTTGCAAAGTCAAAGATCCAATACCGATAAAATCGAGAAGTTCTCCATGTAAGAAGAGGCCTAAGGCATACCACGAGAGATTCAGTTCCAAGGACAAAGGTAACATCATGAAAATAATTATTTGTTTACTCCAGAAAATATCGGTAATGTTCATGAGTGGCCATCAGCTCATGGGATCGGCACTGCTGGGTGGCATGTAGTTCCCGATGGAACCTGGCAGCTAAGCTTTGGGTTTCCTGATAGCTCTAGCTAAAGCCGACGGCAGCCGTAAGCGTTCAAAGAGCTATGTCGATGACCATGTTTTGCTGACGGCTATTCCAGAGCCTAGTTACTTCGAAGTACCTAATGTTCCGTTTGCCGGCGAGGGCACCTGGTTACTTCGAAGTACCTAATATGTTGAAATAATTTAAAGGTTGATGTGTCTTTTGTTGCTTGCGTCTCATCATTAGGGACAATTTGTCGCGTAGTTGATGATTCATTACTCTTGTATGTTCTTCTTTTTTTAAGGAAATTTACTCTTGTATGTTATAGTTACCTGCAATGACAGTTTTGGCACCATGTTCCCTTCGCATTCTTTTGACAAGCGACCAATCAGCTAGCTAGGACGAGCACCAACTACGCGATGTGTGAAGGTTGGGGTTACAAATTTGTATGTTACTTAGGCAAAGATTTTTGGCAAGTATATGATCGACATGAACTAACAAAAAGTATCACGTGCATTGGTGTGGAATAGGAAAAATTAAAAAGGTGCACCTCCTCGGATCTTTAGATAATTCCTTGTGCGTCCATGAGTATCACCACGACAGTCTATCAGACACTACGGAAACATTAACAATGTCGTGCGCCATATCTAACCTGGCCCACGTAGACCATTGATGAACAGTCATTCAGAGAAAGTCAATGGGGTAGACCACATGGCCCACGTGTCGTATGGTCGCACACGAAGTTATGAATTTCGTCGCTATGCTAGCGATCCTGATGCCTCATGTTCCCTCATGGTTCTACATTTCTTTGGCTCCTCTTTCATCATTATCTCATTGTGTGTATGTGCATGCCACATATTGGATGCCGGAAACATGGTAAAATGTGTAGTGGGATATCTACCCAGATGAATAAAGACTTGTATATATAAAGGGCAGGGAATTATTTGCACATGTGAAGGTGGGAACAGCATACACTTTCACATTATATGTGTATTCATAAGTTGCCGATGGTGTGCTGGTAATAAACATTTCAAGGCAAAAAAAATATTGTGTTTATTATGCTTGTGGCTTTAGTTCACCCGGAAAGGGAACTGTACGACTACAAATCGGGCAATTGGAGCTACGCCATCAGCCGACGCAGTTTCGTTACGTCCGTACCCCTGGACAGACATGACGCTGACTGTCGTTATGTTGGGCTTACTTGCCGTCCGTCTGACTGTTTTCTTACATGTGGGACCTCCCCTTTATTAAAGATAGAATCGGTTTAGGTGATGGCTTTGGCACCCTCGGCCTTTTAGATATTCCTTTGATATTGTGTAGCCCAGATGCCTTTTTTTTATTACAGAATTATGGACAGGTTTCAAATGTTTGATAAATGGACTCATCTTTCTTAATACTAGCAAGGTGGCCCTCGCATTGCGAGGGCATCATCTTAATTGAAGTGTCAAAGTTGTTAATTGTTAATCTTGTATTAATGTCACATTTTTTCTTCATATTTTACCCACCTCCATTGCAAAATACACGATGGCTTCATATATGGATACACATTTGTGCATGTTTTCACATAGTTTTCCTGTAATGACTTATATTGTTTGAAATAACTTACAAAAGACTATTTAATCAAAAGCATTTACGAACCAATATGAAGAACATTGGGGACAAACTTATTAGACACGTAAACAGAGACATCATTAACACATGGATGATAATTTGTTATACACATCTTTGATATCTTCATGCAAAATGACTATTATTTATCAGATCTTTCCTTCACCAAAGATGGCGCATATTACCTCACTATTGCACATTAAGGAATATGAAAACCAAAACAGCCCAATGTGGAGCCTCCAAAGTTTAGTGTTTGCACAATTTGATGGTGGAGCATGATGGAAAAAAGGCACCCAAGATATTTCTTTATATAGAGAGGTAATTCTTAATGTAGAGACCAAACTTGGTTTAAGGTTTTAGTTCCATGAGCTGAATAAAGAAGTAAAGAAAATAGTTAAAACAATGCTACAACCAAAATCATTTTCCAATACTCTGATGCATCAACCCATGAGAATCTATTCTCTATTAATTTGTTAAGGATGTCCTAACCATGTTCATATAACCATAAACTCAACAACACAATAAACATGTCAAGTTGCGCCAGGTGAAAACCAGTGATTACAAAAACTGGAACACTCACATGCTTATTTATATTGGAGTCTCGTAGTCTCACAAATGATTGTATAGGTTTATGGCTCTAGGCATACAAAACCATCGACTAATATCACCTACCTATGACCACATAAAACAACTGAACGTGTAGACATGGATAACATTCCACATCACAAATATTTGAAAGTTGTGTCAAATACCTCTAATATGGTCTCGTAAAAACAAATTGGTAGTATTTGTCCTAAATGTGAATATTGCTAGACTAAACTATAGTGTTGCAATAATAGGAGGGGTGTGGAAAAGTTAATCCTAGTAGGGAGACTCTAATTATAATTATTTCCTTTGTTATGAAAAAATATTTAAATCCTTCCAGAGTAATAAATAAACAAAATGTATATATGAGAATAAATACAGCTAATAAACCATAATCTCACGACTCCTTTTTACAATGTTATATTTAAAAAATCAAAAGCATCTATCTTTTACCAAGTTTAAAGGAAAACACCAACTTTATAGCTAATTAAAAAACATGAAAACATATCCGTGATGAACCAAATCGTCGTGATTTAGATGTAGAATTTGACGGTTCTGTCTTGAAATTCGGCCAGTAAAGTTTAACTTTCCAGAAAAAAGCTGATACACCTGATAAAAAAGGAACATATGGAGTATGTCTATTGAGACAATAAATTTTAGCTATGAAAAAAAGAAAGATACTATAATTTAGACATTCAGTCTTCACATCTACTGGACTCAGAACTTACCCAACTTACCGAAGGACCAGATATGATACTGAACACATGTGCTATTTATCGAATACTACAATTATCATATATCAGTATGAATCAATGCGTTTTTCAGCATTATATGGTGACCTCATAAGACATGGGGGGTGATTTCTTAAATTATTTATGTAAATAAAGGTTTTATACGTATAATCATTTATTAAAAATGCAGAAAAATAGTGATTTCACACTATTATTGGATAGCATATTACATATAAAATTAAGACATGTATTCTACTACTGAGAGCAATATTGAGTTTGATATATATATGAAAAAGGCATTTTAAATTTAAGCCATGTATTATCATCACCGGCGAAGCTCAATTTGTATTGGTAATTTTATCCCGCACACGAACTAAGATCATGCATAGAAAGGTCTATCTTCCCATTAAATGGGTGCTAGAGCAGACAAAAAAGATAGAGATGCAGTCACTTGTTATTCTAGAAAATAATCTTTACTACAAACTAAAATCATTTTTTGAGCCGCTAGATACATCTAACAGTTAGCAAACTTTTGATAAGGGCAACAAACAAAATCCAAATAAGTAATAGGTTTGCATATTATAAAACACACGACTATCGACCATTTATGAAGAAGAGACTGAATGGCAACCTAGACTCTGAATGTGAACTAACAAAGTGGTAATCTCAGGTAACGGACTGATGCAAGAGGATAACTAAACTCTTAGGAACGGTGTGTTATTTTTTAGGGCACGCCACTAGAGAAATGACTGCTACACATTTTCCTACTGGTGATTTTAAGTTTTTTGTTTTGACAAGTTATAGCTCGCATCGCTGTTATTTTCTTCCAAAATCATAGTCAACTTGTCCTCAACCATCTTCTTTCATCACCTCAATCTCTCCGCAATCTTGCATCACACCTATCAGTGTTACGGCGCCTCCTCGAAATAATTATGCTTGCCTCTCCGTTACAGTACCCAAGACCCACGGTTAGATCGATATATGGACATATGTTTATAGATATCAGGTTCCTAATCTCATTGCTTCGTTCATGTTTTTTATCGATGCAAAATTAAATCCCAAATGCATGCACATGGACGGGTAGAGGGGATATGAATCAGGAAACTGTAGCTGCTTCAGTATGGTTTCTTCTTCTGCACACATGTATGGATGCAATTTCGCTTACTATAAACGGGCGCGCAATTTTTACCACTTAGCTGATTCCCTCACTTCTTGTAGTGTATGCTACCAAAGCTTAGCTCTAGAATACACCTTTCATTTGCCACACTTATTTACTGCATGGCCCATGTCTTAGCGAAATACGGGGTCGTGTATAGCGTAATTAGGATCTAACATGGATTCAGCAGATATGTCAACCCCTAAAATTGTGGTATCATCACCAATGTTAGCGACACTACTCCCGATGCCTCATTTTCCCTATATTTCCTTGGACCTCTTAGGTTTTCTCTCATCATTTTTTCTGTTTCGTGTACGTGAATGACACCTATCTGGAGCACAAATCCGATCATATGGGCATGTTAAAATATGAAATGGGATAACATATCTCCTTATGTACGCAGATGAAAGATAACGTTGTATATATAAAGGGCAATTCATCATTTGCATGCGTGAAGGTGGGCAGAGCATTCAGTTTTGCATGTGTGATTACAACTAAGTCGCGCCATGTGTGCTCCTCGAAACTAGTCGCGCCATGTTTGCTCGTATTTAGTTTTGGAGACAATCATATTTCAGAAATCGGACAGATCTATAATAAGTGTAGCTAATTAGTATAAATTTGCGTTAAATTAGATGCACTTATTACCACTAGTAAGCGTAACGCACGACTATTTTCATTCATCTATAAAAAATTCGCTACACAAAATTATTGAGGCTTAAGAAAAATGTTAAAATATAGATGCAATATACTGTTGTTATTAATTACTCCCTCGGTTTTATAATATAAGATGTTTTAGCTTTGTGAAAGGAGGGTCTCTATACCTCGTTTAGTATGTATTCACTCTGAACCTAAAAAAAAGAGGTCTATTCACTCTGAACCTACAAGAAAAAAAAGTCTAGATAAACTCTTTTTTTTACTAAAACATTTAAACCGGAGGAGTAGTAGAAAAGGATGGATATCGGTGGATGTCTCAAACGTGAGGGGAAAAAGCGACCAAAGTAAGAAAATAAAAGAGTGACACATGCTATCTTCCTCACTTCTCCTCACTCACTCAAGATCCCCATCATGACCACGACCGGCCAACTCCCCTACCTCCCGCCCTCTGCTTCGCTGCTCGTCGCCAGTGCCGTCCACGAAAGACCCGGCGCAGCTCCTTGGCAGTCCTGAACGCCCCCTCCACCCTCCTAGCAGTCTCCTGGCCGGCCCCCGGTGACGAACCTAGAAGACTCCTCGGAGACCACTCAGCGAGGAGCAAGATCACCTCCTCAGCGACCCCTCATGGATCTGCGGCAAGCCCCGATCAGAGCCGCGCCTGCAGGTAGGGAACCTCCTGATACATTGCAAATGTATCAATAATTTTTGATGTTCCATGCTTGGTTTTATCCACTTTCTTGTGTTTTGTCCACACTTTGGAGTATTTTTCATATGATTTCTTGGACTAACCTTTTAATAAGAGCCACAATGCCAGCTGCCTGTTTTCTACTGTTTTTGGTTCCAGGAAAGTCAGAAAATGAATATTCTCGAAATTAGACGGGACAAAAGCCAAAGTGTCTATTTTTCTGGAAGTCATCAAGTGCCAGAATACGAGACGGAGAAGGGCCAGGGGGCCACCACACCACCTGGCCGCACGACCCAGCCTGGCCCGCGCCAGGGGGTGGTGTGGACGCTCTCGGCAACCCCTCGGCCTCCCCTTCCGCCTATAAGATGCCCTCGGGACAAAATGCCCTCTGGTGTGATGCGTGAGTAGTTTATCCTTGGACTACGGATCCATGTAGTAGCTAGATGGCTGGTTCTCCTCCTTTGTGCTTTCATGTTTAGATCTTGTGAGCTCCGTTCATGATCAAGATCATCTATCTGTAATTCTGCATGTTGTGTTTGTGGAGATCCGATGGATATTGAGATGCTATTTCAGATTGATTATTGATTCTATCATGTCTTTGTTATTTGTGATCTTGTATGCTTTCCGTTGTTAGTAGCTATCTTGGCCAAGTAGATGCTAGCAACTCCAAGAGTTAGTATTTATGATCGATAGTGGGTTCATGCCTCTGGTAATCTGGGGAAGTGACAGAAATCTCTAAGGTACTAGATGTGCTGTTGCTACTAGGGAGAAAACAACAATCATTTGTTCATAGAACAATCGTATTGTTTACTTTACACGCATTTCGTAAAGCAATAATCTGTTGCTTGCAACTTAATACTGGAGGGGGTTCGGATGATAACCTGAAGGTGGATTATTAGTCATAGATGCAGTTGGATGGCGGTCTATGTATAATGTTGTAATACACAATCAAGTTCCAAAGGAGTCAAGATGATTAGTATATGCATGTATTGCTTTCTCGATGTTTCTCAATTGCCCCGCTGTAATTTGTTCATCCAGCATGTTATCTGTCTTAAGGAGAGCCACCTCTAGTGAACTATGGATCCCGGTCCTTGTCTTTTACATTCAATCTACAAACTGTTTACTGCTTTGTATTTACTTTCTGCAAACTTTTACTTCTTTCCATTCGATACGTTTAATCCTTTCTTTTCCGCAAAACACGGTGAGATTGGCAACCTCATCGCAAGTTGGGGACAAAGTTCTGTGGTTGTGTTGTGAAGGTCTTCACATTGCTACTAGCACCGATAGTGCGCTCTGCTAAGGCTCAGCTAGTAACACCTTTGGGGTGTTTCCTTGCTCCTACTGGTTCGATTAAACGTTGGTTTCATAACTGAGGGAAACTTGTTGCTGTGCTCATCATACCTTCCTCTTGGGGTTCCCAACGAGCTCTACATCATCATCGCTCCAGCATTTTCCTGGCGCCATTACAGAGCCATCACCTCCGTGGAGGCTTTTTCCCTGATGTGCTAGAGTTGTCCGGTAGGGATGCATTCTTTCCTAGATCCAGGAGTCAGCAGAAGTTAAACCACTTAGTAATTTTATTTAGCCATTTCAATTATGTTTTGGGATACTGGACTGATGATGGAATTGGATTGTTTTCGTTAATCAAGTTTGTAAAAAAACCTATTTATTTATTTCGATCTAGAATTCTCATACAATTGCTAACATATTAAAGCTAAGATTTGTTGTTATCTGAAGACGTTGGTGCTTACCCAAATTTAATACTACTGTGTCAATAAAAACTGAGTTATCTGGCCTCCCAATTCTAGTGTTCTAGACAGGGACCTTACATTCTCTTTACTCTAATATTTTTTATGTGCTTCTAGTCAATTACCCAAGCAAACAGTTGTTTTATGTTTGTATCACGGAGTCTCATATGCCTGGCTATGTCTAGGCATGTAACATTGTCTAAGCTCCCATTTGATCTGTGACTACAATATATTTGTTATTGTTTTCCAGATTTATAAGTTTGGTATAAACTTATAAATGAATTATTTTATTTGATGCCAATATTTTTTTTGATTCCATAAGTAAGATTGGATGTCATCATTCTGGTTTGACGGTTCACATCATTTCTCGGTCTTGCTATGGCCATGAGTGCTAATTTATACCAAATTTTTTATTACCTACAGGATGTACCTCTTCCTAAGAGCAAATACGAAGAATACTTGGTAATTCATAACAGCACAACAGGCTAGTTAGAATCGCAGCAGCTGAAACATGTAGAATCTGGCATCCCTGGTTATCTCCTTAATCTTTTCCATTAGAGTCATGTATGTCAGTTTTACATCCTTGTCAGTAGTAAAGACGCGCATCATCAAAAATCTAATTGAATATGGTATATATCAAATAATTACTCTAGGATCATTTGTTTATGCATTTGAAAGAAAAATAATTACCTTAGTCCTTTTTACATTCTCATGAATCTTACTCAACAGAATATCATTTTCAACCTCTGGTATTGTTGAGTGTTGTGCCCTTAGTTGCTAGCGTTTTTCGTCACCTCCACATAGTTCAAGATTATTAGATCTGATAAAAGGCTCAAAATATGAATTAACAAAAGGACTACCAAATTATATAATGCAAATTTCTTTATTATTAGGTTGAGGACTATACTGTGTATTATTAGTAGAGAGTTATTTTTAGGAACTGCATACCAGATCCAAAAGATATTACCTTGTGTACTATCTTTTATGATGGTGGAACTTGTTTTCGGGTTATGACCTGATGGTATAGTAACATCTCTCATTCGTCGTGGATTTTGTGGCTCGCATACGCATAATTTCTGCACAATCAATTTGACTCATCGTCGTCATAAATATTCTCCTTGTTGTCGAGGTTGTCTCCATGTAAATGCAATTAATTTGGCACTACACCATCTGAACATCTCTTGTGTAATTTTGCGGTGGCTGGTCCTCATTAGTCATTACCATGGGACATGGCCAAGGGTATATTCATTGAGCAGGGTAGTAGAAGGTTTTTTATTTCCACGGGAACGTTGTCTACCTATTATGTCATCTCTATTTAGTGCATACCGTTCTCTGTCCCCCTCCCAATGATGCATTGAAGAAAAATAGCAGACTGACTTATAGTTACCATCAAATTGTAGAATCAGTCTACTTTCTGTACTAATGCTTCGATATTTATAATTTAATAACCTATGTATCTGTAGTGCCGATTAGGAGCTCATGAGGGTAATCGGAACAAGCAGCGAGGAACGACCAGCTCTGGTGGGTTGACCGCGCGAGCCTCTCCGTGTGACCACTGCAAGGTACGTAGTGGGATTGCTGAATGAATAAATTTAGTTTGGTTTACAACCTTTATAGTTTTTAAAGCACATGTATTGTGGATCCAGATACTCATTTTAAAATAGCACCTTCTTGTCATAAAGCTAATATATACTTAGTTCGTCTCCAACGAATTCTCCAGGAGTTTAAAGAGATAATCCTCCAACAACAAGTGAGGATTGAATAGACTCTATTGCTTATCTGAACCGTGTTTTTAGAAACACGGAGTATCACACATATCCTTCTTTAGACCCTGTAGGCTTCCTCTGAGTTGTCAATACCACTCGGTTATTTTCTTGTGTATGGCTCAAACTGTTTTGCTGGGGCGTGGCTCGGTCCTTCCACCATCATCGCTCTTTTCATGAGGTAATTCTTTTCCTTTGGCTTCAAATAGTAGTGAGAGGTATTCCAGAAGGCTAGGAAGGTTTTCTAATTGAGTAATAGCAACTATATGTATGAAGATGTGACTTAATTTTTAGTGAACATGTGGATTTAATACTTACTTTAATGTGGTGTCGTTCACCGGAGTTTCTTTAGCCAGCTAATGCTTAGCTCCAAAGCTTGGTTTCCATAGCTTCGACACATAACTAAGGTAAATGTTTGTGTGTGATTTTCATGATAACTATTAATACGGTGCCGTTCATTGGAGTACATTTTCTATTCTTTTGTTCCAGATGCTGCATTAGTGAGAGTGTGATACTATGTTATTTGAGCATGGCATCAATTTTTTTACTTTTAACTAATATAGGTCACTGGTCTATACCCCATATCCATGTTACTGAGAGCATCTTATATTATTATCCTTATATCTTGAGATATTTTTGAATAATTAGATACATATATGTGTAGCAATGTCTATGAAAAACACCATCAGAAACTTTTCATTGCAATGGTTCCATGTATGTTGTTATCTAGCTTGTATTTCAGAATGGCTGCCACATGTATCTCTATTTATCCAGAGCAATGATATATTCTTGGATGCATCCCTCGGTTTAAATTATCTAAACAAGCGTCACTCTGTTTGCGTGTCCTCCTAATCGAGGCATGCAGATGAACAAAGTGGTTGAAGTATCATGATGCAAGCGAAAACCGAGGAGGAAGAATAGCAAGAACGTCAATCAAATCTTCTGTCCAAAAATCACAAGGTCTTACTATATGGAGTGAGTCGTCTACTTGCAGGAAGGCATGGTAAGAAAGAAAATGGACTCAAATGCAAAGAGAAACATCAATCGAATTTTCTGAATGCCACTTACAATGTGTTTGTGGCCAGCGGAGAGGAATTCTGGCGACGGCCTCGTTAAGTTGTATTCTGAGCGTCGAAGGTCGCCCCGAGGGCTTCGTCCTCCAGGTGGACGGCGCGTCTGAGTCCAGGCACGCGGGTGAGCGCGTCGCCCAGGTATGCGATGTGGGCGAGGGCATCTTCGTCCAGATTCATGGTGAGGGCGCCATCCAGGCACGCCAAACTGGCAAGCGCGTCGTCCAGGAACGCGGCACAGAGGGCATCGTACCGGATCTAGGCAATGGCGTTGTACTGGGTCGCTCGCGGTGATGGCGAGATTGCTATGATCAGTTTTCTTATTTCCTTTCTTGACCGATCAGCTGTTTCTTTTTTACAAAGCAGCCACGCGAGGCGTTTGTATTTTACTGTGCGGGGATAAGTAGCCCGTCCGACATTGTAAAATGCTAAATGCACACCGAGGCCTGATTAGTGGGCCTGAGCGTGTGGTTTTAGTCCTTTCATGTGCTGTTTACGGGGTACGCTTAGAAAAATTCTCGTTTGCCCCTTTATAAGTAGTAGAGATTCGAAGGGATTACTACATATTTTATGGTAATACTTTTTTTTTGAAATGTTTTATGGTAACTCTTTCTACCATGGAAAATATCTGATGTGGCTGATATACGGATAGCAAGCTTGCGGTGATACGGCCTTAGTGATCCTTGGCCCACGGTGAGCACTAATACTACATAGGGAAGAAAGTGGAGCCGAAAGTTTCTGACTTTTGTGCAAAAAAACGGAAACGGAATGAAAATATGGAAATGGAAACGGAAATTTGCAAAATGGAAATGCAAATAAAATTCTTTTAACAGAAATGGAAATGAAAATAGAATAGTGTTTTCTGGTGGAACAGACGTGGAAATGGAATTTCCGTTTTAGGGTTGATGTGCATGGGAAAATCCAATAGACCCACTACATAACCTTGTCAAGCCAAACTTGCAAAGCTTCTTATGCTAGTACCTGATGCATTCGAGGAGACTTCCACGAAATGACCATTCCCTTATTTCCTTATAAACCTAGCACCGTGCTATGTATAATCAAAGAATAATATTGTTGGTTTTCTATAATACTTGAGATTTGTTGCATGATTACTGGGTTCTCTTTGTTCTAGAAAAAACCTGCATTGTTCCGTGTCTGCATTGTATTCGGTCTGTATCTGCTTCTGACAATATCTGCTTTTGTTTTTGGTTCCGAATTTTCTGTTTCCGTTTCCGCTTTCGCAAACAAATATGAATATAAATGTGGCACCAGTTCAGTCCGTTTTCGCTCCGTTTTCATCCCTAAACTGCATGGCCACTTCCATATAGCACTTTAGAGGCGTCTCAGATGTTTATTTAGAGAGAATTCCTTATTTGACACTAGCTTAAAATCGGCTTTCCTATTTAACCCTAAAACTTTTTTCTTTCCAATTTGACATCTAAAAATACATTTTTTTCCGGGAATGTCACTACCGTTTGTGGCGTTAATTAGTTCGTTATGTTAGTTCATTTTTTGTTGGAGCAAATAACCCATCCGTACTACATTCCATGCTCATCGAACCGGAGCCAAACCAATCGATCGAACGCAGTTGATTGAAACCCAGCTATCGCGGACTCGCTCCCGTCCCTTTCCCTAGCCCTATCATCGTGGAGGCATGGTGGCTCATGGCGCAGCGGCGACCTGAGCCAAGGGCCATGGAAGATACGGCGGATGCTGGTGGCGGCCCAAGCACGGCGGCGGCGTGCGGCAATGGGTGGCAGTGATGCGGGCACGGATGCGGCGCGCGGCACAGGCATGAAGGGGTTGAGGATGCCAACCCAGGCATATAGGAGGGCCTATCCGTGTCTATGGAGGGTGGCCAAGACATGTCCCTGGAGCATATATGCCTTGGAGGTTCCTTCACCGAGCTCAGCCATGTGGTCAGCATCATGTGTAGCATAGTCGACATGGCCAGAAGGCTGAACATGAACCTATGTGATCTGTGTGTGAACCTGGAGTCTATGGCACTTGTGCATGCTATGTGGTGCATTATCTAGAGATATATATGTATATATGAATTGTGTGCAGGAATCGACATGAATTTACACAGAAGGTTCTACCAAACTTTTGAGTTTTCTACATTAAAATTTGATGATTAAGTGTTTGAATAAAGTTGGTTCCACGACCACATGCATGATACATTGCAAATGTATCTATAATTTTTGATGTTCCATGCTTGGTTTTATCCACTTTCTTGTGATTTGTCCACACTTTGAAGTACTTTTCATATGATTTCTTGGACTAATGTATTCCTCTATCCGTAGAGTACATTGAATGTACAGAAATGGCACCTATTACAAAGAGTCACAGTGCCAGCTGCCTGTTTCTGCTGTTTTTAGTTCCAGAAAAGTCAGAAAATGAATATTCTCGGAATTGGACGGGACAAAAGCCAAAGTGCCTATTTTTCCGGAAGTCGTCAGATGCCAGAATACGAGACGGAGAAGGGCCAGGGGGCCACCACACCACCTAGCCTCTCCTTCCGCCTATATATTGCCCTTGGGACGAAAACCCTAAGTACCCGATTAAAAATCCACGAAAGAGTCTGTAGCCGCCGTCGTCTATGTCCCTAGATCGGGAGGGATATGAAGCTCTTCCTGGCACCCTGCCAGAGAGGGGAATTTACCCTGGAGGCCTTCTTCATCACCATGCAAGCCTCTGGTGTGATGCGTGAGTAGTTTATCCTTGGACTACGGATCCATGTAGTAGCTAGATGGCTGGTTCTCCTCCTTTGTGCTTTCATGTTTAGATCTTGTGAGATCCGTTCATGATCAAGATCATCTATTTATAATTCTGCATGTTGTGTTTGCGGGGATCTGATGGTTATTGAGATGCTATTTCAGATTGATTATTGATTCTATCATGTCTTTGTTATTTGTGATCTTGCATGATTTCCGTTGTTAGTAGTTATCTTCGCCAAGTAGATGCTAGCAACTCCAAGAGTTAGTATTTATGCTCGATAGTGGGTACATGCCTCTGGTAATCTGGGGAAGTGACAGAAATCTCTAAGGTACTAGATGTGATGTTGCTACTAGGGAGAAAACAACAATCCTTTGTTCATAGAACAATCGTATTGTTTACATTACGCAATTCAGAAGCAATAATCTGTTGCTTGCAACTTAATACTGGAGGGGGTTCGGATGATAACCTAAAGGTGGATTATTAGTCATAGATGAACTTGGATGGCGGTCTATGTATAATGTTGTAATGCCCAATCAAGTTCCAAAGGAGTCAAGATGATTAGTATATGCATGTATTGCTTTCTCGGTGTTTGTCAATTGCCCCGCTATAATTTGTTCACCCAGCATGTTATCTATCTTAAGGAGAGCCACCTCTAGTGAACTATGGATCCCGGTCCTTCTCTTTACATATAATCTATAAATTGTTTACTGCTTTGTGTTTACTTTCTGCAAACTATTACTTTCTTCCATTCGATACGTTTAATCCTTTGTTTTCAGCAAAACACGGTGAGATTGACAACCTCATCGCAAGTTGGGGACAGTGTTTTGTGGTTGTGTTGTGCAGGTCTCCATGTTGCTACTAGCACCGATAGTGTGCCCTGCCAAGGCTCAGCTAGCAACACCTTTGGGGTGTTTCCTTGCTCCTACTGGTTCGATTAAACCTTGATTTGATAACTGAGGGAAACTTGATGCTGTGCTCATCATACCTTCCTCTTGGGGTTCCCAATGATCTCTACATCAACACTGAGCCATCAAGTATTTTTCTGGCGCCGTTGCCGGGAAGTCAAGGACATATTCACAAGGGGAGTCCCTCATAACCAATCTCTTTACTTTGTTATTTTTGTTTTTCTTAGTTTCCTTTTGTTTTGTTTGCTTGTTTCTTTATCAAAAAACACAAAAAAATTAGTTCCTACTATAGTTGTTATTTTCATTGGTCTGTTATTGTCTTGCTTTATCATGCTTTCTATCAATGGTTGCTTTCTTTGAAACTGAATCTTATTGGCAAGGTGGGTTCATGGAACAAAAAAAATATTATTATAAGGAACACTTGTCACAAAAAGGGAAACACTTATGGGAACAAATTGATAAATTGTATACCATTGCTATAAACGTGTGCTCTACTTATAATGTTACTTATTGCTTTGATAAATCTTGTTGCTGTAGGAGGTATAAACACCTCCCTTTTCAATGTGAGTATAATGATAATGTTACCATATCTTCTTATGTTAAGGGAAATTATGACTTTTATGATGTGGAACAAATTGAAGAATTTATTGCTTGGAAGGGTGCATTTGAACTTGCTAGTTTGCTTGAAAATACTGATGATTCACCTTATAAATATGAGGTTTATGATATACTTAAATTTTTCTTTTATAATTACAAGGAAGAAAATGGCTATATTCTTGAAAATCTTAATAGATGCTCTCCACTAATGGAAGAGACTAATGCCTTGCAGGAGCCTATGGAAGAGGAAATTGCTGAAATTGGAAGCTCATTGGATGAAAAAGAGGGGGAGAGTGATGATCTAGAGGAGGAAGAATGGATCTACCCATGCCTACCTTCTAATGATAGTAACTCTTTACCCCTTACAATATTTGATTGTCCCCCATGCTTACTAAAGGAGGATGAATGTTATGTTCCTGAGGATTCTTTTGAAAATGTTTATAATAAAGCTCTAGTGCTTGTAGATCATGAAAAGCATGCTTTATTTGATAATTATATTGTTGAGTTTATTCATGAGGCTATTGAAAATTATTATGAGATAGGAAAATATGGTTGTAAAAGTTTTCATGGCACTAAAACACCTCTCTATTTGCTGAAAGTTTTGAAGTTACTCTCGTTTTATCTTCCTATGTATGTCGCTTTGTTCTTTGTGAATTTATTTGAGTATAAGATTCCTATGCATAGGAAGAGGGTTAGACTTAATTGTGTTTTAAATTTGCTTCTTGATGCTCTCTTTTACTTCAATTCATATTTCCTATGTGAGAATCTTCACAAACTATTATGCCTAACTTAAAGGCGTTAAACAAAAGTACTTATTGGGAGATAACCCAAAAGTTTTAGATGAGTCTTGGAAGTTATTACCTCTGTAATAACCGCTCCTTATCCTTTTTATTTGCTTTTTGTGCCAAGAGTAACCTCTAATGAGAGAGAAGTAATGATTGAGAAAGTTGTTGTCCCGAAACAGATTTCTATGCTTTACCGTAAAAATTCGTGAAAAATCTCTGAACGTCTTTTTGAGGCATCTAGTTTTGAGCTTCTGCCCCAGGTTGTTATCTAACTTTCGTTAGTTCAACACTTTTTGATTTGAGGAACAGAAGATCTTCAAAAAAAATCGTATTTACCTGCTAGTCTGTTTTGACAGATTTTTGCCATTTTCTGCATTTGCTTCTTGGTGGTTCCTTTTTGAGTTCTTTTGGGGAATTGAGCTTTTTGAGGGAAGTGCTTCAGTAGCTAGTGTTCCAATGGAATTTTATTGGTGTTAGAACTTAACCCTAAGACTTATTTATCTTGAGTGTACTAATGTTGCTAATAAAGATTGTGTGAAGTTTTGTATGAAGGAAAAAATTCAGGTGTATGGAAGGAATGAATAATGAGATGAAGGACGGACTAAATCTCAAGCTTGGGGATGCCACGCGTGTCACCCCAAGAAATATCCAATTAGTACAAGCGTCAAAGCTTGGGGACGCCTTGGGCATCCCCTTCTTCATCAATAAAATCCCAGGTTTCTTCCAAATGCTTCATTTTTTATTATTTCATGCACAGTTGTGTTGTTCTTGGAGCGTCTTCTTTTTTTTCGTTTTGGGTTTTCATTTGCTTGGTTTTCTTAGTTTTCTGAATAAATTGGTTGGACCCCCTCTTTCTTACATTGGTTTGCAAATAGTTTGGTTTGGTTTGGAAAAGAGTAGGAAAGTTCGTACTTATGTGGTAAAAAGAGCTCGTTTTTTGACTGTGGCCTATGCTCTAATGCCATGCTTGATATTCTTTTGGCTTTATGCTTAGTATTCTTTGCTGTAGCATGAATTGTTATAAACAATTGAGATTGTTTAATGTGCCTTGGATGAATCATGCATTGTTTTAGCATATTAAAGCATAGTATAGTGGTATTCTCCTTTGATGCTTTATTTGGGTCGACTTGGCACATGCTCACACCATGTTATTACTATCTCAAGTCACCATAGCCTTTATGATCCTTTAGTTTTCAACTTGTAGTATCACTTTATTCTTTGATCAATGATGTTTTGTCGCTCTGCATGATTATGGCCATTATTGCTCTCTTAGTTTGTCGCTCCCAGTCTTTTGCTAGCCTCCACAACCAAGTATGAGTTCCACTCATGCATCCAACTCCCTAAACCAAGTTATTCCAAAGAGTCCACCATACCTACCTAATTCCAAGTATATTCATGCCTTTGTTTACCTTCCAAATTAAACTTGTTATGAGAAAACTAGTGATTAAAGCTCTCACGAACTTGATGGCACACTTTACTTTTCTACATTAATAAACTTGAACCATTGGGTCCTTCTTTGTTGCGTATATGCTTGCGCTTTATAAGTTGAAATTAGCAGAACCATGTATCATGGGGAACGCTTTCAACATTGCACTTGTACTTTGTACCCCGTTGGTACTATGTTCTTTTGCTTATGGATCCCGGCGGTGTGAAATAAAAGTGGAACTTGTAAGATCATGGAGTTTGTATGTGTGTTAGAGAAACGCCTGGGCCGCTAGCCTAAGCCATGCCTAATCATGGTGGAAACTTGCAGCATCACCATAATGAGCACTCTATGAAGCATCCTCAATAAAAACCAATGCAAATAGCAAATAAAAAGATCGTTGAGATGCTCATTGTCTGCTTGCCTTGTCATTTTGATTATGGGATAGCTCATGTATCATGTGCAAGGGGTACCCCGTTGGAAGTTCTTTACGATACACATGTACTTACAATGACAAGAGCTTACTTGTGACTATAGTTGAGTAGCATGAGGATCGGTCTTCGTAAGTAAGGGGCATGAGATTTCGGTTTATAACTTGTCAAGCATATCCTCTTAGTTGTGTCACTTTAACCTTAATCACCTTCAAGATGCTTATGATAGGGGCAATGAGAGCTGAAAGCTATAAGTACCATAATTTTTTAAAGCTCTTTATGAGACTTGACTCTCTACTTCCTTCTATGAAGGCCTTTCTTCCACCATTATATTGAGTCTCCACCTTCTACCTTTATGCACCTACTTTGAGAGCATAGTGGCCATTCTTAGTTCTATGTGCATTGTCCCAAGACTAGTTGATTGATGCATAACTTGATATTGCTTGTTCTAAACTATTTGTATCTAGTCACTCTTATGAACTTTGAAGGTGTCCTATGCATTTATATTTGCTACTCTATGAGGGACATGCTGAATACTATTATGCTATGTTTTCTTTATGTGAAACAAACAAATGTCTTACAAAGCATTGTTATTCATGAATCTTTTGTTTGTGCCTTTTCGTGTTGCATCATAGTTTCTTTGTCTTATTGCTAGAACTTTGTCTTTCATGTTATGAATGAAGTACTACGATCCCAGCTTTGAATGTTTTACAAATACTTTGATCAAGTCTTTGATGGTGCATGTCACCTCAAATATTATTCTTTCTTTTTATCACTTACCTACTCGAGGACGAGCAGGAGTTAAGCTTGGGGATGTTGATACATTGCAAATGTATCTATAATTTTTGATGTTTCATGCTTGGTTTTATCCACTTTCTTGTGTTTTGTCCACACTTTGGAGTACTTTCCATATGATTTCTTGGACTAACCTTTTAACAAGAGCCACAGTGCCAGCTGCCTGTTTTCTGCTGTTTTTGGTTCCAGGAAAGTCAGAAAATGAATATTCTCGGAATTGGACGGGACAAAAGCCAAAGTGCCTATTTTTCCAGAAGTCATCAGATGCCAGAATACGAGACGGAGAAGGGCCAGGGGCCACCACACTACCTGGATGCGCGGGCCAAGCATGGCCGCACCAGGGGGTGGTGTGGCCATCCTAGGCACCCCCTCGGCCTCTCCTTCCGCCTATATATTGCCCCCGGGACGAAAACCCTAAGTACCCGATAAAAAATCCACGAAAGAGTTTGTAGCCGCCGTCGTCTCTGTCCCTAGATCGGGATAGATCTGAAGCTCTTCTCGGCACCCTGTCGGAGAGGGGGATACACCCTGGAGGCCTTCTTCATCACCATGCAAGCCTCTGGTGTGATGCGTGAGTAGTTCATCCTTGGACTACGGACCCATGTAGTAGCTAGATGGCCGGTTCTCCTCCTTTGTGCTTTCATGTTTGAAGGAAATATGCCCTGAGAGGCAATTATAAAGTTGTTATTATATATTCCTTATACATGATAGATGTTTATTTTACATGCTAGAATTGTATTGATTCAGAAACATCAATACATGTGTGTTTAATAAACAAAAAGGATTCCTAGTCATGCCTCTCTTATAGACTAGCTTGTTGATTAACAAGATGATCAAGGTTTCCTGATCATGGACATTGGATGTTGTTAATAACAAGGTCACACCATTGGTGGAATGATGTGATGAACATTCATCCGAAGTATAGCATTACGATCAAGTCATTATGTTTATATTGCTATAACATCATACGAAGTAATCTTTATCCTTAGACCATGAGATCATGTTAATTGCTGACACCGGAAGAGTATCTTGATAACATCAAACGTCACACCGCAACAGGGTGACTATAAAGATGGGTTCAGCACTACGAAGGTGTTATGTTGAGGCTCATGGATCAAGAGTGGAATTTGTCAATCCAGATGACAGATAGATATACTCTAGGCCCTCTCGGTGATATCACATTAGGATAGCTTGCAAGCAAGTGATGTGATCACTAGAATGTTATATCACGGGAACGAGAAAAGAGTGCATGTCGGTAACGAGATCAAACTAGGTATGGCGATACCGATGATCGAATCTCAGACATGTAATATATCAAGAGACAAAGGGATTTAGTTACAAGCGTTAAAGGTTATCACGATCACAGAAGTCATCGTTGAATGTGTAGGAGTCAGTACGGATCTCTAGGTCCCGCTGCTGATTATTGATCGGAGAAGGGTCTCGATCATGTCTGCATTATTCGCGAACCGTAGGGTGGCACACTTAAGAGTTACCGAACACCATTTTGGAGCACATATGTTTCAGACGAAAGAATTGCAAAGCGCAGGAATTGTTTCAATAGAAACCGGAAATTGTTTCGAGAGAAATTGCAGAAGGTGGTTCTGCATGTGATATTGAAATATTGCAAGGGGCTATATGTGAATGTTTGTTAATTAAAGTAATTAACAAAATTCTGAATAAATTTAATAAAAAGAGTTTTATTAAATGAGAGAGCATGAAATTTGGAGAAATTTAATGCATTTAGAGTGGAGACTTTAAAAGGGAATGTGAAGAGGCATTTTAATGTGGAGGGGTTACCACCACATGAATGGGGGAGGTGAGGGGTCCCCCGATGCACCGACCATGGAGAGAGGGGGCACCCCCGCTCCTCCTATAAAAGGCCACCCATTCCCTCCTTCATCCTCACACCTCCTTGTGAAGGATCTCTCTCCCCCTCTAGAATTATTCCCCCATGGTCTCGGATTAGCGAGATACATGTTCCTGGTGGCATTTTGTCTTGAAGGAGTTGCTGCTTCCGCTGGATCGCTGGAGCGAGGAGGTGGAGATTGTCCGGTGGCTTGAACGTGTGTGCGAGTGCGGATGCGCTGCTGAGTTGCGGCGCTCGGACTTCCTCACGATCTTGAGATCGGCAAGTGTACGACTACATCAACCACGAGTTCCTACTCGTTAACAAAGCTCGTTGTCTATGAGGGTAAGTTCTCGTTGGATGTATGTCCACCCGATGCTTTGTACCTAGTAGATAGATCTTGGCGTGTAGTTCACACCGTAGGAGATTTTTTGTTTTCTATGCTGCGGACCCAACAGTGATATCTGAGCCTGATCTATGCGTAGGTGCTTAGCACGGGTAGTACACATTTGTTGATATGTGGGCGATGATGATCATGTTATTGCATCTTCTATGTATTTTGGATATTGGTGGCATAGTGGGATGAAGCCCGACCAACCTTACATGTCATCGCATGAGACCGGTTCCACGACATGCAACTTGTTTTGCATAAGTGGTCATGGGTGTCCGCTCTCCTACTATAGTCAATATCTGATTTACAACGAGTTGCTAATAACTTAGTTATCCTCGTTGTGGTTCATGTTCGTAGGTGAGAACGGTTCTATCTCCGAAAGCCCTAAGCCACGTAAAACTTGCAATTGATAAATTAGAGACGTCTAGTTTACATCGTTGCTGGGCTAGTGTATTGATATGGTATTGTTGTAAGTAGATGTATGGTAGATACTCTTACAACACAGTCAACGTGTAAGTTCCATAGACGTTGGCCTTACACACAAAGGAATGATAGAGATCATACCACGATGCAAGTGATAGAGATCATCTCACTTTACACATTAGATGTTAGCATCTTATACTGCTAGTTTGGCGCGTTTGGTAGCATTATAAGATGATCCCTCATGTAGATATCAAGATAAAAATGTGTTCTTTCTTGAGTATGCACCGTTCTATGGATCGTGTTTCAAGACATCACGTGATGATCTGGTGTACTCGAATCTACACTTTCATAGGAACGGGTGTAAGACAGTTTTACACACGCGAATACTAAGGTTCTTACTTGGCAAGCCTAGCATGTACAGACATGGCCTCGAAACACGGACCGAAAGGTTAAGCATGAGTCATATGGTTGATATGATGCCCATATAGATGCTCGCCTTTGAAACTATATCAACTCACGTGATGATCGGACTTGGTGTAGTGGATTTGGTTCATGTAATCACCAAAAGGAAACGAGGGATGTCGTTTTTGAGTGGGAGTTCATTAGTAATTTGGATTAGTTGAACTCAATCTATCATAAACTTAGTCTAAATAAAGTTTACAAATTCTGTTGTAGATGGCACCACCTGCTTTTAATTTTAATGTGTTCATGGAGAAAGAGAAACTTGCTGCGAATGGTAGCAACTTCGCCAACTGGGCTATGAATTTGAGGATTCTCCTCACTGCTGCACAAAAGCAATATGTGCTAGATGCGCCGCTAGGCCCCCCACCAGCTCCTGATGCCCAAAAGAATGTCTATGTGACTCGTCAGGAGGACCACAACTTAGTTCATTGCGGCATATTGTATGGGCTAGAGCCAGAACTTCGAAAGTGTTTCGAAAATGGCAATGCCTTTGATACCGTGGGAGAATTGAAAATGATTTTCGATACCCATGCTGCCGTAGAGAGTTATAATGCTACAGAAAAGTTCTTTAGCTGCATGATGGAGGAAAACAACTCCTATAGTGAGCACGTATTCAAAATGTCTGGGTATGCCGATAAGCTTGTGTCCTTGGGAATAACGATTCCCATTGACTTAGGCATACATCGTGTTCTCCAATCTCTGCCACCTAGCTACAAGAGCTTCGTGATGAACTATAATATGCAGGGCATGAAGAAGTCTCTTCCCGAGCTTTTGTCAATGCTTAAGACTGCAGAAGTGGAGATTAGGAAAGAACATCAAGTGTTGATGATCAATAGGACCACCGGTTTCAAGAAGGACAAGAAAGGCAAGCACAAGGGAAAGAAGGGTGGCAAGTGCATTGCCACTGAAAAGAAACCCCTGGCTGGCCCTAAGTGTGACACCGAAAGTGCTACTATTGCAAGGATCGGCCATTGAAGAAGAATCGCCTAAGTATTTGGCGGACAAGAAGTCCAGCAAGGCAAACAAAGGTATATGTGATATACATGTTATTGATGTGTACTTGACTAGTACTCGCAGTAGCATCTGGGTATTTGATACCGGATCGGTTGCTAATATATGTAACTCGGTTCAGGGGCTACGGAACAAGCGACAACTAGAAAGGGATGAGGTCAGGATGCGGGTCGGCAATGGATCAAGAGTTGATGTGATCGCCGTCGGGACACTACCTCTCCATTTGCCATCGGGATTAGTTATAAACCTAAATAATTGTTATTTGGTGCCTGCACTAAGCATGAACATTGTATCTGGATCATGTTTGATGCAAAGTGGTCATTCCTTTAAATCTGAAAAAACAATGGTTGTTCGATTTATAAGAATGATATCTTTTATGGTCATGCACCTATGTTGAATGGTTTATTTATGTTGGATATCGATAGTAATATTACGCACATTCATAATGTTAATGCTAAAAAGATTAAACTTGATGATGATATGTCTACATATATGTGGCACTGCCGTCTAGGTCATATTGGCGTTAAACGCATGAAGAAACTCCATTCTGATGGACTTTTGGAATCACTTGATTTTGAATCATTTGATACATGTGAGCCATGCCTTATGGGCAAGATGACTAGAACGTCGTTTTTCGGTTCAATGGAACGGGCGACAGATCTATTGGAAACCATACATACTGATGTGTGTGGACCAATGAGTGTGTCGGCGTGAGGTGGATATCGTTATTTTGTTACTTTCCCGGATGATTTGAGTAGATACGGGTATATCTATTTGATGAAATACAAGTCTGAAACTTTTGAAAAGTTCAAGGAATTTCAGAATGAAATGGAAAATCATCGTAACAGAAAGATCAAATTTCTACGGTCTGACTGTGGAGGAGAGTATATAAGTTACGAGTTTAGCACACACATGAAAGAGTGTGGAATAGTTTCACAACTCACGCCTGCCGGATCACCACAATGTAATGGTGTGTCGGAACGTCATAATCGTACCTTATTGGATATGGTTCGGTCTATGATGTCTCTGACTGACTTACCTCTGTAATTTTGGGGTTATGCACTGGAAACAGCTGCATTCACTTTAAATCAGGCACCATCTAAATCCGTTGAAACCACACCGTATGAATTATGGTTTGGAAACAAACCTAAGCTGTCATTTCTTAAGGTTTGGGGATGCGATGTTTATGTGAAGAAACTTCATCCGGATAAACTCGAACCCAAAGCGGAAAAATGCGTCTTCATAGGATACCCTAAGGAAACAATTGGGTATACCTTCTATCACAGATCCGAGGGCAAGGTTTCTGTTGCCAAGAATGGATCCTTTCTTGAGAAGGAGTTTCTCGCGAAAGGTGTGAGTAGTCGGAAGGTAGAACTCGAAGAGGTTATTGAACCTTATCTTCATGGAATGGCGAGTGGCGCAGCACCGGAAGTTGTTTCGAAGTTGACTTCACCTGATGAAGAGAGAGCTAATGATAATGATCATGAAACTCCGAAAGAGGACACTACCGAACCTCGCAGGTCAAGCAGGACACGTGCATCTCCTGAACTGTACGGCAATCCTGTTGTGAATTTCATGGTTGATGAAATGGATGACCCTGCGACGTATGAAGAAGCGATGATGAGCCCGGATTCCAACAAATGGCTAGAAGCCATGAAATCCGAGATGGAATCCATGTACGAGAACCAAGTTTGGAACTTGGTGGACTTACCTCACGACCAAAAGGCCGTTGAGAATAAATGGATTTTCAAAAGAAAAACTGATGCTGATGGTAATGTGACCATCTATAAGGCTCGACTTATCGCAAAGGGGTTTCGACAAATTCAAGGAGTTGACTACGATGAGACATTCTCTCCCGTAGCGATGCTTAAATCGGTTAGGATTATGTTAGCAATTGCTGCATATTTCGATTATGAAATATGGCAGATGGATGTCAAAACTGTGTTCCTAAGGGTTGTATATGATACAACCTAAGGGTTTTGTCGATCCTAAGGATGCTAATAAGGTATGCAAACTTCAGCGATCCATCTATGGACTGAAGCAAGCATCACGGAGTTGGAATCTCCACTTTTATGAGGTGATCAAAGAGTTTGGATTTGTCCAAACTTATGGAGAGGCTTGTATTTACAAGAAAGTGAGTGGGAGAAATGTGGCATTTCTGATATTATATGTGGATGACATATTATTGATTGGAAATGATATAGATCTTTTAAACAGTGTTAAAAGTTATCTAAACAGCAAATTTTCGATGAAAGACCTTGGTGAAGCGTCATATATATTAGGCATTAAAATCTATAGAGATAGATCAAGGCGCCTAATTGGGCTATCGCAGAGTACATACCTTGATAAGAAATTAAAGAAGTTTAATATGGACGAAAGTAAGAAGGGGTTCTTACCTATGTTGCAAGGCAAGACATTGAGTAAGACTCAAAGTCCCACGGCGGAAGAAAGAGAGATGATGGATAAGATCCCTATGCCTCGCCATAGGCTCTATTATGTATGCCATGCTATGTACAAGACCGGATGTGGCACATGCTATTAGTTTGACTAGTAGGTACCAATCGATCCAGTTCGAACATCGGATAGCGGTAAAGAACATCCTCAAGTACTTGAGAAGAACTAAGGATATGTTTCTTATATACGGAGGTGAAGAAGAGCTATTCGCTAAGTGTTATGTCGATGCTAGCTTTGACACCGATCCGGATGACTCTAAGTCTCAATCCAGATACGTATTTCTCTTGAACGGAGTAGCAGTTAGTTGGAGGAGTTCCAAACAACCTATGGTGGCTGGATCAACGACGGAGGCGGAATATGTTGCTGCTTCAGAAGCGGCGCAGGAAGCAGCTTGGATGAAAGGGTTCATTATGGAACTGGGTGTGGTTCCAAGTGTGTTGGACCCAATGTTGATCTATTGTGATAACAATGGAGACATAGCCAACGCAAAGGAACCGAGGTCTCACAAGAATTCCAAACATATTAAGCGTCGGTTTCACTCCATCCGCGAGCATGTCAAGGATGGAGATATAAAGATTTGTAAAGTACACACGGACCTAAATGTAGCAGATCCGTTGACCAAAGTTCTCCCTAGGGAAAAACCTGATTAACACCAGAACTCCATGGGTGTTAGATTTATCACTATGTGAACTAGATTATTGTCTCTAGTGCAAGTGGGAGACTGAAGAAAATATGCCCTGAGAGGCAATAATAAAGTTGTTATTATATATTCCTTATACATGATAGATGTTTATTTTATATGCTAGAATTGTATTGATTCGGAAACATCAATACATGTGTGTTTAATAAACAAAAAGGGTTCCTATTCATGCCTCTCTTATAGACTAGCTTGTTGATTAACAAGATGATCAAGGTTTCCTGATCATGGACATTGGATGTTGTTAATAACAAGGTCACACCATTGGTGGAATGATGTGATGAACATTCATCCGAAGTATAGAATTACGATCAAGTCATTATGTTTATATTGCTATAACATCATACGAAGTAATCTTTATCCTTAGACCATGAGATCATGTTAATTGTCGACACCTAAGAGTATCTTGATAACATCAAACGTCACACCATAACAGGTGACTATAAAGATGGGTTCAGATTACTCTGAAGGTGTTATGTTGAGGCTCATGGATCAAGAGTGGAATTTGTCAATCCAGATGACGGATAGATATACTCTGGGCCCTCTCGGTGATATCACATTAGGATATCTTGCAAGCAAGTGATGTGATCACTAGAATGTTATATCACGAGAACGAGAAAAGAGTTCATGTCGGTAACAAGATCAAACTAGGTATGGGGATACCGATGATAGAATCTCGGACATGTAATACATCGAGATACAAAGGGATTTAGTTACAAGCGTTAAAGGTTCTCACGATCACAGAAGTTATCGTTGAATGTGTAGGAGTCAGTACGGATCTCCAGGTCCCGCTGCTGATTATTGATCGGAGAAGGGTCTCGATCATGTCTGCATTATTCGCGAACCGTAGGATGGCACACTTAAGAGTTACCGAACACCATTTTGGAGCACATATGTTTCAGACGAAAGAATTGCAAAGCGCAGGAATTGTTTCAATAGAAACCGGAAATTGTTTCGGGAGAAATTGCAGAAGGTGGTTCTGCATGTGATATTGAAATATTGCAAGGGGCTATATGTGAATGTTTGTTAATTAAAGTAATTAACAAAATTCTGAATAAATTTAATAAAAAGAGTTTTATTAAATGAGAGAGCATTAAATTTGGAGAAATTTAATGCATTTAAAGTGGAGACTTTAAAAGAGAATGTGAAGAGGCATTTTAATGTGGAGGGGTTACCACCACATGAATGGGGGAGGTGAGGGGTCACCCCTCCCCCCATGCGCCGGCCATGGAGAGAGGGGGCACCCCCCCTCCTCCTATAAAAGGGCACCCATTCCCTCCTTCATCTTCACACCTCCTTGTGAAGGATCTCTCTCCCCCTCTAGAATTATTCCCCCATGGTCTCGGATTAGCGAGATACATGTTCCTGGTGGCATTTCGTCTGGAAGGAGTTGCTGCTTCCGCTGGATCGCTGGAGCGAGGAGGTGGAGGTTGTCCGGTGGCTTGAACGTGTATGCGAGTGCGGATGCGCTGCTGAGTTGCAGCGCTCGGACTTCCTCACGATCTTGAGATTGGCAAGTGTACGACTACATCAACCACGAGTTCCTACTCGTTAACAAAGCTCGTTGTCTACGAGGGTAAGTTCTCGTTGGATGTATGTCCACCCGTTGCTTTGTACCTAGTAGATAGATCTTGGCGTGTAGTTCACATCGTAGGAATTTTTTGTTTTCTATGCTTCGGACCCAACAATATTTAGATCTTGTGAGCTCCGTTCATGATTAAGATCATCTATTTGTAATTCTGCATGTTGTGTTTGCGGGGATACGATGGATATTGAGATTGTATTTCAGATTGATTATTGATTCTATCCTGTCTTTGTTATTTGTGATCTTGCATGCTTTCCGTTGTTAGTAGCTATCTTGGCCAAGTAGATGCTAGCAACTCCAAGAGTTAGTACTTATGCTCGATAGTGGGTTCATGCCTCTGGTAACTGGGAAGTGATGAAATCTCTAAGGTACTAGATGTGTTGTTGCTACTAGAGAGAAAACAACAATCCTTTGTTCATAGAACAATCGTATTGTTTACATTACACGCAATTCTTAAAGCAATAATTTGTTGCTTGCAACTTAATACTGGAGGGGGTTCGTATGATAATCTAAAGGTGGATTATTAGTCATAGATGCAGTTGGATGGCGGTCTATGTATAATGTTGTAATGCATAATCAAGTTTCAAAGGGGTCAAGATGATCAGTATATGCATGTGTTGCTTTCTTAGTGTTTGTCAATTGCCCCGCTGTAATTTGTTCATCCAGCATGTTATCTATCTTAAGGAGAGCCACCTCTAGTGAACTATGGATCCCGGTCCTTCTCTTTATATACAATCTATAAATTGTTTACTGCTTTGTGTTTACTTTCTGCAAACTATTACTTCCTTTCATTCGATACGTTTAATCCTTTGTTTTCAGCAAAACACGGTGAGATTGACAACCTCATCGCAAGTTGGGGACAGAGTTCTGTGGTTGTGTTGTGCAGGTCTCCACGTTGCTACTAGCACCGGTAGTGCGCCCTGCCAAGGCTCAGCTAGCAACACCTTTGGTGTGTTTTCTTGCTCCTACTGGTTCGATTAAATCTTGGTTTCATAACTGAGGAAAACTTGCTGTTGTGCTTATCATACCTTCCTCTTGGGGTTCCCAACGTGCTCTACATCAACACTAATCCATCAATGCACAGGTCTCATTTGGTCTGATATGCCACGACACTGTTTCTTTTGTCCCATAGAGGTCCTTTTCTCACATAATTCACCAGGGACAAAACAATCTTTTCCTCTTCATGTTTAACACCCTTAGTGCTTAAAATGAACAAGAGTGTCATGTTAGGAACAAAATTTATACCAAGCATCAAATTGTGAAGAAAAAAGTTTTTAGTGTCAAATAGGGAAGCCGATTTTAAGCCAGTATCAAATAAGGAATTCTCTCATTTATTTATGCTCGGCCATCGGGCATCCAAGGTCAACCATAATCAGATTTAAACATTGTGAGGGTTATCCATAAGACAAAGATCGGTGAGATTTCCCTCACTACAATGACCCAATCATAGGGAATACATAACACTACTCCCTTCGATCCATAGTATTATTCTCGGTTTTGTCTAGATTCGAATGTATCTGATCAAGTTTTAGTGCTAGATACATCCAAATCTCGACAAATCTGAGAACATTAATTTGGATCGGAGGGAGTACTTGTTGTTTCTCTCTCATCTCTTGTTTTTTTTTGAAATGGGGAACGCTGCCCCGACCTCTGCATCAATAGATGCACACAGCCCTTTTATTGCATCGTTCAAATGAGTTTAAAGTTTTACAATCATGGATGAGAGAGGGTTGAGACATGTATCAACCAGCGAAAAATAAATAGTGTAACAAACCTATCCATTTTGCAGTCTACTAGTATGCTGCCACCCAGTAGCCTGGAAATATAAATCCTGAGCAACCGTAAGCAAGAGGTTGCAACTAGCATCCATAGGCTCCTTCTGATCCTCCGAGAGCAGGTAGGCCCATTGTTGAATCCAGTGTGTTGCCATCCGAATATCCTGCAAAAAATTAGTACCGTTATGTTTGTTAAAAATAATATTATTCCTGGACCTCCATATGGACCAACATAACGCCAATTCAGATTCTAGCTTTAACGCTATTGTCGACCCCATTAAGACAATTTCCAAACATATTGGTAATATTAGACGGTGGGGTAATATTATACGCAAAGAAAATCATGTGTCAAATGATACGTGCAAAGGGACACGACAAAAACAAGTGTTCAACCGAGTCCATTGAATCACAAAAACAACATTTTCGGTATCCCTTCCATTGTCTCTTTGCAAGGTTATCTTTTGTCAACAGAACTCTATTCTTTAAAAACCACATAATTTTTTTTATCTTCAGGGGTATTTTCAACTTCCAAAGATACTTATGTAAAAACCTAGTATGACCATTCATTTCGTCCATATACAAAGTTTTAACACTGAACACATCATTGGTAGTCAAATTCCACACGAATTTGTCCTGCTCATCATTAAGGTGTATTATCATTAACCTCCTACACAGATGTAACCAACATATCCATCTATTGCCAGTTAAACTTCTCCTAAAAGCAATATTAAGAGACGTTTGACCAAGAACATCATCCACTAAGACATTTTTATTTTGTGCAACGTTATATAGCAAAGGATATTGGTGAGCCAGAGAATGCTCACCTAACCAAACGTCTTCCCAAAAGCGAACACTTTCGCCGTCTCCAATTTTGAAATGGCCATGTGAGAAGAACAACTTCTTAACACGCATTAGCCCGTTTCAAAAGGGAGAGTCGGTTGGTTTAGCTTCGACTTGAGATAGAGTCTTGTCTTTTAAATATTTGTTTTGAAGAATTTGTTGCCACATCCCTTCCTCATTAAGTAACTTAAAAAGGCACTTGCTAAGTAAGCACTTGTTTTTTATCTCAAGCACCTCAATACCTAAACCTCCTTGATCTTTTGGGCGACACACAATATTCCATTTTGATAATCTATATTTCTTCTTGCTATCATCACTTTGCCATAAGAATCTCGATCGATAAAAATTAAGTTATTTTCTTACCCCTTTGGGCATCTCCATAAAAGAGAGCATAAACATCCGTAAACTAGTCAATACCGAATTAACTAAAATCAAGCGATCCCCATACGAGAGCAATTTTTCTTGCCAACATCCTAGATTTGAAAGAAAACGACTTTTCACAGGGTTCCATTCAGAGTTCCGTAATTTTCTGTAACAAATAGGTACACCCAGGTACCGAAAAGGAAGTGTAGACGACTCATAGCCCAAAATCTGCTTATAGCCATGCTCCATCTCCTTAGCCTTTCCAAAACAAAATATCTCACTTTTATGAAAATTAATCTTTATACCTGATAGTGGCTCAAATATGCACAAAATTAGCTTTATATTAACGGCCTTTTCTAAATCATGCTCCATAAACAATATGGTGTCATCCGTATATTGTAAGATGGAGACCCCGCCCTCGACCAAATGAGGGACAAGACTACCAACTTGTCCATACTCTTTGGAACGAGTAATAAGGATAGCGAGCATGTCCGTGACAATGTTGAAAAGCATCAGAGATAAAGGATCACCTTGTCTCAAACCTTCTCTAGTTTGAAAATAATGGCCAATACCATCATTGACCCATATCCCCACACTTCCACCTTGCACAAATTGTTTGATCCAATCACACTAATTACGATCAAAATCTTTCATACGAAGCATTTGCTATAAGGAAGGCCATTTCACTTTATCATATGCCTTCTCAAAATCAATTTTAAAAATCACTCCATCCATTTTCTTCCGATTAAGTTTGTGGATGGTTTCATGAAGAACGACAACACCCTCAAGGATATGGCATCCTGGCATAAAGGCAGTTTGGGTAGTTCTAATCACCTTATTGGCAATACCTGTAATGCGATTAGTAGCTACCTTGGTAAATATTTTGAAGCTAATATTGAGCAAACAAATCGGTTTATATTGCTGATTAGAACCGCATTTTCTTTTTTGGGTAGTAAGGTAATTACTCCGAAGTTAAACTTAAACAAGGGTAATTCCCAAGCTTGCAGTTGTCCAAATAGATCCATCAAGTCATTCTTGATTACACTCCAAAGAGTTTGATAAAACTCAGCCAGAAACCCATCAGGACCAGGCGCTTGGTTATGTTCCATTTGTATAATAGATTCTAACACCTCCTTCTCAGTGAAGTTTGATGTTAAAATAACGTTTTCCTCATTAGACAATTGTGGGATATCATGTACCCGTTCCTCCATCAAAGAGAAATTATTATAGGCTCCCCAAAGAGCTTTTTATAATTCTCAGTGATATAGACCTTTAAATTGTTCTTACTCACAATGGTTCCCTTATCCTGTTCAAGTTTGAAGATTTTCTTTTTCCTCTATTTTCCATTCGCAATCAAATGAAAATATTTAGTATTATTCCCTCCTTCTTGAATATGTTTAACCTTAGCACGTTGAGCCCATTTGGTCTCTTCATCACGTCTAAGTTTGTTAATACTCTCATTTGCTTTTTTAAGCTATCCTTTTCTGAATCATTCAGATGATACATTTCTGCTTTAATATCCAACTCGTCAATGATGGATAGAAGCTGGTCTTTTTCTTTTTTATATTTTCCACTTAGATTCTTGGCCCATCCTCTCAAGAAACGGCGCAAGTGTCTAATTTTGTTTTGCTAAATCTGAATAGGCGTATCACCATTAGACACGGTATTGCATTCAACTTCAACCATCTCAAAGAAACCATCATGCTTCAACCAAGATGATTCAAATGAGAAGCTTTTTTTATTTCCTAAGTGTACCTGATTGCCAGAGTCAATTAGTAGCGGTGTGTGGTCAGAACCCGAGCGGGTCAGAGCTCGTACTGATACTAGAGCAAATTTTTGTTCCCAATCTACACTTGCGAGTACACGATCCAACTTCTCATATGTTGGTTTTTCCCGCCGATTTGCCCATGTATATTGTCTACCCGAAAGAGCAATTTCAATCAAGTCAAGACTTTCAATGATGGCGTTGAACATAAAAGGCCACCTAGGATTGAAGTTATCATTATTCTTTTCTTCTTTTTTCTTAGCAAACTGAAATCCCCTCCCAACATCATAGGCAGTGTTTCGAACTCACACATCCTTACAAGCTCGGATAGGAATTCTGGTTTATGTGACTCTTGAGCAGCTCCATACACAGGAATGAAGACCCACTAAAAGCCGTCATACTTAGACCTCATGTAGAGTTTGACACAATAATCACCAGTCATCACATTAGTGACCTGAAGTGAAAGATTATTTATGCCAACAAGAATCCCTCCTGACCACCAATGTGGTGGTAGACAAAACCAAGTAAAGTCCATACCAGCAGCCAAATGTCTTAGAAAAGGCACTGTGAAATTAGACCTACCCATCTCCGGGAGAGCAATAAAATCTAATCCATATTCATGAATTGATTCATTAACAAAAAGATGCTTTCCAAGATCACGGAATCCCTCACTATTCCAGATCATACCTTTTATTCCTAACATTTTAAGATTTAACTTTAGGAATCCTAATACGAGTACTTTGACGAATGTTTGTCTTATCATAAGACTTACGTCGACGCGATCTCACCACTTTTTCTTCTTGAGCCACATACTCAGAGAAGTGCTCACTTGGACTATTTTCGTCAACCAAATTTTCACATAGATTGGAGGTATTATAAACTAGCAAATGGTTTGAACCAAACGAGGCAGATTCCTTCTGATCATCTTTTTAATTTAACATAATTAAAGAACGGTTAATTTCAGTATCTAAAATTAACCTAGCAGCATCACATTCTTCTTTTCTAGTCGTACCCATTTTAACTAAAATCGTACGTGCCCTACTAACAATTTCCTCTTTAGAATAAGAAGCAACAGAGAATTTGAGAGAGAGGTTTGTACCTTGCCTTGCATGCGTTGAAAAGATTTGATCCGTCATTTTTTCCTTTCTTGTGTGCGTCTGATCTTCACGAACCCGACGGATACCATTGTGGTATGCTTGTGATTGGCTGGAGGTCTAATTGATTTGGGGCACATTCTACACGACAAACATGACGATGGGATTATCCATGGGGATTCGGTTGTTTTATATCTGTCCACTGGCTTGTGTGAAAAATATGTTTAGGTGATCATAATTTATATGTGTACAAGGTTAAAATATGTTTAGCTGATCATAATTTATATATGTACAAATGCAAATGCCTAAAATTGTGGCAAGGGATCGTTTCCAACAGATACACCTTTAGGAAGTACTTGATCACGTATTGATAGATACCGAGTGGGAATCACAATACCCCATGGTATCGGTACCTACCCTTCCATGTGTCGAGGCCCTCTCTCACCATGCACATATTCCTATGACTGCTGGATCGCCGCACTAAAGGTGTAGCCGTAGTTTCAAGTTTGAGCTTGGCTGGCTACATCAGGATTGCTTTCATGATATGGTCAAGATTTTTGTGTATGAGTATACGAGTATACGTCCAGCACCCAGTAGGCTGGCAGGGTGCGTCGAACGGTCGTCCGGTACGCCGGCGTTAAGGTAGACTGGCTGGTCGGTTGCTTCGGCGACTTGGTGCTGGCCGGCTGCAGCGGCATGACACCGATCTTTTTTCCCAGGTATTGACAACATCAGGCACTGCGAGCGACCAACAAAACGACCCCGAGTCACTCGCGTGCGGGTGTGACTAGGGAAACCCTAGCCGCCGCCGGAGGGCCACCCTCCGCTCGAGCCCCACCGCCATGGAGGCTCAGAAATTGGTCGGGGTGGCGCGCACGGGCTAGTGGCGGCGCTCCTGGGCTGATGGTGGTGCTGTTCACCCGGCCATCGCGGAGTGGCGGGGGAGGGGGAGAGGGTGCTGGATGTGCAGCCCCTTGCTGCATTGTTGCCATGGCAGGTGTGCGTTGTGCGGACCCGATCTGTGCCCGTCTAGCCCTAGGAGGCCCGATCTGGGCGTGGTGGCTCATGGCGGTTGCAGCAGGGCTGGATCCTGATGGCGGCAGGTGGTGGGTTGGGAGGTGGTGCTGCGGAACCTTCCGTGGCTCGGCAGCGGCCAAGGGGCGGGGACGTGGTGCGTCCTAGGCTTATGTGGCCGCCGTTGGGTCTCCCGTCGGGCGGCAGTGGTGGTTTGGTGGCAGCTGCAGTTGGCCACTTCAGATTGTAGGTGGTCGAGATTCCCGAGGAGAAATCCTTGTTCCAGCATCGGTCCAAACCGGCGGCAGCGACACCCGCTAGTGCCGTTGACTTTCTAGGAAGCATCATCGTGGGCTCCTCCCCTCGTCCATGGTCTCAGGAGGAAAACCTCAGATCCTCGGGATCTGGCCATGAAGGTGTTGCATGTCTTTCTCCTCCTTGGGGCGTCGTTTTCTGGGTCGCTGGTGCTTGGAAACTCGTGGATGGCGGCTGGGCCGTCGTGTGGGTGCTGAGGCTGCTCCTCAAGGGCGCTGATGTGCAGTTTGGCAACGATGATGCGTCGAGCTGAGCTTGGGTCATGGTTCGGGCTTCGGTAGTCGGTCTTTTTGGCGTGTCTGATGGGTTCTTTGTGCTTGTTGTGTTGCTGTGGAGTCGGAGCTGCGATGGAGCTCGTCTAGGAGGTGACGATGACCTTCGGCCGGTGGTCTTTGCAGAGGGCTCGATCAGCGCAAGCCCAACATATTTCTCTCGGGAGGCTCGACGTCAGAGTTGGAGTTGTCCGGCATTGGTGTGTGTGGCCGACTGTTGGCATGGGCCGACATGGGTTTAGGCTCGCTTGATGCGAGGCTTCGTTTGGGTCGTCTAAGGTGATGTTCGAAGTCGCTGGCTCGTGGACGAGTGATGACGATGACGCTAGGTGGCAACCTCGACGGTGGCCTTTCTTCTTCGTGGTGTGTGGTCCGTGTGGGTGGCCAGTTCGGCCGATGGTGGTGGTGCCCAATGTCGGCATGTTCCATGATGATATTGGCGCATTTGTATCGGTTTTTGGCCGATTCCGTAATGAATTGGTCAATTCTCTCCTTCTTTTTTAAATAAAATGAGGCAAATTGCCGTTTTGTTCAAATACGAAAGCAAATCGGAACGGTCGATCAGTTCACAACTGACCTATTCCCTCCTACCCGTTCACGGGATTCCTATTGCCTATTGGGATGTACTGGGGTCTTCCCTTGCTCAAATACACTTTGTCAAGTGGGATGAGGGCCCCCAAAAATGAGGAGCCCTGTGCGAGTGCTCAGCTCCAACATTGCCATCGACGGGTCTGTAACATACAACTGCCAAGACTAGTTGACGAAAGAAGCAAACACCGAAGAGTGTAATTGACAAATTCCTGGCCATATTGATCCCAACTCACTGAGATCAAGATCATTCCTGCTCGGGCACAATTCTGTACAGCGTTTCACCATCTTGAGAGTTGCAACATTTCTCTGGATACCTCTCATTCCCACTTTCTCCTACCCTCGTCCTTTTACTCTTGTTCCTGTCATTGACATCTATTTGATGCTGCAAACTAGTTCTAGCATCTGAAATGGAAGATGTGCTATATATGACCAGATGAAGCTGGAGTGGCATATGTATGGTCAGTAAGGAGAAATATTGTTCACACGCGGAATTGTTGGTGGAGCCTTTTTCCTGTGCCAAAACCCAATGAAGATATATGGGGATGAAATCATGCCTATGTCCAAACCGGGTTCATGTAATTGGGAATACCTATAAACAATATAAGTGGCATGGAAAATAAAAAAGTATTAATGATAATATGTAACATAGCAAATAAAGTCAGGCAATGAGCCGTCTTTAATGCATGACTTTGACGAAAATATAATGTTGAATGTTTGAATTGAGCATGTATTGTTGGTACAACTGTATTTGCAAAAACTTCTTATTTAGAGTCAATCCCGCTTTTACCCTGTAACTAGCACAGTGGCCCTCGCAAATGCGAGGGTATCACGTTTGTTTTCTTGAAATTTTTTGAAACATAAATTTATAGTTTCATTGATATTCATGTCATGATACTCGAAGTTAATAGTTCGGTTTGTCCCTATCCATGAGTGATCTCCCTGTTTTGTCCCTCAAGATTTTAATCCTCTAAAAGTGATGTTAAAACTATCTTGAAATTTTGAGCTAATCTACTTCCTTCACTACCATATACAAAGGGAATTTAACACTGGCGTCCTACCTAATTTGTACAAAAATTGGCACAGAAATATGCGCGTGCAACATATTTAGAGTGACCTAGTTATTCTGAGTTGAATTTCTAGTGACATGAAATATTTTTTAATCCATATGCTTAAAATACTTCCAAGTTTATTATATTCTTCCAATAAACATATATTTTTAAGAATTTCTGGGAGAAATAACCATGGAAGTCTAGTGGTTTGTAGTTTGTACTGGTTCACCTCCTACCATTCCACGGACATACTCCTATAAAAGGATGGTATGGGTGCCAAGTTGTTCCTTAGTTCCATGAGTTGAACAAAGTAAACGGACGCGAGACTATAAATTTATATCATATTATATCCCAATTGTTCCCTTATTTTCTTCATTTTTTATCTATTCCAACTAACAATGTTCTATTTGTACTCCTTTGAAAAGCTAATGTTGATCTCTACTCCAAGCTTTCATCGGAGAAGTAACAAAATAATGTACTCCCTCGGTCCATAATAAGTGTCAATGATTTAGGACATTCTTATACTAAATCAGCGACACTTATTATTGATCGGAAAGGATTATTAATAACTACACACATGAATATTGAGAAATAGTTTGCCCGTCAAATGGACAAACATGCCTAATGTCCAATTGAAAAACTGCCATGGCCTGATTACGCAAATTTCATACTTATATTAAATGATCAACATAAGGCTACGTTGACTCCATGATTGTCGTACCTTTTCCATCACTTGATATGAAGTATTAACCCCGATTTAGCAGATAAGAAGTACAAGTTGCTTTACATGATGAGTTACCACAATGATTCTTTCCACTGAAGTTCATCGAGCACTTTGTGTTCCTAACTATCCTCGTTCTCAACACTTCTGTCTCTGCTCTCCTCCTTGATAGACATCGGCGGGTCGTACTACAACGATTCCTTGGCTCTATAGTTTTTTCTGTGAATTCCTTGGCTCTATATTTGTCGTGGCCATATACATCATACACCGGTACACTCTCGTGTAGATGAACGTCCTTTGTCGGTAGCTGCAAGGATTCTAGCAGGATCACCAGGAAGTACCGTCATACCCGTAGAATTACAACATGTCCTTCAAAGAAAATGCTATTGGTAGGAGAGATGGACTTGGTTTCCATGAAACTTGAACCACAAGGTTCTAAGACCTTTCCCTGTCAAATGGAGAATGAGGTAATATTTTGTTAAAACCTTGCCGTCATCTATAAATCTAACTGTCTAAATCAATTTAGTTCATACAGCTAGCTGACTTCACAAAGGTATGTAGGTTGATCAACTGATCCATAGCTTTGGTGTGTTATAGCCCAAAGTTTAAATCCATGCTAGGTCCTATTGCACTTATGCCTCGAAGGTATATCTTAACGGCCACGTGCCCTACTGTTAACAGAAGCTATGGAAGTGGATTTTCATGTTCTACGGTTATTTGAGACGGACTCTCAGGAGGTTTCAGGTTTGAACCCATCTAAAGCAGGAGAGACGGACTCTGTCCATAACAGGTAACGTGACATGGGACCTTTTTTTACACGTTTACTTTTACGTAACACTACTTATCTTTTCATCTCAAGTTACATCTTTACCATTAATTATAGATCCAATGGCTAAAATAATTTTGATGATGTGGATCAACGTGGTGTCTCGAAAAACAGCCTTATATTGCTTTTAGTATATATAATACATAGATAGATTGTACATTTCTGACACATATTATTACCCTAGTTAGTGGAACTTCTACGAAAATATCCCTTCTAGGAGACTCTGAACTTAGCGGAGTAAATAGTATAGGAAACGCATAAATAGAATTAATCGTCTTTCGAGGCTTGCTCTCTCTCTGAAACATAGTTTGGGTACTAGGATCATTAGCCCATTAATTAATTATGAAGTTAAAGTTGGCCCTCCTAGTCCATTTCCAAACCCGGTATACCCACGTATGGGTATACCATATAGCACATAGAGCTGCTCCTCCCTCATCGGCCACCCACGCCCCGCTCGCGGTCATAGTCGTCGCCATCATGATCCTTACCTCATCGCCCGCAGTCGCATCTACGTCGGCCAGGTGATCGCCATATCAAGGTCGAATGATCCTCATCAGTCGTCGTCATCGGCGCCATAAAAGGTGATCACCCGAACCCTGATAATTGCCGTCAACGTCATCTCCTCTAAGTGGAGTTTCCATTTTGCACCTCACGGGCTATGGCAGGAGTAGGGTTGGACATGCGTATTTTCCGTTGCCGCAATACTTATCTTTCTTGTCACCGGACTTGTCTTGCGTTGCTGTCAGACGTTTTCATTGGACTGGGTGGTGGGGAAAACACAGCCAGTGTCGGCCTTGCCACCATCCTCCATCAGCGTACAGTTTTTGTACAAATAAACGACTTACGTGTACAGATCCGTACACATGAGGTTGCGCCCTACGGGTTTCTACTGGGAAAACGTGTATTAATTGATTATTCATCAATTAGTCGTAAAAGACAATCATGCCCTTAATCGTGAGGGGGTATCGAGCGATCACAGCAGTTCTTGTATTTGAGTTCGACTGAGTTTGAGGGAAGAGGGTTTTACTGCATCAAACACCTCCTATTTATATCGCATCGCAGTTATTTGTAACCTGGCGACTTTGGTGGGGAAGAACAACTATCAGTGCACTCAACAATGTCAGAGGAGGGGCAGAGTAAGGACATAACTATATCTCAGGCTGAGCCGTCGAGATTGTTAGGGTCGGTGATGTTTAGTCGAGCTTGGCATAATAGATTTATGCTTAATCTGCAGCAGAAGTTTTGTAAAGGACCGAGCTAGAGGCATTAATGATAAGCCTCCAAGGGATAGACTGCAATGGTCGTAGGAAGACCGGGACAAAGGATTCAAGCCTAGTGATTCGGAACATAAATACTTCCTCCATTTTAAAATATAAGATGTTTTAGTTTTGTGAAGCGAATGTATCTAGACCATTTTAGTGTCTAGGTTCATAAAATATAAGATGTTTTAGTTTTGTGAACGAACGTATCTAAACCCTTTTAGTATTTAGGTTCACTATGAACTATACTTTAAGATGCATCTAGATATATTTGCTTTATAAAACTAAAACATCTTATATTTTAAAACGGAGAGAGTACAGTAATAAATAAGGTAATCTTTTCCGTGATCTTAGATCTGATAATGCCCAAACTGTGACTTCCAGGCCCAAATGATGGATACCAAATGACCTCTAAGAGGCATCTAGATATATTTGTTTCACAAAGCTAGAACGTCTAATATTTTGAAATGGAGGGAGTACAATAAGAAATACTGTTGCCTGAGTTATATTCAAGCAAACCGACTGTCCGTGTCCTAAAATTGCATAATCTTTTCTATGATCTTAGATCTGATAATGCCCAAACTGACTTTTGAAGAAATAAAAATAATTTAGTGGAAACACAAAGGATAGAAAATTAGATCCGACATCTTATTGATCAGACGCTTGTTACCGAGCTCTACGAGGATTTCAATTCTTTGTTCTTTTGCGTATGTAGATACAACCTGGGATTGGAGGTGGCACGTGCACAGCTTGACAGCCCCGCTCTGTACGTAGCGCCACAGAGGTGGAGAGAGATGAGAAACTGGTTGTGTCTAACCCAATCTTATTTTCTGAAGATAATCTAATCGTTGCACGACATCCATTATCTCACTCTCCCTCATCAAGCAGCTGTGTCCAGCAACCAAACATTCTAGCTATGGCACCAGTCCCGATGTCTCATGTTCCCTTAAACTATGTCTTGGTAAATTTCTTCCGTTCTTCTCTCATCCTTCTGTCGTTCTGTGATGTGTCTATGTGCGTGCACGTCACCTACCCAATGATAGTCACGAACATGCTAACACATGTGAAGTGGTATAACAATGCTTCTTACTAATCAGATGAAGCTGCAGTGGTGTAGATATATATTATGGGCGAAACATTATTTACACATTTGATGGTTGGCAGAGCATTCACTCTGCAATTGTACCTACGAGCATGCAAAGCTACATCACGGCGCACCACAACTCCTCCCGTGGACTACTTTGTACGAGATGTGACGGGGACTCCTCCAAGGCACGTTATGCATGCCTAATTTGTACGAGATGTGACGGGTGTTAAACGTTATGTGTATTAGTTGTCTAGGTCTCTGTCTCCTTTCCCTGTACGATTTGATGTGTCCGACTGTAACTTGTATTGTGTGCAATATAATTAACATCAGCGGCCCAAGTCAGGGTATCGCTTCCACAAATCGTTTTTACATGGTACTAGAGCCTGTCGATCTCATCTAGAAAAAAAATCGCCGCCGCCTCCTGATCGAGATAATCCGTCCCCGCCACCTCCTGTCTACGACACCCTGTCGCCGAATCAAGTTGCTCTTGTCGCCATGTCTCTTGGTGCATCGGCCTCATCCTCCAGCGGCACCCCCTCTCTCTCTCTCTGGCGAATCTTTCTCTCCTGGAGAAACTCAACCGGGACAACTTTCTGGTTTGGCAGGCGATGATCTTGCCGGAAATCCGTGGCGCGCAGCTGTTTGGGCTCCTGGACGGATCTATACCGGCACCCGACAAAGAAGTAAAAGTCCTCGACAAGGATAACAAGGAGATTTCGGTGCCAAACCCTGAATATGCCCGTTGGATCTCCTTAGATCAATGCGTGCTTGGGTTCCTCATCCGGAATATGTCCAAAGAGATCATCACACAGATGGTCGGGCACACGAGCTCCATAAGTGTTTGGAAGGCTGTGACAGAGATGTTCTCGTCGCAATCCAAGGCCCGTGTGGTGCAACTCCGCACGCAACTGAACAAAACTCACAAGGAAAACAAGACCGCCGAGGTTTATTTTAATAAGATAAAAAACCCGGCGGACGAGATGGCTGCTGCAGGCAAGCCTCTTGAGGAAGATGATGTGATCGCCTATATGCTTTCTGGTCTCAATGATGAGGCCTATAATGGATTTGTTGCTGCTATCACTGCCTTGATTAAGGCAGACAAACATATAAGCCTGAGTGACCTCTACTCTGAACTCCTTTTTTCAACGAATAGGAATTTCACACCTTGTCTCGTGTCCTCACTCACATCAACATAATGGACCCGCTGAGCGTAAACATAGACATATCGTTGAAGTAGGACTTTCCCTTCTTGCTTATGCGTCTATGCCTCTCAAATATTGGGATGAAGCATTCCTTACTACTGTCTATCTAATTAATAGGTTACCTAGTAAGGTCATTTAGTCTCAAACGCCTCTGGAACGTCTCTTTGGTGATAAAGGAGACTATTCTCTTCTACGTACCTTTGGGTGTGCGTGTTGGCCTAATCTTCGTCCTTACAATAAACATAAACTCGAGTTTTGCTCTAAACAGTGTGTTTTTCTTGGTTATAGTAATATGCACAAAGGCTATAAATGTCTTGATATTTCCACCGGTCGAATATATATTTCTCGTGACATTGTCTTTGACGAGTCAGTTTTTCCGTTTGCCTCTCTTCACTCCAATGCTGGTGCTCGGTTGCGCGTTGAAATTAATCTTCTTCCTCTTAATTTGCAACCTTTCCTTTTTCATAGTCACGAGGGGCTTCATTTACAGGGACCAATTGATGCTAATCCTACTGTTGCTTAGTCTTTTGTACACGATTCAGGTCACAATTATTCGTCCGGGGATGATTCTGATGATTTTTTAGCTTCTGATGTGGATCCCGGTGCTAATTCCGGTGGATTTTGTAACCAATCATTGGGCCAGGAATCAGAAAGGCCATCTTTCTCAGGATCGCGTACTGCAGCGGCGTGTCCCGCCCTTGGGTCTGCCGCCCCGCATGTGGCATCACACGACAGGTTGCCTCCAGCCAGCGGCCTCACACGTGGGCCTGCAGTTGTTGGGCTGCCTCTCCCGCCTGGATCTTCTGCGTCACAGACTCACACAGCAACACCATCCTCATCTACCACAACATCATCTACAGGATCTCCTGTGGCTGGCGCCGAATCCTCCACTGCCGTGTCATCCTCCTTGGGATCCTCGCCCAAATCTGCTGTGGCCCCTCACTCTGTGGTGCCCTTTGCATTGGAGCGACCATGGACTCGCTTACAAAGTGGTATATCCAAGCCGAAAGAGTTTACAGATGGCACGATTCGGTATGCTCATCTTTGCTCTACAGGTGAACCTTCTAGTACCGCTGAAGCTCTTGCAGATACTCGTTGGATGGCTACTATGGATGAAGGATATGACGCGTTGATCAAAAATAAGACTTGGCATCTTGTTCCGTCTGGTTATGGTCAAAATATTATTGACTGTAAGTGGGTATATAAAATCAAACGGAAGGCTGATGGATCTATTGATCGTTACAAAGCCCGTTTGGTGGCTAAAGGCTTCAAGCAACGTTATGGCATTGACTATGAGGACACATTTAGTCCAGTGGTTAAGTCAGCTAATATTCGAGTAGTATTGTCTCTTGCTGTTTCTCATGGATGGAAGTTACGTCAACTTGATGTCAAAATTGCATTCTTGCATGGTGTTCTCAAAGAAGATGTCTTCATGCGCCAACCTCCTGGGTATGAGACACGTATTGGACATGTCTTCAATCTTGATAAAGCATTGTATGGTCTAAAGCAAGCGCCGTGTGGAGTAACTATCTTTATGCTGATTTATATGGATGACATTGTATTCTCGTCTCAGTTCCAAGCTTCAATCCCTTGTCTTTTCTGCATCAAAAGCTGATACTTCGCTGTTCTTCTATCACAAAGGTGGAGTAACTATCTTTATGCTGATTTATATGGATGACATTGTTGTTGCTAGTTTGTCAGAGAAAGCTATTGATGCTCTTCTTCATGATCTTGGTCTTGACTTTGCATTAAAGGATTTGGGTGAGCTACATTATTTCCTTGGAATTGAAGTCAAGAAGGCACATGATGGAATTATTTTATCTCAGGAGAAGTATGCTAATGATTTGCTTCATCGTGTTAATATGCAAATGTGCAAGACGGTTGATACCCCCTTATCTGTGGCAGACAAGTTATCCTTAACAGATGGTGAAGTATTGAGTAGTGATGATTCTACTCGTTACAGGAGCATTGTTGGAGCCTTACAGTATATCACATTGACTAGACCAGACAATGCTTTTTCAGTCAATAAGGTATGTCAGTTTTTGCATGCGCCTATGATAGTTCATTGGACGACAGTCAAACGTATACTGAGGTCACTACGTGGTACTATCTCGCTTGGGTTACGCCTAATTAAGTCCTCCTCCACCATTGTGAGTGCCTTTTATGATGCTGACTGGGAAGGTTGTCCAAATGATAGAAGATCTACAAGTGGATTTGCTGTATATCTGGGATCAAATCTTATTTCCTAGCATGCTAGAAGCAAGCTACGTTGTCAAGATCTAGTACAGAAGTTGAGTACAAGTCACTAGCTAATGCTACAACTGAAGTTATGTGGGTGCAAACACTGCTTGATGAGTTGGGAGTGGCTCAGTCTAAAACAACAGTGCTATGGTGTGATAATATTGGAGCAACATATCTCTCTGCCAATCCTGTGTTTCATGCTAGGACTAAGCATATTGAGATGGACTATCACTTTGTTCGTGAGAGAGTTGCTCAAAAATTGTTGGACATACGATTTATATCTTCAGGAGATCAGGTCGCAGATGGATTCACAAAGTCACTTTCTACTATACAACTAAAGTCGTTTCGTCACAATCTTAACTTAGTTAGATAAGTTATGATTGAGGGGTAGTGTTAAACGTTATGTGTATTAGTTGTCTAGGTCTCTGTCTCCTGTCCCTATACGACACGATTTGATGTGTCCGACTGTAACTTGTATTGTTGTGCAATATAATTAACACCAGCGGTCCAAGTCAGGGTATCGCTTCCACAAATCGTTTTTACAACGGGGACAGCTCCAAGGTATGAGATGTGGCGTGACGGAACGGCGGGCTGCTGCAGCGCGGCGCTGGCCGGGCCATGCGGCCCAAATTCACTGCTGGAGGGCGTCGTGGCTATCCATGTCCACTTCCCTCAGTGTGTGTTTGCTGCTGTCCCAGCATTTCTTTCATATCGGGACTCGCTGGTTGTATCTTGTGGGTGATATATTAATATACCATGGTGAAAGCTTATTTCAAGAAAATCGGAGGTGATAGTTTCGAAGTTGCAGTGGTTATACAAATTTCTAAGCTCGACTACTCAAGAATAGACATGTCAGATGTGACTAAAAGGTTAATGACATCAATATAACATAATAAAGAATAAGAAGCAGAAGCAGCAGCAACATGCTTGCTCGTCACCGTGTGTGCTTGTCTAGCTGGGTTGCAAAGCGACACCGGATTCACCCTGCTTCGTAGTGCTTACCTGGAGGGAGTAGTGTTCCTCTCTTAATCTAATCCCCTCCATGTAGCTTTTCTTCTCGGGCTTACACCATAAGCAGTTTTACCAGCAGAACTTGATGAGTGGGCTTAAATGCGCCGCTTGTCGGCTGTGAAAATGTGATGAGGAAGAGGTGGAAGGATCTGATGGTGGAGATGAACTAGACCTATGTGAAGAAGAGGGAGAAGAAGTAGTATGTGTGGTCAAACGTCACCTGAACGAAGAACCCCTCTATCGACACTTGACAAAGAAATGCATGCAGACTTCCCGGATCTAAACAAAACATTGCACGACACATTGTGAATCTTAAATACGTAGACAACGTTGGGTGATGGATTACACGTGGAAGTGGTGCATGTATATATGCTTGGTTTGCTCGAAAAGAAACGCAGAAATGCTTGGTTTGCTCCACAAAGCAAGGCAGAAAGAAAACATTAGCTTTGCCTAAAGAACATCGATGCTACCACGCACTCCCAATTTGCTATACGGCGCACGTCTCAGCGAAATATGGGATCGTGGATAGTTCAAACATGATCTGGCATAGTTTCAGCAGCTATGTCTCCCCCTAAAATTGTGATCTCATTCCTAGGGACACAACTCCCGATGCCTCATGTTCCGTATATTTTCTCTTATATCTCCTAGGTTTTCTCTCATCTTTTTCAGTTTTGTGTACGTGAATGACACCTATCTGAAGCACAAATCTAATGATATGGGCATGTTAAAATGTGAAATGGAATAACTGCTATCTCCTTATATACACAAATGAAGGTAACGTGGTATATATATAACGGGCATTGAAGGAGGGCAGAGCATTGACTTTTGCATTTCTGATTATAATTAAGTCGGAGCATGTGTCATAAATTTGTCAAAATTTGGATATATCTAGTAGTATCTAGATAAATCCAAATTTGAATAACTTTACGATATTTATTTTAAAATTACTATTTAGTATTTCAAGACGATACTAGTATTTCTGGTACTCTAATACATAATAAGTGTCTCTAATTTAGGGGCACTTAAGCCTTTCACAATGGGGTGTATCTTATCACGTTATCCTAGGAGAAATAAATGGTTAATAGACAACTTCTTCAATGTATAGTTTGTTAAGTGGTGTCTCTATATTTAATGATTTAGATGACATGCTTGCATTTGATTGGTCTAACCGTGTATTTTTTTTCCTATTATTTCGTGCAAATGTGTTTCTTACTCCCTCTGTCTCGGTTTACAGGGCTCAATCTGAAAAAACATTTGTCCCACATTAGCTCCTCTCTAAGGCTTGGATGCAATTAATTAGGAGTAGTAATCCCTCTAATTATGTGGTGCATGCGGTGGGGTAGAAAACTAAGCCAATGGGATGGCTTCATGCGCATAGTGTAGTCTACTACTTCATAAATGGCCGCAGTTGATTGGAGAGAGGTACAACTTAGGAGAGTTTTTATGGTCCAATAAAAAAAATACCTTGGTCTTGATGCAAAATTAGTTGAGCCTTGTAAACCGGGACAGAGAGAGTAGCTAAGATACAACCCCAATCCCTTTCCTCATTAACTATAGTGACACATAGGCGAAGTGCCTAGGATATACCACCAAGAACCACCCATTGTGAAAGGTCTTATTACTAAATCAATGATATTATATCGAAGGAAACACTTTCTATGGTGCAAAAAATACGACGTGATTAATGTACGGATAGCAGGATTCCCATTGGTGATATGGCCCACAGCCGCTTGGCCACTCCAATATAGATCGGCCATAGAGCGCCTAAACTGATATAAACATTGTGAGGGTCGTCCATAAGACAAAGATAGTTGAGGTGGCCAATAAGACACTGTTATTTTCTTGCATTTGCTGATACATACGGTTCGATTGTCTATATCAGGTACCATTACAATTTTATGGCACATTTGGTAAAATACACCGTATGGTCAAAAATGAAAAGTTTTCACACTTTTGACTGAATGACCTTGTTTGGCTACGCCGACGGCCTATATTTTTTCAGATTTTTTTCCAAATTTTTAACTTTTTTTAATTCAGTTTTTTTATTTGTTTGACTCTTTAAGATCACAAGCTTTTTTTAAGCTCCAAGTACAATTAATCTCAGGTTAAATTGTACTTATGGTCAAACCTCCCAACCGGTCACCCATCCTAATAACTACTCTAGCCCCAACACATTTAACTTCTTTGTTTCTTCCCGATGAGTTTCTGATAAAGAAATTAGACCTTACTGATATTACTACCTTATCAATCCTATTAACCTTTCGACCATGGTGTCATAGGCTTTTATTTCTTAAATTTCAAACAATTATTTAATTAAACAATAATGAATAAGTAATAATAATATTGATTTAAAATAAAAATAAAATAAATATTTTTTCCCTTTTTCTGTTTAATTTGGAAATTAAAAATCATATCTTTAAATCCGTAAATCGGAATTTGACAAATAAAATGTCTAAATCGATCAAAAAATAAGAGGAATCCAAATATGACATCCATATAATCTTGTGAACCTAAAAATAATTAATGAACCTTGTCACATTGTCAAATTGATGAATCAAATCATGTACATGTAGTTCATATCTGACCCACTTCTTACCGATTCGGTAGAAATTTGTCTTTTTATCAGGGATGGACGGAAAGGTTTTAGATCCCCCTGTTGGGACATGGTCCATGTAAGGCGGTCTAGTATTTTTGAAAAATGGGGTGGTAGCATTTTGAAACATTTATTTGGTGGTTGCTTCACAAAACCACCCGTTTTTAGCACTCGGAAAATGGAAAATAGCTTTTTGGTGCGACAAAAAGGAAAATTTCTCCTACAATATTGTTAGTCATCCCATAATGCACATGAATGCACAATATAGGCATATTATCACAAACTATGTCTTAATTCTAGCCATAACATTGGTCATTTGAATCGAAAGCCAAGAAACCTCGAATGCGATAAGTCATTTTGTGTAGTTTTTTTGAGACATAATCAATATACCATGTTTGATATTTTTCCTTCTAACTATGTCACATAATTGGACACCACGTGAAGCTTTTGTATTGTTTCGATTGTTTTTGAAATTTGTATGCCCATTTTAAACTATCATCAAACTTTGTTGAATGGCGGCTATGAAGATTCTAAGCTATGGGCTGAGCCTTGCTAAACTTGCATTAGATCTCTGATGTAATAGCATATTTTGAACCTAAAATGATTTTTGTAAAAACTCATGAGTATCAGATCATGTACCTGTAGTTCATACCTGACCCACTATCCTCGATCTCTTTAATGGTCCTAGCAACATTATCTCACTCTCCCTGCGATGAGTGAGACAGCTATGTCCCACCTAAGTTCATGAGATAGAGACTGATCACTGGTAGAAAAATGGTCTTTGGTCCAGCAGCCAAATACCATTGGTCCCGGTTCGTTTCCTTAATCGGGACCAATGTCAGGCACCGGTCCCGGTTTATGCCGTCTGAGCATTGGTCCCGGTTCATCTCTAAGCATTGGTCCCGGTTCATGGCATGAACCGGGACCAATGCCACCACGACACACACGTGCCGCTCTGCGGAGCATTAGTCCCGGGTCATGCCACGAACCTGGACCAAAAACCTCGTGACGGTCCGCAATCAGGGACAATCTAAATTTATTCGAGGCAGAAATTGAATCGAGGAAGAAATTAATTCGAGGTAGAAATTGAATTGATCAGTATTTTTGAAAACATCTTCCACAAATTAATCGAGACAAAGATCTAAATCGAGATATTTTATTAATTCGACCATAAATTCTTTCCAAACAAAGGTGCGATTTTATAATTTTTCCTAGTCGACAATTTCACTTCCGCTACCGCTGTCCTCCAAGCCACCGGCTTCCTCGTCGTCGTCGGACGAAACCTCCACGATTTCAGCATTGTTCGGGAGACGGAGCTCCTCTGCGCGGCTAGCGGCGTCGATGGCGGTGTAGATGGTCCGTCCAGGGACGGACCAGAACATCTCCCGCCCTTCTCGGTTGCGGAGATCCGGGTGCACCACGCGCCCGTCCATGATGCGGTTGCCAAGCTTGGCCTTCCGCTCATTCTTGAACAGCCGGGGCCAGTACAGGCTGGCCGCCGCGTACCGGGGCAACGCCCTCTTCCACGCGAGCATCTGGCGGCGACGCTCCGCGATTACGCTCGCCATCTCGTATCCGCCGGGGACGAGGAGCGGAGCCACTGGCACACCCGCGTAGCTGATGCGCCATCAGGCGAGCACCGTCGCGCGCGGCGGCACGAGGATGTCATAGTACGCGAACATCGCCGCGTCATAGAAGTTGAGCGTGGGCACCTCCATGGCGGCGCGGTGGATATTGGAGAGGGAGGGGAGGCGAGATGACGGCGCGGTGGAGAGGTGCAGAGGGCAAGGTGATGGCACGGTGGAGACTGCAGAGAGGCCGAGGCGATGGCGAAAGCAATGCGCTGTGGCCTCATATTTGTACACAAGAACGATGAAGCGACGGTGGGCATTGGTCCAGGTTCCTTCCACGAACCGAGACCAAAGCCCCTCCCCGCGACACGTGGCGGCCCAGCAACGCCCCCCCACCCAGGTCAGTGGTCCCGGGTCGTGCCATCAACCGGGACCAATGACCTGGGTGGGGGGCGCGTTGTTGGGTCGCCACGTGTCGCGCGGGAGGGGCTTTGGTCCCGGTTCGTGGCATTAACCGGGACGAAAAACCCTTCCCTGGCTATAAATAAGCTCAACCCATCCACTTATATTTTCTGGAATTTTGTGTGGGAGGTGGATGCTAGGTTTTTTTTTCTTCACACTGCACACAAGGTGTTCGACGAAATGTCTGAGCCACGCTTAAGTTCGCACAACACGGTATCCTCGGCCAACGTTAGCAACCTTATCTTCTTTATCTGTAATTGATACAAAAATATTGCATGTGTCCATGTAGGATGGTTATTTTACTATTCACGATGTCATTGTCATGGTTAATTATTATGACGCAGATCGATGCACGGATACGATGGATGTATGGCGACCGACGCGATTCCGATTTAATGCAGGCCTGCATAAATTTATCGAGTTGGCTAAGGTAAACAAACTGGATAATTTTATGTCTTGTCCCTGTGTCGACTATCGGAACATGGCGGAGCACTCTGCCCCGAGAATCCTTCAAAGCCATCTGCTTCGGAGAGGCTTCATGCCCGAATATTATTGTTGGGACATGAACGGAGAAAGAGGGGTTAGTCTAGAAGAAAATGAAGAAGAGGAGGAGGATGACAGCTATCCTATGTCCCCTGAAGAATACGGTGATACTGCAATGGAAGACAATGAAGAAGAGGGAGGCGGCAATTAAGAAGAACAACGGGCATCGGATGAGCCCGTTGATGGTCTAGGTTGGGTCATTTCTGATGCAAAGCAACAGTGCGATACAGAAAGGGAGAAGCTTAAGTTGGAGGCCATGCAAAAGGATCACAAAAAGTTATTGTACCCAAATTGCGAAGATGGCAGCACAAAGCTCGATACCACACTTGAACTGCTGAAATGGAAGGCGGAGACTGGCTTATCTGACAAGGGATTTGAGAAGTTATTAAAAATAATGAAGCTGAAGCTTCCAAAGGATAACGAGCTAACCGAGACAATGTACGAAGCAAACAAGACTATCTTCCCTCTAGGATTAGATATGGAGAAGATACATGCATGCATTAATGACTGCATCCTGTACCACGGTGAGAAGTACGAGAATATGGATTAATGCCCGGTATGCACTACATGTCAATACAAGATCAAACAAGATGACCCTGGTGATGTTGAGGGCGATGACGAGCCCCCCCAGGAAGAGGGTTCCTGCTAAGGTTATGTGGTATGCTCCTATAATACCACGGTTGGAACGTCTATTCAGAAACAAAGAGCATGCCAGGTTGTTGCGATGGCATAGAAGAGCGTAAGAAAGACAGGAAACTGAGACACCCCGCCGATGGGTCGCAGTGGAGAAACATCGAGAGAAAGTACTCGAACTTTGTAGGTGAAGCGAGGAATTTATGGTTTGGTCTAAGTACAGACGGCATGAATCCTTTGGGGGAGCAGAGCTGCAATCACAGCACCTGGCAAGTGACTCTATGTATCTACAACCTTCCTCCTTGGTTGTCCATGAAGCGGAAGTTCATTATGATGCCAGTGCTCATCCAAGGACCGAAGTAACCCGTCAACGACATTGATGTGTACCTAAGGCCATTAGTCGATGAACTTTTGCGGTTGTGGGAAGAACCAGGTGTAAAGGTGTGGGATGAGCACAAACAGGAGCTATTTGACCTACGATCGTTGTTGTTCGTAACCATCAATCATTGGCCTGCTCTTAGTAACATTTCAGGACAGTCAAACAAGGGATACAATGCATGCACACACTGTTTAGATAATACTAAAGGTACATATTTGTATAAATGTAAGAAGGTTGTGTACCTGGGGTGTCGTAAATTTCTTCTGACCAATCATCAAGTAAGAAAGAAAGGAAAGTATTTCAACGGTGAGGCAGATTACCGGAAGAAGCCTAAGCTCCCTAAATGTGCTGATGTATTTGGTATGGTGAAGGACCTAGAAGTAATCTTTGGAAAGGGTCCTAGCGGTCAATCTATTCTGAAAGACCCCATTACCGGACACACGGCCATGTGGAAAAAGAAATCTATATTTTGGGAGCTTGAGTATTAGAAATACCTAGAGGTCCGTTCTTCAATCAACGTGATGCACGAGACGAAGAATCTTTGCGTGAACCTGCTAGGCTTCCTAGGCGTGTATGGGAAGACAAAAGATAGACCAGAAGCACGGGAGGACCAGCAACATATCAAAGACCCATACAACAAGCATACTGATAAAGGACGTGAATACTTAAGCAGCTACGCTCTTACCAAAGTAGAGAAGGAAATCTTTTTTGAAGTCCTTTACAGTATCAAGGTTCCGACTGGCTTCTCGTCAAATATAAAGGGAATAACAAATATGGCAGAGAAAAAATTTCAGAACATGAAGTCTCATGATTGCCACGTGATTATGACGCAGTTGCTTCTGGTTGCATTGAGGGGCTTTCTACCGGAAAATGTTCGATTAGCCATTGTGGAGCTATGTGCATTCCTCAATGCAATATCTCAGAAGGTAATCGATCGAGAAAGTCTGGAAAGGATACAGAAGGATGTGGTACAATGTCTTGTGAGTTTTAAGTTGGTGTTCCCCCCGTCCTTCAATATTTTGACGCATCTCTTAGTTCACCTAGTCGAAGAGATTTCCATTCCCGGTCCTGTATTTCTGCACAATATGTTCCCCTTCGAGAGGTTCATGGGAGTCTTAAAGAAATATGTTCGTAATCGTGCTAGGCTAGAAGGAAGCATCTCCAAGGGCTATGGAACAGAGGAGGTCATTGGGTTCTGTGTAGACTTTCTTCCTGACCTTAAGCCGATTGGTGTTCCTGAATCACGATACGAGGGGAGACTGAGTGGAAAAGGCACGCTAGGAAAGAAGGCAATGATATAAAGGGGCGGGCATTCTTTGAATCAAGCAGACTACACAGTTCTACAAAGTGTACCTTCGTGGCTCCATATATCGAGGAACACATGAATGTTGTTGTCTCCAAGTTCACGGGGAAGGATGAATACTGGATTAAAGAAAATCACATGGAGACTTTCAGCACTTGGTTGCAATTACATCTCATCAATGACACCACTATTGGAGATCAGCTCGACTTGTTGGCTGCGACACCATCTGCGACTGTATTGACTTTCCAAGGGTACGAGATAAATGGGATTATATTTTACACGATTTCCCAAGATAAAAAGAGCACCAACCAAAACAATGGTGTCCGCTTTGATGCAACATGCGAGAATGGGAAAAAGGACACATAATATGGTTACATAAAGGAGATATGGGAACTTGACTATGGACCTACTTTTAAGGTCCCTTTGTTTCGGTGCAGTTGGGTCAACATGAATGGAGAAGGAGTAAAGGTAGACCAGCTGTATGGAATGACAATAGTGGATCTTAATAATATTGGTTACAGAGACGAACCATTCGTCCTAGCCAATGATGTGACTCCGGTTTTTTATGTGAAGGACATGCCCTCTAGACCGAAAAAAGAAAAAATAAGGAAACGAATACATCAGACAATGATCCCAAGCGTCACATAGTTCTTTCAGGGAAAAGAAACATCGCGGGAGTAGAGGACAAGACAGACATGTCAGCAGATTATGATAAGTTTGATGAAATTCCGCGCTTCACCGTGAAAACTGACCCAAGCATCTCGTTAAGAAAAGAAGATGCTCCATGGTTACGGCCTAAGAAGCGATCATAGGCAAGGGATCGACATACGCGACGAAGGATTCATACCCTAAACCCTATGTAAATCTATGTAATGTATGGAAACTTTATGTGATGTATGAAAACTTTATGTGATGTATGAAAGCATACATATATATAGTGGCGCCCTAGCATTTTAATCACCGACCATTTAAGCAAACCAGAAACATGAACACGTCGGGGAGGTACCAAATTAAATTAGGGTGTGCCTCTATGGACATAGTGCTGCCACCCACCCATAGTCTTGCCACCACACAGCATCGATGACATAATATCGACACACTCACCCCTAGCATAGTGCTGCCACCCACCCAAAATAGTGTCGTCATTTACTGGCTTAGTGCTGCCCACTAAGGACATAGTGTTGACATGTTGTCGCCATATCCACATTTAGTCCCAGTTGGTGCCTCCAACCGGGATTACAGGTTCACCATATCTTTAGTCCCGGTTGTTGGCTTTAATTTTGTTTTTTAGATTAGTACTAATTAATTGACAAACGGTGGGCATGAAGCTTCCTAGCCAGGGGCTAAGCCTCGCTGAACTTGAAGTGGATCTCTGATGAAATGGCATGTTGTGAACCTATAAATCATTTTTAAAAAAATTCAGAAGCATTATATCATGTACATATCCCCGTCGAGCAACAAAATATTCTTCTTCTATCTGCTGTCACAAAATCCATTGCAACATGAAAGGATCGTATGGGCACCTAGAGGGGGGTGAATAGGTGCTACTTCAAATTTTACTCTTTTTAAGATTAGGGTTTGACAAGAAAGGTAAATTCTCTAGATTATGCAACTAAGGTGAATTTACCTATATGAAAAACAAGCACAGACTAAACAAGAACTAGATAAGCAAAGTGCGGTAAAGGATGGAAGTAACCAAAGTGGAGCACATGGAGACACAAGGATTTGTTTCCCGTAGTTCCTTCCTTTTGAGGGGAAGTACGTCTATGTTTGGAGAGGGGGTGGCTTCAAACCACCAACGCCACGAGAGGTCTCCCTTGTTCTCTGATGAACCTCACCCCAACGGGTTCGATTCACCTCTTCCACTATAAGGCAACCTTCGAGGTGGAAGTCGGCACCTTTACAACGAGTTCGGGGCACACATCCACAACTTAATTGGAGGCTCCCAAATACAAGCAAGCTGTCAAACAATCAAAAGCTTGTAAGAACCAAATCAAAACTAGGGTTTCCAATGAAACACTAGAGCATGGGGGCCCTCAAGTGGATGAGGGGGAAATGAAGATCTCTCTTGGTGAAGCAGTAGATCAAGGCATCCTCCTTCGATTCTCCAAAGATCAGAGACTTTGGATGGTTGGATGAAGAGATCTTGTTGATTTGGTGGCTCAAATGGACATGGTGTTCTTGAGGTGGACGAGCAGCTAGAGGAAGGGGATAAGGTCCTCTATTTATAGCCCCTCGCATCTGTGAACCGTTTTCTGACCGTTGGAGAAGAAGCAAACCGGAGACTCCGGTCTCCACACCGGAGACTCCGGACCAGCCTCCGGACCGACCGACGTAATGACCCAGCCCACTTGGGAGCCAAGTGGACCAGAGACTCCGGTCCTTCTACACCGGAGACTCCGGACTGAGATATGGACCAGAGACTTCGGACCACCTCCGGACCACCCTTCAGGCTGTCCCAGGCAGGAAACTAGAAGCCCTCTCCGGAGACTCCTGGGGAAACTCCGGACCATGCCGGATACTCCGGTCATGATGGACTGGAGACTCCGGTCTGGAAATCCCAAGAAGCAAGTAATAGTGCAGGGAATGCTCCGCAAGTTATTGGTCCTTTTCACTTTGTAAAATATCAACCTGTAGACAATAGCAAACTGTAAAATAGGTCTACTAGTTGTTAACGAACACCAAAAGTGATTTATGACAGTAAATGTCCTTTCAGAACCAAAATAAGAACCAAAACTATGATGGCATATATATATAGTGGCGCCCTAGAATTTTAATCACCGACCGTTTAAGAAAACCAGAAACATGAACACGTCGGGGAGCTACCAAATTAAATTAGGGAGTGCCTCTATGGCGAGCTCCTCGAAGATGTCTGAGGACGGGATCCTAAGACATCTTCGAGAAGCTCTACCGTAGTGGTCTCCCTTCTCTCGCACACCATCTTTCAGTTTATATCTTCTCTAGCTAGATCAGTATGCTGGTGGAGCTAACTAATTTCACATATTAGAGAGTGCCTCTACGGCGAGCTCCTCGAAGATATCTGAGGACGAGATCCTAAGACATCTTCGAGAAGCTCCGTCGTAGTGGTGTCCCTGGTCTCGCACACCATCTTGCAGTTCTTCACAAGAATGCATACATATTTATAGATTAAGCAGCACAACATAGTGTCGGGCACTGATGACATAATGTCGACACACTCACCCCTGGCATAGTGTTGCCACCCACCCAAAATAGTGTCGTCATTTACTGGCGTAGTGCTGCCCACTGAGGCCATAGTGTCGACATGTTGTCGCCACATCCATATTTAGTCCCGGTTGGTGCCTCCAACCGGGACTAAAAGTTCATCATATCTTTAGTCCCGGTTGTTGTCTTTAATTTTGTTTTTTATATTAGTACTAATTAACTGACTAACGGCGGGCATGAAGCTTCTTAGCCCGGGGCTGAGCCTCGCTAAACTTGAAGTGGATCTCTGATGAAATAGAATGTTGTAAACCTATACATGATTTTAAAAAATTCACAAGCATTATATCATGTATATATCCCCGTCGAGCAACAAAATATTATTCTTCTTCTTCTATCTGCTGTCACAAAATCCATTGCAACAACAATAAGAACCAAAACTATGAAGGCATACATATATATAGTGGCGCCCTAGCATTTTAATCACTGATCGTTTAAGCAAACCAGAAACATGAGCACGTCGGGGAGCTACCAAATTAAATTAGGGAGTGCCTCTATGGACATAGTGCTGCCCCCACCCGCATAGTGCTGCCACCCAGCCCTGGCGCTGATGACATAATGTCGACACACTCACCCCTGGCATAGTGCTACCACCCACCCAAAATATTGTCGTCATTTACTGGCTTAGTGCTGCCCACTGAGGACATAGTGTCGACATGTTGTCGCCACATCCACATTTAGTCCCGGTCGGTGCCTCCAACTGGGACTAAAAGTTCATCATATCTTTACTCCCGATTGTTGGCTTTAATTTTGTTTTTTAGATTAGTACTAATTAATTGACTAACGGCGGGCATGAAGCTTCTTAGCCTGGGGCTGAGCCTCGCTGAACTTGAAGTAGATCTCTGATGAAATAGCATGTTGTGAACCTATAAATGATTTTTAGAAAAAATCACAAGCATTATATCATGTACTTGTAGTTCAAATCTGGGCAACCTCCTACCGATTTGCCAGGAATTTGCCTTATTAATGAGGGATGGACGGAAAGGTTCCAGATACACCGGTTGGGAAATTGTCCACATATGGTGGTCTAGTATTTTTGAAAAATAGGTTGGTACAATTGCCAAACTTTAATTTGGTGGTTGCTTCACAGAACACCCAGATTCGGCAGCTCAAAAATGGAAATTGGCTTTTTCGTGCGTCGAAAAGGAAAACTTCCTCCTGCAACATTGTAAGCCATCCCAAGATGCACATGTGTGTACAATATGGGCACATTATCACAAACTATGCCCTGATTCTAGCCATAACATTGTGGTTTGACCTAAATACCATGAAACCTCGAACATGATAGGTCATTTTGTGAAGGATTTTTTATGATGTTTGCAATTTTTCAAGTTCAATATTTTTCCTTGCAACTATGACACATAATATGACACCACGCGAAAGTTTCACATTGTTTGGATCATTTTTGAATTTCTTATGCCCGTTTCAAACTATATTCAAAACGGCGGGCATGAAGCTTCTTAGCCCGAGGCTGAGCCTCGCTGACTTGAAGTGGATCTCTGATGAAATAGCATATTGTGAACCTATAAATGATTTAAAAAAATTTACAAGCATTATATCATGTACTTGTAGTTCAAATCTGGTCAACCTCCTACCGATTCGGCAGGAATTTGTCTTTTTCATGTCCGATGGACGGAAAGGTTTCAGATACACCAGTTGGGAAATTGTCCATATAAGGTGGTCTAGTATTTTTTAAAAATGGGTTGGTACCAATGCCAAACTTTAATTTGGTGGTTGCTTCACAAAACACCCCGATTTCGGCACCTCAAAAATGGAAATTGGCTTTTTCGTGCACAGAAAAGGAAAACTTCCTCCTGCAACATCGTAAACCATCCCAAGATGCACATGTGTGCACAATATGGGCACATTATCATAAACTATGCCCTGATTCTAGCCATAACATTGGTGGTTTGACCTAAATGCCATGAAACCTCGAACATGATATGCCATTTTGTGAAGGATTTTTTATCATGTTTGCAATTTTTCAAGTTCAATATTTTTCCTTGCAACTGTGAGACATAATATGACACCACGAAGGTTTCACATTGTTTGGATCATTTTTGAATTTCTTATGCCCGTTTCAAACTATGTTCAAAACGGCGGCCATGAAGCTTCTTAGCCCGGGGCTGAGCCTCGCCGAACTTGAAGTGGATCTCTAATTAAAAAGCATGTTTTGAACCTATAAATGATTTAAAAAAAATTCACAAGCATTATATCATGTACTTATAGTTAAAATCTGGGCAACCTCCTACCGGTTCAGCAGGAATTTGTCTTTTTCATGAGGGATAGACGGAAAGATTCCAGATACACCGGTTGGGAAATTGTCCATATAAGGTGGTCTAGTATTTTTGAAAAATGGGTTGGTACCAATGCCAAACTTTAATTTGGTGGTTGCTTCACATAACACCCCGATTTCGGCACCTCAAAATGGAAATTGGCTTTTTCGTGCGTCGAAAAGGAAAACTTCCTCCTGCAACATCGTAAGCCATCCCAAGATGCACATGTGTGCATAATATGGGCACATTATCACAAACTATGCCCTAATTCTAGCCATAACATTGGTGGTTTGACCTAAATGCCATGAAACCTGGAACATGATAGGTCATTTTGTGAAGGATTTTTTATGATGTTTGCAATTTTTCAAGTTCAATATTTTTCCTTGCAACTGTGACACATAATATGACACCACGCAAAGGTTTCACATTGTTTGGAACATTTTTGAATTTCTTATGCCCGTTTCAAACTATATTCAAAACGGCAAATTCCAAATTATGCAATAAATATTTGGTAATGCAATTTTAATTGAAAATAGTAAAATTCTATAGTTCAAATAAAAAAATTGAAAACAGAAAATGGTTTTTGATTAGTTATTTAAATTGAAGCACTTTTCCTGTTGAAAGTTTTTTCAAATTCCAAATTATGCAATAAATATTTGGTAATGCAATTTTAATTGCAAATAGTAAAATTGTATAGTTCAAATAAAAATATTTGAAAACAGAAAATGTTTTTGATTAGTTATTTAAATTGGAGCACTTTTCCTATTGAAAGTTTTTTCAAATTCCAAATTATGCAATAAATATTTAGTAATGCAATTTTAATTGAAAATAGTAAAATTGTATAGTTCAAATAAAAATATTTGAAAACAGAAAATGGTTTTTGATTAGTTATTTAAATTAAAGCACTTTTCCTGTTAGAAGTTTTTAGAAATTCCAAATAAATAATCATCTTAAATTGAAACATCTTATTAATTAAAGAAGAAAACAAATGGCGGGAAGACCAAAAGGTTTGCCAAAATCTGAAAAACGGGTCAACGATCCCGGTTCGTGCCACCAACCGGGACCAATGATCTTGGGTGTGCGCCCTGCCATCAACATGCCATTGGTCCCGGTTCATCCCACCAACCAGGACTAAAGGCCCAACGGTCCCGTCTGGTGCTATGAACCGGGACCAAAGGCCCGCGCACATGGCAGCACAACAACACTCCTACCCAAACCTTTGGTTCCGGTTCGTCCCACCAACCGACACCGTTGGCCTTTAGTCCCGGTTGGTGGGACGAACCGGGACGAAAGTCTTGTACAGTTAACAGCCCCAGCCTCGGCCCTTCCTCCTCCCCAACTCCCCCAAATCATAGAGCACATCGACGCGCGGCTAAGGAAACTTTTCGGCACAGCAAAATCACGTCGTCAGGCTGCCCAAATCTAGAGCGGCCACTTCACGCTGTCGACGCCCGCCGCCGCCACACCACAACCATAGACGGCCGGAATCGAGAAGTGCTCCTCTGGCTGGAATCGAGCCCGAAGTCGTCACCTTCTCGAGCTCCGGCCGCCGTCTATTCGCCGCCGCCCGGCCTCCCCTTGCTTCCCCGACCCCGGCATCACGCTCGTGGTGAGCCAGCGGTCCTTATGTACCCTCTATCTCGCTTCCTCTCGCTCTCAGTCGTCTTTGTGTCGATCACCGTCCGCCGCCGCCGCAGAAGCTTGTCACCGGCGTGGCTCCGGTGACCTATTTCGACCAGCGTGGCCACATATAGGTTCAAGACGCATGCCCGCGTCTAGCGCCCTTGCTCTCGCTGCCCCGCGCACAAAAGATCGGGAGATCCCTAATCGACAGAGGAGATCCCCCATTGATGACGTCACGGCGACGTCATTTCTCTTTTTTTAGTTAATCTTTTCTGTAATTGTTTTATTAATTGAAAATGCTGAGAGGTGGATCCAGCAAGTCAGGTTTTTATTCTTTTTGGAAATATTTTTTGAAATTAATAAAATTCTGACATGTGGGGCTAGATGGAAAATAATTTTTAATAATTCCAAAAAAAAAATTATTTTAAAATTATCTAAAAATGGATTAAAATTGGGAAAATCATAACTAATTCATTTTAAATCAGAAAAATGTGTATATTATATCAAAATGTTCAGAAAAATGATCTCTACCATATTAAAATGTAACCATTCTTATTCATACAACTTTGAACCTTACTTTACATAGAAGAACACCGACACCCCCTAAGTACCATCGGTTCGATGGTTTGTCCACCTAGGGCATTCTGAACCGATTTAGAAAATAAGTGCATAGTGTTTTGCATTATTTGCATTATAGTAACTTGCAAGTCTTAATTTGCAGATACTATGGATCCAACACAGCAAGATACTATGATTCCAGAACATCAGGAAAACATCCTCCACGGAATGATCTGCGAAAATGAAGATATCAATATTGATGTCAACAATGAGTTTATGAACGATTCTGGTTAGGGAGATGAGTCTCTCAACCGAGGAGATGGCTCCGGTGAGGTAGAAGCCAAAGCCTGGGACAGGGGAGAAGCCGATGAGGGAGAAGGCGACAGCTACGGCGGAACCTTAAATCTCGCAAACACCGGCGAGGTGTATATATGTATTTTTGTAATTAAAATGCTGTTGTCTATATATGTACATGCATATATTAACACTCTTTCTTCTTTTAGCTCTCCGGATCGAGAACTTCTTCCATAAGAACGAAACGAGGCCCAACAAAAAAGTTGGATGACACTGTGAGGTATAGGATTGAAGTGGTCGGTGTAGATGGCGAACCGCAAGCTATCGTCGATGTCGCAAGACAATATGTCAAGCAATGCGGAGTTCTTGTGAGGGACTACATCCCGATCACCGTTCAAGAATGGAATCGGCCAAGCGGCGGTGGATTCCCGTATGTCGGCGACACTGCCCAAGATAAGCTTTTTGACAAGCTCATGATTAATTTCCTCCCGCCGATGCCAGATGTGAATCCAGATGAGGAGGAGAGAGCAAGAATGGAGCTTGTGCAAAGAGTCAAGAAGTTTGCTTTCATCAAGATGGTCGATGCATTCAAGAATTGGAAGAAGAAACTGTACAATAACTTTGTCAAGGTAGAGAATACTCCGAATTTCACTCAAGGCGGCTATGCTAAGTTAAAACAACAGTGAGAGGATTTTGTGAAGTACAAGACATCGGAGAAAGCTAAGGAAAGGTCTAGAATAACTACGGAGAACGCTGTTAAGAAAGTGTACCATCATAACATGGGGCCTGCTGGCTACGCCGGTTGCATATCTAAGTGGGATGCACTTGAGGCTAATTATATTGCTGCCTGGATCAGACCAGAGCCCACAACATGAACACCACGGGCGAGAAACTGGTTTTACGGCCATGGGGGCACGTTGGACAAATAAGGGAGAGCAATATATAATCAGAAACACAAAGATGATCCCCTACTGCCCATCGACGATATTAGAAATGCAGTAGATGATGTTGTAGCAGGACGGTTCGTTCTCGATAGAGAGAATGACGAGCTCACACGCGCCCTTAAAAATTCTTAACACGAAGGACGAGCACGAGGCACACCAGGCTCCAAGTCATGGAAGGTTGCCTTCCCCGCGGAAATGAAGAGATATCCCGATAAAATCCATTAGAGGATAAAGGAAAGGGAGGCAGCTGAGAAAGCGGCCGCTGCAGACCGGCTACGTAATGTAGAAGAAGCATTAAAGCGGCACCAGGATCAACTCGACGGACTTAGCCAGCAAGGTACTAGCGGCTAATCTCAGCGGCACGTGGTAGAAGCTGCATTCGAGGGTACCAGCGCCCTATCGAATAAGAAAAGCAGTGTCGCTTCCACGCAGGTCCATGATGTTGATGATGATGCACCGACGACATTTCCTCCTAAACGCTACCCAGTGGATGATATTGTCGAGAGCACAACTTGTGAGCTAAAGGTGCCAGTTATGAACTTAAGGGTGACGGCGGTGGTCGGCATGGCCGTACCAATTGCGCCTAACCCAACTTGGCATTGCAGACCGGTTCCAAAAGGGTATGCTATTGTCACGGTGGATGATGTGAAGGAAGATTTTGAGGAGCTGAAGCGAGACCACCCTGCAGGGGAAGATATGGAGCTGACTCAACTAGGAGAAGTCAAAGAGGGGACTATTCTATGGCCAAAGGAGCGCACCGTGCTTCCAAATTATGTGCCGGCAAGGCCAACCACTCCTCGGAGCAGCAATCCACCTTCGCCGCCACCTCACCATTCTCCAGCGCAACCGTCGCCTTCACCGCCTCACCACTCAGCGCAACCGTCTCCATCGCCTCCTTAGTCGTCTCCACCACCGCATCAGCCGTCTCCGTCCCCTGAGCCTCAGAGACAAAAGCGGAAGTATACTAAGAGGGGTAGCACCACCAGCAGCAGCAAGAGCATGTTCCGATCACCGAAACATAAGCTATCGCCCCTCCCAAAAGTACCTCATAAGAATATGAAAAAGCTACCTTGCGAGAAGACAGATGAGGAAACTGTTGCGGCCGTAGATGCCCATTATAAAAAGTGGAAGATTGACATGGCTAACAAGAGAAAGCCGATAGAGACATTCTTCCCGGTCACCGCAGAAGATAAAGGAAAGCAGCCACGCTTAAGATTCAGCTTCACCAATCTATAGCGCTCACATCAGACTATAATCGCTCTATTACCAAGTCGGCTGAGGCAAAAGAGCAGAGAGCCAGGAAAGAAGTTGCCCAGCTCGGACAACAGAAAAATCAATCGATCGTACCGCTCAAAGTGTACGATACCAATGAGTGGAGAGCCTTGGAGCAGCATGATGCGAACATTGATACGAAGTTTGTTCGACTGTACGGAGAAAAGGCCCAATTATATGGACTGTCTATTACTGAGTACATGAGCCGCATGGATGAGTTCGAGGGGTACCAAGAAACAGCATACGTGTACCAGTACGGGGCTCCTCTCGTCAAACCCGAGTTACTCAAAGATCTACCAAGAAAAATGCGAAGATTGCATAACTGGTATATGCATGCCTATGCTGAATCCAAAAACTGGATCTATGCTGCATATAAACACCACCATTATGGTCATGGAGATGGCTTCCTACTGATCGAATTTTCAGAATTATTTCAGTTTTACCAACAAGACACCCTCGACAAAACTATCGTTAGTGCCTATTGTTTGTAAGTATTATTAATTTCTGTAATTAAGTATTTCTAGCTCAGCTCATTCGTTGCTTGTACAATCTTACTCGACACTATACTAATTATATATGCAGAATGAAGATTCTCGAATGCAACAAAGGACAAATCTATGACCTTGGGTTTGTTGACTGCAGTTTCGTTCATGAAGTTACTCTAAAAACGAAACCCAAAGAGACAGAGGATAACTTGCTACAAGTGTTGACGCATTTCAGCAACAGAAGGGAAATACTATTTCCTTACAACGTTGGGTGAGTGTTACTGTCTTGTACACATTCTATTTTCGCTTATTTGATGTTAAGCGTATAATTGACTCGTGTTATATTTTGTTAGTGCGTCCAGCTTCCACTATATTCTGTTAATCATTGTTGTTGACACCGAAATAGTAAAAGTCCGGGACTCGAAACGCACACCATTAGAAAAGTGGGCGAACATGCAGGAATGCCTCCAGAAGGCTTGGAAATGGTTCACCGCCAAAACTAGGGGTGTTTGGAAGCCATAGCTTATATTTCAACCATTGACTGTAAGTACTACTTGCTAGATTCACGCATCTCTTTGATTCTAGTTTCAATACCACCATTATCATGCTTGATTATTATTTTGATTGAACTCCATTCTCGTAAAGTGCTTGAGGTAGAAAGTCGGGAATACCTTATGTGGATACTATGTCAGCGAGTTCATTCGCCATACGACCAAAGAGAAGGGGGCGGACTGGAACATCAAAAAAATTGAAGTACAATAAACAATAATCACAACTTTATTTTATTACCACCAATTATGTTTAGTTTCATTCATATATATTGATCCCCTTCTTTAAATTAGATCGAACGGATGTGGGACGGTCTTCTATCGCAAGAACGCGTGCAAGCAATTCAAGAGGAAATTGCCGAATTCTTGGTAGAACAAGTCATAGATCCGAAAGGAGAATACTATTACCCGTTTCGTTTGGAAGGGTGAAGTGTAAAAAAGAAGATGTAAATTAGATCAAATTCGTGTGAGTACCATTTGTAATTATAATATGTTTCGACCAAGAAGATGGATGAGACGGTGTATAATATATTTGTGATCATGATGTGTAATATATATATCGTGGTTTCATTATTGTTGTATATATGTAGTACCATTAAATTGAATACAAAACACCAAATAAATAAATTAAAAAAAACCCTGCCGCGGCACAAAAATAGCCCGAAAATCCTGCCGCGGCACAGAGACCGACGATCCCGGTTCGTGCCACGAACCGGGACCAATGATCCACCCCCCCCCCCTCGTCTCTCGCGCTCCCACGTGGAGACCCATTGGTCCCGGTTTGTTCCACGAACCCGGACCACGGATCCACCCCCCCCCCCCCCTCGTCGCGCGCCCGCCTACGTGGAGACCCATTGGTCCCGGTTCGTGCCCGAACCGGGACCAGCATTAGTCCCGAGCGATTGGTCCGAGTTCGAAAGCCGGGACCCGTCCTTATGAACCGGGACTAGAGGCTCTTTTTCCACCAGTGGATTTTATCTAGTGACATTACTCCCGATGTCTCATGTTCCCTTTTGTTCTTATGTTTCTTCAATTCTGTCCCTTTATTTTCCTGTTTTATGTGAGCGAATGACACCTAGCAGATGCACAAATCCAATGGTAAAGGTGAAGTGGGATAGCATAGCTTCTTATCTACTTGGAGGAGAGATGGAGCAGATATATGAGGGCAGTGCAAATGCCGGAAATCACTAGAAAGGGAATGCATTATTCACGTATATGAGGGCAGGCAGAGCATTCACTTTGCATTTGATGCATGTAATTAATATTTGGAACCAATTATATTTGTAGTTCCAATGTTGTGCGAAGCATTATTCCTATCGTACATCCGACGACCGTAACAATTTGCAAGACTAGATTTGGTTGTTCATTTGGAGCCGATGCATCCAACAACGATGAATTATATAACATTTATTCCATCTCTCCTCCATGTCCGCAACCCTAACTAGCGACCATGTCCCTCCCGCTGGATCGAACAAGAGTCCAACAAGGAGTAGCGCTTCCTCTACACACATGCTGCTCCATCCAAACCTGGTGGTGAAGGGGATCTTCGATGTGGCTGGCGTAAAGAATAGGGATGTTTAGCTAGCCCTAATTTTTCCTTCTCCAGAATACATGACCATTAAGAAACCTTATGCGAGAATTCAGCCTTATAGCAGCAGTTTTGCGCATTTTTTATAATGTACTGCTACTTTTTTTTAGTGAGAACTCAACTCGCACAACGTTTTTGGTTGTATCGGATGATTCGTATGGTCGTCCTGACCATAGAGATGAACTCAAATAAGAGTAATGCTACATCTACGGACAAATTTTTATGGAATCTTAGCTACGGACAGATGTGGAATCACGCGGAAAGATTATCATTCCTGAAATCACGGAAGGTCCGGCATATCCATGGGTAGATCGGCCACCTTACAGCCATACGGCCCTGAAATCACGAAAGGTCCGGCATATTCATGGGTAGAGCGGCCACCTTATAGCCATATGGCCCGCGCGCATGCAGGCACACCACACGCAACAGCTCTGGATCTTGATAGAAGGGCTGCGCATGCAAACAGACCACATTCAGAAGCTCAAAGCTATGGTAATGCTCCCGACGCCTCCCGTTCCTTGAGCTCTACATTTCTCCTGTTCCTCTTTCACCTTTTTCTCGTTCTATAAAATGTGAGCTAGTTTATCTACTCATATGAAGGAAGACTTGTATATATAAAGGAGAGAGCATTATTTACACACGTGAATATGGGAAGAGCCTACACTGTCGCATTAGATTTTTCTTTCAAAAAGGGAACTACCCAGCATGTGTATCCAAATGATACGTGTCGGCTCTGTTTCATTTATTCAACGAAGACTGCCAAAAGACATACAACTAACATACAAATCAAAGTTGCCAAACACAGTGATAAAGCACCACCAACTAGCTCAACGATAGGGTACAACGGGGCCTAGTCCCCCGCCACAACCATCATCTGCTCACCGGCCAAAACGAACGACTCATGCATCGTCGGCTCATCGACTAAAACTAGAGATAGCGCATTGTGCGCTCGCTCCGGATGTCGCATCCCTCATCTTCTGCTAATCCATCTCTAAGATGCAGATCAACGCAGTGACCTTCGCCAGGCCTACCATCGATGCTAGCACGGCACGAGACGGTGCCTCTGCCTTGTGCGCCTACCACAACATCCACCCACCACCAAGACTCCGCAACGCCACACTGTCAAGACCTACTGTCGTCAACATGGTAAAACCCAAGCCGCACCATTCTGGACCCTACCAACCACCACCAGCTCGAAAAAGATGCCCCTAGAAGGAGAAAGCCGAACACCACTATCTTTAGATCCAGGAGATCCAAATCTAGATTTCCCCAGAGCAAACGACCCTTCCTATCAAGCATACGGCATGGCGGCAACTCCGCCATGCCTCCGAGAACTCACATAGGGAATGAGCTCCAAAATAGTACCACCAAGGAGGTAGACGACGACATGCACCTACACTGTCCAGTCTAGCATGAGGTTTTTCTCAGAGCTCGACGAAACCGCCATCGTGACTATGCCCTCCATGTAGGGCTGGAATTATTATTTTATTACCCTGAAACTCACGAGCTAAAAGTTTATCTCCTGACTCAGGTCGACTCGGCTCGATCTTGATGTATAATCAGTTGAGTCGAGTTTTATATTTGAGCTTGTTTTTCAGGCAAGCTAACCGAGATACTCAAGAGTGTTGACCTGCTAATGTTTCCATGCACCCGTATTTATTGAAATACTATCATTGACATGGGTGTACCCTACAGGTACTCGATCTTGGTATATATGGTACAAATACGTACAGGCCCACGGTGTCGCCAAGGCCCAAACAAGGGACTCAAGTAACCTATGGACTCTCGATTGCTTGAAGAACAAGAATAAGTTAAAGATAGAAAGTTTGAAGGAGAAAAACCCTAACTTGTAACCGACTCGACCTACTATCCGAGACCTAGCATATCTATATAAAGGCTAGGAGGAGGCGGCGAGGAGGACACATGCAACCCTAGTTTCCACAACCCTCGCCAGATTGCATCTGCGTACCATTGTAACTTTCGATTCCTTTGATAATTCCACAAGGAGACAAGCAGGAGTAGGGACCTCTACGAGGCCTGAACCTGGGTAAATCTTTGTTCCCTGTGTGCTTATTTGCTAGCCGATATATGTCTCCAGCGCTCCCTCCTTCTCTAAAACTCAAGTCCATAACAATGGGCATTGATGAGTTAAACCCTCGTCAATCATTGTTTTAGTTCCAAATTAGTGGTAGAATTACAAGTTTTTCTTGTATCCGCTAATTTCGCATCTTATAACGAGCCAAAGGAGCTACTTGCGAGATACTCGTGAGTTTACCGAGTCGAGCCAAGCTTCATATCTAAACTCGTTGTGTTAACAGCCAAGCTGAGCTAACCCGTTAGTTGAACAAGCTTTAGTGAGCTTAGCCGAGATGGCTCGGCTCGGCTCGATTTTAGCCCTACCTCCAGGAAGGTTAGCGGTGCCTAAAGGCATCATTGCATCATCCGCGATAGCAGAGCCAGTCAAAGGATTTCTTGTCGGCAATATTCCTATGAACTAGGAGATTCGTCGATGTAGACGATCGTCGGAGGCACCCACCAACGATGTAGGAAAGGTTGTATCGAGCTGAACAGATCAGGGAACACTTCCTAAAATCTATCCAACGCAACCCAACCTGAGGCGCCGACTATTGCCCGAGCCACCACCCCAAAGGCGCACAACAACAGACTAACCCTAACCCTAACTACTAGGCGGAGAAACAAGGTCCCCTCTTCCTCCTACCACCGAAGCAGCAAGCGGAAGGAGAGGGGACCTGTGTTCTCGCCATATTAGATCTGGAGGAGGGAGGGAGTTGCGCCGCCGCCACCTCTACCCAAGGGAGAGACACGCGGCTTCAGAGTTTTTGTTTCTACTTGTCGTGGTCAAGTTAGACATTATTTCTAATGGAGGCTTAGTTAGGTAGATTAAAGAGAATTAAGATCAAATCATTGTGCTACATTAGTTGTCAGTGTGCTTGTGCCCATTCGTTTCGCATTCGGTGGTGCCCCTATCGAGCTAAAGCCGACTCGAATTGGGAAGAAGTATGGGGCAAGGGGATAGCATGCTGTTGGAAAATTTTCTATACTCAAAAGAAGCGGCCGCTAGCTATAAACAGGGCGTTATGTTTGTAGCCAAATTTTTGTTTCTTACAATGTATCCTAGAGAGGCTTAGCTTCAAAATACTCTTAGTACCTTCAGTTTTGGCCACATTGTTGTATGGCACAACGCAATTCAGAAGCTGAACGCTATGGTAATGCTCACGGTGCCTCACGTTCCCCTGAGATCTACATTTCTCCGGTTCTTCTTTTCCCCCTTCTGTGTATGTACATGCCACATATTGAATGCTACGAACGTGCTAAAATGTGAGGTGGGATATATATACTCATACGAAGGAAGACTTATATATAATGGACATAGCATTATTTGCACATGTGAAGGTGGGAAGTTCCTACACTTTCGCAATAGATGTGTGCTCATGAGTTGCGACAGGTCAGCTGTACATAATAGTTGAAGGTAAAAAAAAATTAGGCCCCTATGTTCAGGAGAACATTTTCTATTGTATATCCAATTCTTGCAATTTTTGGGACTACTTTTTTTGCCATCGATTTGGAGCTGACGGATCCAGTCGACGTGGGTTTGAACTATAATACTATATAAACATCTGCTCCATCTCTCCTCCCCTGACTACAACCCTAAGGAATACCCTCGCTACCGCATCCCACAAGAGTCGAGCATGAAGCAGCACTATTCTCTCAGGTCTCCGGCACCGATCCGACAAGAGACACAACGAGTAGCCCATTGTTCCCCCTCTTTCTTTTAATTCTTCTCTCGGATGGTTCGGGTTCTGACAGTTATATATATGGTATGAGGGAGACAACACACTTCACAACATTTTAAATCGGATTTAATGTATCACCACATTTCACACCGAAAAATCCGGTGAACTAACGTGTTGAATTAGCATCAAATCTCGACTTGCCATCATTCTCATGCAATTGGCTGAAAATTTAAAAATCCAAATCAACATTTCTTCCGTAACAAACATGGTCCAAAGCAAAATTCATTTGTATATACCGTCAAAAGGTATCCAACTCTTAGTCAAGGAGGAAAGGAATTGTAACTGAAGAACTGAACTGAAATGAAATGACTGCTCACTGCTCACTGTCCCACTCGCACTCTATCAAACGAAAACAGAATCAGCATGTTACTCCAGCCACTGCTCTTTGGCTCTTTCCTGCTCAACGAACCATCACTCTCCTATAGGTCCTCTTTTTCTCCACCTCATCGTTCGTACTTCCAAAGCATCCATCTATGCGGCCAGTTCTCGGTTTATCCTCCACCCTCAAATGCATCATGGTCTATTGATTCTTGATTCTTTAAATGGGCCAGTTCTCTGTTGATTCGGATGTGAGCACAGCAGGGCATCGTCCTCTCGGCCTCATGAAGCTGGTCGCTTCGATCAAGAATTATAGATCTCAAATACAGGCACATTGATGGATGGATCAACGGATTGGGAGAAGAAGGAACAAGAAGCCTTCTAAATTTGGGATCTCTGCAGATGCATTATGCATGTACTTTAGCCTGCAACAACTGGCCGTGCCGGATTTGTCCAGCTCCAGCATATACCACCAGAGTTTAAAAAACGGAACGGAGACTCCTCCGGTTGTTTAAGCGCAGTGAACTGGGATAAACCGTCTGAACCGTGATAGAACCAGCGGTTTCTTTCATTAAACCGGACACTGGTCTGACCGGCTTGACTCTCTGTGTTTTGGAAAAATAATTCCCTCAGTTGGGATTCGAACCAAGGAACAGCTCACATGCACAGGCGGGAATCGACCTGATAACAACAAGATCCACTAGCGTTTGTTATTGATACTAGATATAGACCTCTTTTGTAAATACTCCACATGGTAGCAGTACTAATTGTTCCTCTCATTATTATCATTTTTAAAACTATATGGTCATGGTCTTTATTTGACGCACGTAAGAAATTCAGGAGTATATTTTCATGTTAGTTAGACATGCACAATGAATTCATTCCAGACACACCATGTTGGAATTTACAACTTGTCTGAATTATTGTTGTTGCAGATTCTAAGTTTAGAGACACTATCATATTTTTGCAAGTATATTTATCCACTTATTATATTTTTACCAGTAAATATATATGATTTTGTGGCATAAAATACCAGACAGTGAACCGATGGTCCGGCCAGTAAAAACCTGAATCGACAGCCTCACCCGCTCGATCGACGGTCTCGTGTTTTAAACTATGCTCCGGAGTAGTCCCACCACGCTCCTAGCAATCCAAATCGCCGCGTACCAAGCAAAGTCTATAGGAAGGAATACGACAACAACTCTACTGTCCAAACTGGTCCTAGGATTTCCTCCGGTAATCGGAAGGGTCTGGGAAGGGATACACCGAACATCCTTCAGTAAGGACATGTGACAGCCGCAAGCGTCATTGCGTCGTTGTCGGACGAGCCGACAAGGAGTTCCCCCAACCCCCAAAAAACCACAACCAAGTTGATCTGTAGCGGTCTACCTAGCTTGTCACCCATCAGCATAAGCCACCATGGTCTTGAGGTCCTCCTCGTCGTCTCACTATAAAGACCGACACGAGGCCTTAGAGATGGAAATAGGGAGAGCATGGGGAATCAGGGGCGGTAGCACTGCAGCCGCACGAGAGGGAACAACCTCCAGCATTGTCACGGTAACCGACCGTATGCGGCAACAGGGGCATACTAGACCCCCTGCTGGATCAAAAGAGTAATTGTAAATCAAAAGTATCCTTAGGGATTAATTAAGTTTCCGTAACCTAATGGATCGTAATTGTGAATTAAACATACGTACCTACATATAGAAAACCAAGTCATTACTCCTCTTTTTAAACCTCCCTCTTTTCAAACCCATCACTCTACTTTGAGACCAAGTCATCCATCTCTCTGTCATGTTATTAGTTCATCCTCCACCCTTATTCTTCGGATGCGAGATTTATAGGTTGCTACAAATTCATCCATCATCTTCCTATTGTGGTCGGTGCCGGTATCTATACCTAATAATAAAAGCAGGTGTTGGGGATATACTTTCCGGGTATCCTCACAGTTCCTCACTGACCAGGGTGGCCCACTTCGGGTTAAAGCTTTGCTTGACGGGCGGCCTAGTCAGGGAGAAAGACGGAGTCCAATCCGGCTACGGGAAGGCCCAGAAGACTTACCGACTTAGGCCCATAATGTTACTTGTAGTTCAAGATGTACTCTGTAACCGACTCTTAGTCGCAGCCGGATAGATCTCTCCTGTAAACCCTAGGCCGGATATCTATATAAGACGTCCTAGGGAGAGCCTTTAGGGCACACCTCAATAGTCTACAATCTCAACTCGCACAGGCGTAACCCTTGTAACCCATATTCCGGCTCTACCGTATTACTGGATTGCTAGCAGGAGTAGAATCCGTCCAAAGCCGGCGGATTCGAACCTGGATAAACTTGTGTGCTCACCGTCCCGGAACACCGTACGTCTCACACCCCTCTCTTCCGCACGCCTCAAGGACCCCCTCATGGCGTACTTGTCCTCAATCCGACGATAGTTGGCGCCCATCGTGGGGCAAGTGAGCTTCGGATCTGCGTTCCGAGCGGAATCTGCAAGAATCGGAATCGGCGAGACTATCACCGTCGGTCGCATCCTCTACACCAGCGACGTCCCTCTCATCGTTCTCGACGAGACTTGGATTCCGGCTAAGGAGTCCGTGACTGCCTGCACAATCATGTCTTTTGGCGAGATCGATGTTTACATCGGTTTCGCTGAACCTGCCCAACCCACCCCAGCGGTGATGATAGAGACAAAAGAACCTTCTGGGCCCCCTTTGTCCGCAGAGGCGGCAGAGTTCCGGATCTCAGAAAACCCAAATCCCACCCAGCCCGCACCAGTTGCGGAGATAGTGGAGAAATCCGAGCATGAAGAAGACCTAGCGGTCCAAGTCTAATCTGGAGTGGATCTCCCTGGAGATGCCGGATCCCAGATCGACCCACCCGTGGAAGTCGAAATTCAGGAGGAACATATCAACGACACTGATTCCGGCTCTGATGACGCCGAGACAGACAAGCCTTTCCTGAGGTACACACTAAGACGTATGATACTGCAAGGCGAAAGCACATATGCAATCCTCGAGACCATCAAAAGTTTTGACATGGCTGACCGCGAAAGCCGCAGGTACCTCAGGAAGCACGCATCGCACTTCGTCGGGTACGTGAGATCCGGATCCGGCTCTGCCGATGCTAGAGAAAACACTGAATCTGTGTTGGAGGCAATTGGAACAAACACCGACGTACCCGCATCCTCGGATGAATCGATGACGTCAGCAGATTTCCGAAAGTTCTCTGCGGAATATGAAGAGGAGGATAACTCCAAAACTGCAGAACAAGGAGAAGCCATGGATGAAGGATCCGGGGAACACTCTCCCAAAGCGCAGGATGACATGGACGTCGGAGATAATCCTGAAGTCCGGATGTCTGAAAGTACCGATCAGAGCTTGACTCCGGGAAACGGACCCAAAACCGTCTTTGCTACCGGCGCTGCCAAGAAGGCAAAGAAGAAGAACAAGAATAACAAGACCCTAGCAAAAGACCCTCTAACAGAGGAGGTGATTGCCGAGGAATACGAAGAAGACTCGGATGGAGCACTTCTCCTAGAAGAGCCAAAAAAGGAAGAATTGGTGGATGGACACGTGATCACCGAAGGTGCGCGTAAACTCATCGATGCTGCATTAACCACACCTATCCTAACAGCTGCAGAACTTACTATTGAAGAGCTAGACGAAAGGGCCCAAGCCCTAGAAGCACATCGTCAACAACTCCTCGATAAAGCCAAAAACATAGAGGTGGAGAAGAAACGCATGGCAACTAAGGACTATATGTCTCGGTTGCATAAGAAGACACGGAAGCGTCACACCGATGACGACCAATTCCACATGTCCATGCCGTCCTTTTCGGAGATGAGATGGGGAAGCCACGAAAAGATAGCAAAGGAGATTGAGTATTCCCAACCCCAGTACAGAATACCGTGGCGGCCCGAGAAATTCTATCGGCTAATCCAGGACCAAAGGAGATTCGTTTGGGTATCAAACTACTCAACAAGGGACTGGAGCAGCAAAAGGTCGCCCTGTCCGGAAGTCAAAAACTGGTCTCGGATTCCGACCAATGCCGCACAGATCTGGCATGGGCTGACGTAAGACCCAATACATCCACGAGCAGTATCATCGCCCCGAACTCCGGGAAGATAATTATTCAAGAACCGGATCGTCAGGACAGCATCACAAAACTACGCGTAACTGGAGCAACGTCGCTCCAACGGCCGAGAGAGATGCCATTGCTGCACTGAATCCGAGGAACCCTCCCCGACGAGAGACTAACGATCGAAGGGGAGAAGATAAAGAGAAACATCGGGAGGAGGATCGTCAAAAAATGCCACCACCTAAACATGCAATCCGAGGAGCCTCACCGTGGTGGGAACGACGGACGAAGGAACGACGGAAACCATGCTGGGACAAACCGGCAGGGGGCTCGTCATAGTAAAGATCCTCCCCGGAACCAGAATAATGACGTTCTGCACGGAGGCTGGCGATCAGCCGGAAACAATTCAGCTGCCCCACCCTCTCCACCAAGCATCCATCACAACGGCTCCCAAGGAGGGCAAGGAGGACGACGAGGCAGAGGAGGTGGCGGCAGAAGCCGAAGTCTGGCTCCAAGGCACCGCAGCCACAACCGGCATTCAGGACGATCTCTATCCCCGAACGACGCAAGGCACAGGATCAATTCCAACATAGAGGCGTGGCACTATGAAAACGATGACATGTCACTACTAGGAAACAGCCCATCTGTGGCGCATGGAAATGGGACTTCTCTTGCGCATATCTTAGTCGCCACTGATACCTCGCCACGGATAACAAACTTCCGTGGCGCATTTCAAAATGCGCCATAGAAGTCTCAAACTTTAGTGGCGCATATGGCCAATATGCACCACAGAAGTTTTTTTCAAAATTAAAAAAAAGGCGGACCAGATCTCAAACTTCAGTGGCGCATATGGCCAATATGTGCCACAGAAGTTTTTTTCAAATTTCAAAAAAAAAAACCAGGCCAGATCTGGCCGGAGGTGGGGGGTCGCCGGAGGTGGATCAGATGTGATGGTCGGAGGAGAAGGAGGCCGTCGGAGGTGGTCAGAGTAGTAGGAGGAGGAGGCCACCGCCGGAGGTGGAGTAAGGGCTCGCTGGAGATGGTTAGAGGAGGCCGCCGGAGATGGTGGTGGTGGAGGAGGCGGAGGAGGAGGTCGCCGGTGGTGTTGGAGGTCGCCGGAGGAGGAGGTCACCGAGGTAGCCATGGCCGGAGGTGGATGTCTCCGGAGAGTGGAGGAGAAGTGGAGAAGTATGGAGGGGAGGAATAGTGGAGGGAGAAGTGGAGAAGTATGGAGGGGAGGAATAGTGGAGGGAGAAGTGGAGGAGAAGGGGAGAAGTATGGAGGGAAGGAGAAGTGGAGGGAGAAGTATGGAGGGGCGAAGTATGGAGGGGGAGTAGAAGTGGAGGAGGAGAAGAAGTGGAGGAATATAAGGAGAAGGGGCGCCGGTGGGATTCAATTTTCGAATCCCGCCCAAGGCTGCTGTGGCGCATATGGGGGAAATGCGCCACAGAAGTTTCTCCCCCTTTTATATTTTTTTGCAGGAAAAAATCTTCTGTCTGCTATACCTTTTTACTCTTTTGGAATTTCGGGACTCTACAAAATCTTAGAAAATTCGAGGCGATCATTTTGATAGGCTGAGTAGAAAATTTTCAGACATAGATCATTATGCAAAAGTTATAGCCGTTTTACCGTGCCATGACCTATTTTTGCAAAATACATCAAAATACATCGAAATTCATGTTTTTCAATTTTGTCTAGATCTATACCCTAAAATCTAACTACAACTTAAAGGAATTATTTTTTTGAAGTTTCTATCATTTTTGTTTATTTTTTACAAAACTAAAAAGGCGATCCACGCTTGAAGTGCATTTTCCCCCTATATGTTGTTATGTAGCATACACCTATATGCGCCATGATTCTCCCCTTTTGCTGCTTGGTCCCATCAACCTTCATGGCGCATACGTCTATATCGCCATAGAAGTTGACACTCGATGGCGCACGAAAATATCATACGAAATATGTATACATGGCGCATATTGGTTTGATGCGCATCTTGAATCGCGAAAACTTTCATGGCGCATGTTTTCTAATGCATGCTTGATATATCTCGGGCGCATAGTTTTACATATGCGCTGAATCTTGTCTATCTATAAGCTATTTCCTAGTAGTGTGCGTGGGCCCAAGTGCTTCGGACCACATCGAGGCTAAGATTCCGGAAGGATTTGCTATCTCAAGGCACATCCAAGCCTACGACGGCATTGCTCGGCCAGATACTTGGCTACAGGATTTTTTCCAACCTTGCTGCATCGTCAAAGGCGGAAACAGCCTGGTCGCAACCCGATATCTCCCACTTATGTTGCGGAAGACGGCGCGATCATGGCTCAATCAACTTCTGAAGAACACCATCCATAACTGGTATGACATGCAAAGTGCGTTCTTTCAGAATTTCGAAGGCACATATCGGAGGCCCTGTTCGGTCGGGATTACCTCGGATGATGGATCGACACCAAGAACTCCTGCGAAGGAGTAAACGATCAAACCGTGATTGAAGCTTTCATCGCAGGGCTCCCAATTGGTCTACTACATCACCGCTTGAAGTGCGACAAGGTCACTGATTTGGAAGAGATGATAGAAACAGCGAGCAAGTATGCAGATGCTGACGACGATGCAGAGGGATTACTCAACATCCTAATTCCCTGGGAGAGATTACTTTGGATGTTACCTTTGGAACTCCAAAGAATTATCGGACGGAGGCACTTTCCTTCGAAGTGGTCCCGTTCAAGAGCGCGTACCACGCTATATTCGGAGGTCCGGCTTACTGGGCTGTTATGGCTCGTTCGTGTTACATTTACAATATGATGAAAATTTCAGGTCCCAACGGCGTGATCACCATCAGGGAGACCCGAAGAAAGCGCAAGAACGCGAGGATGGAAATGCCGCCTTTGCCGAAGCCGTTCTGCACGCGTAGGAGTACCAGGAGATCAAGAAGAGCATAGATCCGTCCGAGATGCCCGCAACGAAGAAGGAGGTTACAAGGCCAAATCCGGAGTTCAAGGCATCAGAAGAGACGAAGAAAGCACCGTTGAAGGATGACGACCCCTCCAAGGTGACCCGGATAGGCGTAGGCCTAAGTAGCGCATAGAAAAGCGCGCTCGTCAAGTTCCTCCAAGCAAATCAAGATATCTTCGCATGGCAGCCATCTGACATGACCGGAGTACCTAGGGAACTGGCCGAGCACTCTCTAAATGTAAACCCGAACGCTAAACCCGTCAAACAGTCCTTATGACGGTTTGGCGACGAAAAGCGTAAGGCAATAGCTAAGGAACTAGCGCGGCTCGAGTTAGATGGATTCATAGAAGAGGTCATCCACACTGAGTGGTCGGCCAATTCTGTAATGGTCCCTAAAAAGGACACCACTAATTTAAGGATGTATGTTGATTATACTGCCTTGAACAAGGCTTGTCCAAAAGATCTGTTCGCTCTGCCTAGAATTGATCAAGTTATCGATTCTACGGCAGGCTCGGAACTCCTCTGTTTTCTCGACGCATATTCCGGTTATCACCAAATTCGGAGGAAGGAATCTGACAAAGTCAAAACTTCATTCATAACCCCCTTCGGAACCTTCTGTTTTGTTACGATGCCCTTTGGGCTGAAGAACGCAGGAGCTACGTACCAGCGCACGATGCAGCGTTGCCTCCACGACCAACTCGGACGCAATGTACATGCATACGTGGATGATATCGCAGTGATGTCCAAAAAGAAGGAAACACTGATTTCCAACTTGGAGGAGACGTTCGCCAATCTACGAAAATACAACATCATGCTTAACCCGAAGATATGCTTCTTTGGAATACCAGCCAGAAAATTGTTAGGTTTCATCGTGTCTCAAAGAGGCATAGAGGTGAACCGAGACAAAATCAAGGCTATACTCAATATTTCCAGGCCAACTCGCCTGAAGGATGTACAAAGATTAACTGGTTGCATCGCTGCAGTCAGTCGATTTGTAAGCCGGCTTGGTGAAAGAGCCGCACCATTATACAAACTCTTGAAAAAGACCAAGGATTTTGTTTGGACTGATGAAGCTGAAGCTGCACTACAAGATCTGAAGAGAGTACTCTCATCTGCTCCTATCCTTGCAGCGCTAGAACCTAAGGAACCGATGTTGCTCTGCCTTGCTGCGACAAATAAGGTCGTTAGTATCATCATGGTGGTGGAGAGACCAGAAGAAAATCAGGAACACGTGGTGCAGTGTCCGACTTACTTTGTCAACGAGGTCCTGACAGAATCAAAATAGCGGTATCCGCAGTATCAAAAGTTGGCTTATGGTGTTTTTCTAGCATCTCGTAAGTTACAACACTTCTTTTAGGAGCATCCAATTACCGTGGTGAGCACAGCTCCCATGGGAGATATAATCAACAACAGTAACGCCACAGGACGCGTCGCCAAATGGGGCATAGAGCTTTCAGCTTTTGACATTGAGTATGAACCTCGGACAACAATTAAATTCCAGATCCTTGCTGACTTTGTCGCTGATTGGACAGAGATGAAGGAGAACTTGATCCTCCCTGAGTCGGAATATTGGACCCTCTTTTTCGATGGGTCTAAGGCTCGAGGGGAAAAGTGGCGTGGTGCTCAAATCACCCCAAGGAGATAAACTTCTATACGTGTTGCAGATCCACTTCACAGCGACAAACAATATTGTCGAGTATGAAGCACTGCTGCATGGAATCCGGATTCGTAAGGATATTGGCATCCGACGTTTGATGTGTTACAGAGATTCGGATCTTGTTGCTTAGCAAGTGTCGGATATTTGTAATGCAAATAAACACATGGCAGCATATAAAGCTGTCGTGGATGATCTATCTAAATCGTTCGAAGGGTTTGAAGTTCAACACATCCCTCGAGCAGAAAATGAGGAAGAAGATACACTATCTCGGATAGGTTCTGCGTGGAAAGAGGTCCCGGATGGCACTTTTTTAGAGCACCGCAAAGTTCCCTCAATAAAGGGAGTAGATGAGGAATATCCAACCAAATCCGACTCACCATTGATAGCAGTTCTGGCTGTAATTCCCAGCTGGACTCAACCCTACCTCGATTATTTGGTAGATGGCAAATTACCCGAAGACGAGGTGCTGAGCCGGCAGATTATCCGACGAGCAAAAGCCTATACTATTGTTAAAGGTGAGCTCCATAAACAGAGTATTTCTAGGGATTTTCAGCATTGTGTATCTCCGGAAGAAGGAGTGGAAATCTTAAGAGAAATCCACGAAGGCGAGTGTGGTCACCACGCTGCAGCCAAATCGTTAGTGGCAAAAGCTTTTCGACACGGATTTTTCTGGCTTACAGCTCAGGCAGATGTCGAACGATTAGTCAAGACGTGCAAAGGCTGCCAAAAGTACGCCAAGCAAGCTCATGTTCCGAATGATTAACTGCGAACAATACCTATAACATGGCCCTTTGTGGTCTGGGGGCTTGATATGGTAGGACCATTTAAACGAGCTCCAAGTGGATTTACTCACCTCTTAGTGATGGTGGATAAATTCACCAAATGGATTGAGGCTAAACCTATCACTAGTTGTGATGGAGCAACAGCCAAAAGATTTGTCGAGGATGTTATAATCCGGTATGGTTATCCGCATAGCATTATCATGGACAATGGGAGTAACTTTTCTATGGGAGAATTGGCTGAATTCTGCAACGAGCAAAATATCCGGCTTGACATTGCATCAGTCGCACATCCACAGGCTAACGGACAAGTTGAAAGAGCAAATGGTTTAATCCTACAAGGGCTAAAACCGAGACTCGAAGCACCATTACGACATTCTGCGGGGGCTTGGGCAGAGGAACTACCCTCTGTAATTTGGAGTTTACGAACAACTCCAAACGGGTCAACAGGATACACACCTTTCTTCTTGGTCTATGGCGCAGAAGCAGTTCTTCCTAGTGATTTGATTCATACTTCTCCTAGAGTGGTCGCGTATATCAAAGAGGGTGCCGAGATTTCTCAACAAAATGATCTCGACTTAGTCGAAGAAGTTCGCGTCGTTGCTGAAATGAGATCTACAGCCTATCAGCAGAAGTTACGCAAGTATCATAGCCAGAGAGTCTGAAATAGACCTTTCAATAAAGGTGATTTGGTTCTCCGGCTTGTGCAACAAAGAAAGTACAAACTTTCCCCAGTATGGGAAGGGCCCTTTTTAGTTAGTCGAGTATTACACAATGGATCGTACTACTTAACTGACATGAGGCCAGTCAAAGAAAGACCTGCTACTAAGAAGAGAAAGAGAGCTGGAGGCAGTACAAATCCGGATGAGTTAGACAGACCGTGGAATATTGCTCAGCTATGTCCCTTTTATTCTTAGTTTATCCTTCTTTGTAATCATACATATGTACATGTTCTGAGAGAAATAAAAGTTTTGGTTGCCTCAAGTTTTTCTGAGAAGTTTTACCATCTTATTTCCGAATGATCATGTCATAGTCAAAAATCCCAGAATGCTTGAAAGTACTTTATGCTCATGTTCGTTCTGGTTTAGATTTCTGATTCTAAAATTGCCACCTTCGGGTATAACTCTAAAATTTCTAGTCTTTACTTTGGTTATTTGTCTGATTTGATTGCTGGTTGCGGGCATTTTCCGAGTAGTAAATTGTTGGTACTGGAAGTCGGCTTTGTTTCCGAGTTTAAACTGGTTTAGCAATTGAGCTTCGTTGCTCGGCAAAGTTTCCGGCAGAAGGTTTAGCCGGCTCACGAAAGGGATGAGGCGGAAAGCCAGATGAACGATAAGTAGAGACGGAAAAATACAAGTGCTTACGTAAACATTTCAGGCACGCAAAAAATCAAAGCCAAAAAGCGTTGAATAGATCAAAAGCTTAGCACTAACAAAGTTAAAGTACTGCATATTTACAGATGCATCATGTTTTTCTGGAATAATACAAAAAAATTCGGATCTATAATGCAGGAGGAGATGAAGGAGCTGTCGGCTCGCTGGTTACGCCGCCTTTGTATCGTTCCGAGATGTGCGCATTCGAGATGGTGCGTTCATCGTCGGGAACTTCTGCTGATTCTTCTGGAGGAGGAGGCGGAGTAGCCACGCGGGTGAAGAAGGGGATCTCGTAGCTGGTCAGGTCAGCCACGTGACACCCATATCCGGCGCAGGAGTGCATGATGGCTTGAAGGTCCTGCTCCTGGCCGTCTTCATCTACTTTGCAGTACCCTCTGGTCACTTGCCATATTTCCATGTTTCCATGGTGGCTCATGACCATAGTGAGAGCGTTCTGCGCCGCAATCCGTGCATAAGACATGTTCCAGTCCTGAACAAGCTGCGTCATCTCCTTTTCCTTGTCCTGCACCTGAAAATCTGACATGCTTGGCATGTCCGGAATCTTGAGAGCTCCGCTGATGTCCTCAAGGGACTGGCGGAAGTCATGAAGCAGGTCACCGACTTGGGTAAGCCGGTGGGTGCGGGGCTCGGAGGAGGAAGAGTCCGTCAAGTTCAGAGGACCTATACACAAAACAAGTTAAGAAAAATCCGACATTGATAAGAGTCGAAGAAAGAGATAAGTCAGATAGATGGAACGTACCGAAAATGACGTCGTCAATTTTGGTCTTCTCCTCCCGGAGACTTTGGAGTTCAGCCCGGAGCGCCTGGGACATGTCCTTCTCTCTTCCAAGCTCATTCTTGAGGTCCGAGATTATTTTATCTTGAGCAGCGATCTTGCGATCACGCTCTTCAGTAGCCATGGAGGAGGATTCAAGGACTTGAGCTATGCTCTTTTCATGATTGGTTCAGCTCTTGGCGAAGTTCCTTGTTCTCCACCACCAAGGTCTTGAGGTTCTAGGCCTCTTCAATCATGGCGACGGATTGTTTCACCAGCGCTGTAAGTCAAAAAGAACAATAGTTCAAGAACAAGTTCGACATTGAAAATAACAAAGACAAGGTTTGAGTCTCGGAATGTTTACCTTCGGCCTCATCCTTGGCAACTTTAAGTTCAGCATTTTTAAGCCGGAGAGCTTTGATCTCTCTCCGCTTATCGCAGACATTCTTCAATAAATCCTGGTTATAGGAACATACTTTCTGTAAGTCAGAATACCCAAAGTCAGAAAACTACTTAAGACTCGGGCTAATATTTTTGCTAATATCAGCACGAGCCTTGGGGGCTACACTAGTTCGTTCTTTGGCATCCTAATGAAGCATAAACCCGGATTATATATCCTACTTTATGCTTGGGGGCTAGAGGATATGATATGAAATAAGGAAAAATAGGAGTTGGAATTCCGACTTACATATTGTTCGCGAGTGAGTTTGTCCAAGCTCGCGTTCACATCAACGGTGACCTTCTCGGCGAGAGTCAGAGGGATTATTGGGGCTATTAGAAGCTCACCAGTCCTAATCCTCTCGTCACAAAGGCGCACCTAGGCGAGAAGGTCGGAGAACTTGACGTCCTCTGCTTCTTGCGCTTCTTCCTTGGCAGATAAAGTTCTTTTCTCCAGGCATTGCCTGGCTAGCCGCTGGATTTCTTCGGCAGATTTCCAGGACAAGCCAAACTTGGCAAGACCCGGATTGCTCATGAGGTTTTCGGCGAAAGTTTCTGCCGAGGGAGCATTACCCAAAGAGGGTTCACCCTTATCTGGATCTGACGCACCCATGGTGACGTCAGTTTGCGACTCAAGGTTCGCAGGCTCCGTTGAAGGAGCCAGATCTTCTGCAGCGTCCGGGGAGATCACTGGCCTTGTAGAAGGTTGAGGGGCAGGAGTCGGAGGAGCCACGGCAAGAGAAGATATGGTAAGCTTCGTCTGTCGCAGCGACTTCGAAGGAAGCCCTTTCCCCTTGCCCTTGACGAGCGGTTTTGCTCTGAGAATGTAGTAAAGTCGGAAACATTACATCTCGGAAAGTAATTTGAGTAAAGTACAAAGGCGTAAGTTGTGGTTGAATGTTACCTCTTCACGACAGGCACTTCCTTTGTGCCAACAGCCACTGTCGGAGCTTTGCGCTTCTTGAGTGCAAGGTCCGGCAATGAAACCACTTCTACCTCCTGAGAGAACTCCGGAGGATATCCTTCGAGCGGAGCAAGTTCCAACTCGGGGAGGTCAGCAAGCTGAAAAGAAGAAAACATATCAGTATTACAATGTAACTCGAAGATTGAAACACATAAAAAGGTGTACTGATAGAAGCTTACCGGCACTACGGGGTTTTTCGCCATGTGCATATCTAGAGAAACCTCCGGGATTCTCCTCTCGATCCGCTCCCGGATCAGCCACTTGATCTGGCTTATGCAGCCTTGAGTGCACTACAACAGATCCTAAAATCGGTGACGAATTGCCTGGTGACAAAATTCAGAACCTTCACCGAAAGTAACCATAGGTGACGGATTAGTTTTGGGCGTCACGTGTGCTTGATAATGCGTGACGGTCGCGTTTCGCGTCATGGCAAACCGTCGCCGATTATCCGCACGACGGATTTTAGAGCATCGTAGATTAAGTCGTCACCGATTGTTCGTGGGACCAACGAGTTAGCAATTGTGTTAAAAACGATAAAAGGGCAAAGATGGGTTTCGAACCGAGGACCTAGTACAAAGTAAAACGTTTCGTTACCGCTGGGCTACCGTTCGGTTTTTGAATTGTTTGACTGGCCTACCATTTTGTAAACTCTATGTGCAGTACGTGGCATGTACAAACACGGATCCTTATAGTTAGGACTTGTGCGATCTTCCAAACAGTTTTCTTCTCTGTTCTTGCAAACGAGCACCGTCAAGGGTATCCCTTGTCCAGGTGATCACGACATTTGTTGGCCCTTCATCTACAAGTCCCGGCGACTTGCGCCTACGCGATCACGACGATCGATCACGATCCCAGCTAGCGAGGCTTCGCGGCGCAGCTATGGCGATAGGAAGCACATGTGAGTTCCTTTGAGATCTGTTATGAAATTGATTTGGATTGGTGTTTATGTTACACATTGTGATTTATTTGGACTTTGGTAAACAATTTTCACATTGATTAGTACAAATTGCATGGCATCATGACTCGAGTGGAACACATTATATATATTTTTGTAGGCGATGGATCGATAGTGGATTACTCATGGGCGCAAGTTCACCCCTTTTTACATACAAGGTGTACGCGAGTTTATGGATTTCTTGTGGCATAGCACGAAGGTGCATCAATATTGTGCCCATGCCAAAAATGCCTTAATATTAAGCAGCAGACTCAGGACACTGTTGAGTATCACTTACACGTCAATGGTATGGCTGTTTCGTACACAAAGTGGAGTTGTCATGGAGAAGATGATGGTCCTGATGAAAACTATGATCATAGTTTGTATCAAAGCGATGACGATGATGATTATGATGATGGAAATGAGAATCATAATGATCATGTTGACAAGATGTTAGATGAGCTGCATGATTATGGTGACAGAGGCCCAAGTGACACTAATTTCTATGCGAACCTCATCGAAGAAGCTAAGAAAGAGCTTCACGAGGGATGCACCACTGAGACGAGGTTGTCATTCATTATGAAGATGCTTTACGTGAAATCATACAACCGGGTCACAAATAGACCTTTTGATCAATTTATGGCTGTCTTATGTGCTGGTTTGCCAAAAGTGAATTTTTCCAAGTCCTATGCTGAAGCTAAGAGTGTTCTTTCTGAGGTTGGGCTTGGTTATGACACAATTCATGTTTGCAAGTATGACTGTGCTCTGTTTTGGGAGACCATGCCAAAAAAACTCATTGTCCCGAGTGTGGATTTTCAAGGTGGAAAGACCTGGAAGCAAAGAGAAAGATTCCCCACAAGGTGCTTGATACTTTCCTATAATCCCAAGGTTCTGATTTTTGTTTCAAGGCATCGATGAACACCAAGTGGCACAAGGAGAATAGGGTTGCACAAGGTATTTTGGGGCACCCGGTGATGGTGAAGCATGGAAGCACTTTGACAAGGAGTTTGGATGGTTTGCTTGGATGCACGTAACATAAGGCTTGGTATTGCGACGGATGGATTCAACCCATACGGAAACATGAGTAGTTCATACAGTATGTGGCCAGTTTTTGTCATTCCATACAACTTCCCACCATGGATGTGCGTGGATCAATCCAACTTCATGATGTCATTGCTAATCCCTAGAAAAAATTCACCAGGAAAGGATTTTCATGTATTTATGCAGCCATTGATAAAAGTTATGATGAAGCTATGGAGTGGCGTGGGCACATATGATGTGTGCACAGGTAGAGAGTTTCCGTTGCATGCTACGTTTCTTTGGTCGATTCATGACTATCCTGGATATGCCACGAAGTCTGGCCGTAGCACAAGAGGGTTTTTCGCATGTGCGCACTGCGATAAGGATCCTTGCTACGAGTCTTTGCATAATAAAATTGGTTATATTGGTCATCGTCGATTTACGCCTCACGATCACAAGTGGAGGAGCGAGCCTTCAATGGAAAACCTGAACCTAAGGATGCACCAACAAGTTTCACACTTGCGAAAGAGAGGAGAGAATACAGAGAGTTCAGGATTACAGGCCGGGGAAAATCCATCAACTAGGAAGAAAGCGTGGCATGGTGGTGAGCCAACTGGCACCTCAAGATCAGCTTATATGATCTGCCATACTGGTCAAGATTGAAGTTTGTTCACAACCTAGATGTGATGCACATTGAGAAGAACATATTGGACAATATCCTTGGTACCCTTCTTGAGCTTGATGGAAAGAACAAGGACATTGTTGGTGGTAGAATGGATTTGGAGAAATTTAATGTCGGGAAGAAGTTACGGATGAAACACGAGGCCAAGGGTTTTCAAGGAGAAAGCACCATGGGCCTTCAAAAGGAAGGAAAACAAAAATTGTGCAAGTATTTGGCCAACACTAGGTTCACAGATGGTTTTGCTGGAAACTTAGCAAGATGTGTGGACATCCCAGGGGGTAAAGTGCACGGTCTGAAGACGCATGAGTGCCACATACTTATGCAGCGTGTGTTGCCAGTCTGAGAGGATTGCATCAAAGGCGATGTATGAGACCATTCTTGAGCGGGAAACTTTTCGGGGAGTTGTGTGCCAAAACTCTAAGAGCATCTGTCTTTGCGTCGAATGAAGGTTGAAATTGTCATAATTCTTTGCAAGCTTGAGCTGCTATTTCCCCATCATTCTTTGATGTAATGGTGCACTGGCTATTCATCTACGATGAGGCACTTGGAGGGCCTGTTCAATATGGTTGGATGTATCCAGTTGAAAGAAGGCTCGGGTACCGAAATAAACTGCGTAGTAAATCAAGGCTGAAGGTTCAATTCTGAGGATATATCGTGGATGAGTGCTTGCATCATTGCTCTAAATTTTTGGGCGATGTCATAGAAACCGGAACATAACAAGCCCGAGAGGAACCAAGATAAGAAACAAAGAGTTGATCCGCTAAAGTTTGATATCTTTTGAGATGGAGCAGAGGTTTAGGACTATCAAGTTGAAGTATTTTCCCAAAGAATTTGATATGGTTTGGTATGTACTTGAACTGTGATGAGGCACAAAATTATATTCGGTAGGTCTATTTACCTTTTTATTAATCATTCAAAATTTTCAGTAATATTTTGTGTTATAGCAGTACCATTACTAATTTGTTTTTGATTTTTAGGAATTTCCAACAAAACTACAGAACAGGGGTGTGAAAAACATTGAGGCGGAACTAGAGAAAGAATTCCTTGCATGGTTTAAAAAACATGTCAGTAATTTGGACAATGCTCCAGAAGATTTAAAATCACTAGCACTTGGTCCAGATGCTCGTGTAGTTGTACACCCTATGTGCAATGTAAATGGCGCTAGGTTCCGTTCCGTCGAGTGTGAGAAGAACATGAGGACTCAAAACTCAGGCATAATGACAAGGGGATCCGTTTCTAACGAACAAGATCAAGAATACTACGGTGTGATGAAGGAGGTTCTTGAGTTCTGATGCGAGAAACAAGCCAATGACAGATCCGTGTTCTTGTTCCGTTGTGATTGCTTTGACCTTGGAAGTAGGAAAACCACGGAGATGAAGGATGATGGATACTTTAAAAGCATCAATACGTCTGTATTGTGGTACAAGAACACCCCTTTCATATTAGCTCACCAAGCAGAAACTTGTTTTTACTTGGAAGACACAAAATTTGGTGATCCTTGGAAGGTGGTGCAAACTTTCAAGCACAGGAATGTATACGATGTTCCAGAAAAAGGTGATGAAGGCAATGCAGGTGCATACCAGGAAGACCTCGGCTCGGAAGATCCCATTGTTCACCAAATTGAGGACGAGGAAGATGAATATGTTGATGATCATGAAGACGACATGGCTGATCGCTCGATGATGTGATATTTGTTGACTCTCGGTATTAGACAAATAGCAGGAAAATGGTGTAAACAATGATATGGACTGAGCGACGAAGAACAAGAAGGCGTGGAACCGGTTGTCGATGAATTTGGGAGGAGCATTTCAGATGTTGATAGTGATATTGACTAGTACCTTGTGAAAATCGTTACTAAAATACTAGCAGTGATTGTCTTTATTTGATACTAGTTATGGAACTGTTGCATTCAATTCCCGATAACCATGTTATACACAAAATTATTAATTACAATGATATATATGGTCGTACCTAGATGTTTTTGCTTGTTTTTGTCATACTTACTTCGAGCAGCAAAATAGATTTACTGGAGATAGATACTTCTTTACGTGACACAACCTACGCGACAGACATGTCCGTCTATTAAGTTGTGCACGCATAAAATTTGTAGCTCATAAAATATTCATAGATACCGATGAAATGAACTCAATTAACACGATTTCACTATAATTGGCAGCAACGACAGGCATAATATATTTCAGCTCATAAAAAATTTAATAGTACCATTACACTTAACCATGTCTTCAGACATACTAATGCCACATAATAAAAGGACCGTAAAACATTGTCTTAACATCTCATATTATTAGGTCGACAAATGACCCATGACCATCATAGTGAAAATTATCAAGGCTACTAAAGTTCCACATTTGGAACATAGAAGGCAAATAGGAAAGCCCCCTTATGTCCCACGTACATCATGAAAAACACCTTGTCTCAAGTTCGCCGAAAATCCTCCTCCTATGACATCACTTCCCTCCATCCAGCGCAGCATACTCGGCCATCTTCAGGAGAAATTGAGTACGACCCTTTGACCTTTGTGTATTTATCACACAATTGTGATATCACCATATTCAGCCATGTCTTCAGGGACAAGGCGTCGCGGGAGTTTCCGTTCTTGGTCCACATGCACAATGTGAACATTTGTTAATCGGAAAATTACAGGCACAACAAAGTAGATCACTCATACTTACCAGCTCTTTCTTCACGCAATTTGTCCAGCTTAATGTGTGGATCAGAGACTCACATTTTCCAACTTGATAAGGCCCAACTCCATGTTCATCAACCAGCGTGTCAATGATGTCAACATTGCTGACCACTAACTCCATCATTCTTCAGTTAATTATGGTTCCATCAGTGGCATGCATAGCGTCAAGTATGCCTTTCTTATCACAGGTCGATTGTAATATCTTTGTATAAGTTCAAATACTTAATTAAATGAAAATTACTAAATCAAAATTAAGATTAATGCATGGTAGGTACGTCAACATTAAGATTGTTTAGGAACAAGGAAAAAATATCGTGTTAAACACAAAGCAACTACTTCTTTTTTCATCAGGAAAAAACTAGAGACAATTTCATCGGTGACATTCTACACATTACAAAGTAGACTAGAAACCGAGCAAAATGGGTGAACCTAAATATTTTAGTGGATCTACATATATACATACATTTTATACAAACTCGTAAACATCGTATATTTGTAAACGGAGGGAGTACTTCAAATAAGCAGTTACTTACATGGGTGGGTGATCGGTAGGTTGATCAACGTCACAGGGGTAGATGGACCTTGTGTGTCGGTAGAGAAGACAAGCTCCGTTCCAACATCCAAATTGTAGACTCTAGCAAATTCTCTCCAATATTGGCCTTCAAGATATGCTCTGCCATCCTTGTTGATACAATCAACGTTGAATTCGAACCCTTCTTCCATAACCACCTCGACCACAAAATCATTCTCGTAATTGAGTCGATAATGGCAAACTTCTTAAGGAAATTCGCTCTAGCATAGCAGGGTATTAACAGAAGAAAAATGGAACATGTTTACTACATGACAAACTAACAGATGCTATAATTCATGACAAAAGGGTGGAACAGGAAAGACTGATGATAATACAAAAAATAAAACAAGTACCGTCATTTCTTAAAAATTCTCTACAAGGGTGAGAACGAAAAAGGACTTGATCTTGTCGCCCAGGCCGCACAGACCCTTGGTGTCAAAACACCAAGGACACTACGAATCAAAAAAAGAAAATTTAAAGATCATTAGCCGTACATTTTTGTCCAAATAGATCCAGTACATGCAAACTAGATAGGTTAGATTTTTACCGCAACGATCTTGCCCTTCGCCATCCCTCTCTCTCGACAGATCTGCGGCCTAGGCAAATGTGGTTTAGATGGCGGCGCTGACTCCAACTATGCCTTTAGGGTTTGTTAGAGGGAGAGCGTATATATATATGGTCCAACTATGCTTGCATGCCAGGCCTGGACCCAGTTGTAAGCTTAATTTGTGGGCTCGACGTGATTAGCTTTAGCCGTTAGGCAAAACAAGGAAATATATTGATTACATTTAGTGCGCAGAGCAAGGAAATTGATTTGGTTTTTATTGCTCTGACTTAGTCGTCATAGTTAGGTCCTGTAAGATCCTCTAAAATAGAATCTTGAGACTAACAAGGAAAGAATTAGCTATATTAATTAAATCCTTTACTTAGAATATTTTGCAAATTTTATGAAAAGTATTAGAAATAAGGAGTTTGCCTTTCATGTTTGTGGTTGTTTTTAGACATTCTGAAGGATCATCAGTATGTAAAGTACATAAGTTTCTGGTTTGAGATTGGTTTCAAAAGCTTTTTGTAGTCCAAACTTACTTCAAACTTTCTTAGCTACAAAATAAAGCATCAAACCATCTAATTTAGTAAACAAATGCAGTGTGCATCAACATGAGAATTCAGATAACAAGTGCACCAGTAATGCAACAGCAAACTCCATACACATTAACATAGTCTTAAACAACTGGGTATGATTGCCCAGCTTCCACCATACATAATAAAAACTTAGTCTTCAAACATCACACAGTTTCTCTTCATCTCTAGGGGGACAACACAAACATAAACTAAACTTGTGGAAACAGAACAAGAGGGCCAACAGCAGGACCGATAACCGGGATGAGGCCACTCTTGACGTACTTGTCGAGGAATCTGCCAAAGGCGGCATGCTTCGCCATGGTGTGGCCCTTGTGCTTCACTGCTTGCCTACAACGCTTATCCGTCTTTGGATCATGCTCTCTAAGTTCTTGGTGATGACGCTGCCGCAGAATGGGCAAGATAGCTCCCTGCGGCTGCGGAAAGGTATCTAGTCACTCACCAGCCGCTTAAGAACAAAGCGGCTCTTGCGGTCCCTGTTGTCCTTGTCGTGTCCCACGTCGTCAGAGTCTTCCTGTGAATTTTGAAATACGTAAGAAGTGAGACAAACAGGAGCACAACAACGATCAAACGAAATAAGCTGTAAAAAATTAACAATGCTGCCAAAATTATTCTAAATTGTTGCGGTGATAGTACTAACATTTGATGAATCAAGGACAGTTTTGTGTTGCGGTGATAGTACTAACATTTGATGAATCGAGGATAATTTTGTGTGACCAATATTTGATGAATCGAGGACAGTTTTGTCTTATCATGTCTAGTGAGTATTTGGAGCCTTTGGCGTTCATTTCTATCTGCTTCAAAGTCCATAATGGATAATTTATTAAAGAACAATATTCTTTGGGGACATAATTCAAGGCATGTGAACTTTAGAGGCAAATAACCAATTTTTCCTAAATAAAATTCTTGCAATCATAATCACTAGAATGAAAGAAGACTCGGATGAATTTAAGTTTCAAACGCATTGATCATTACACATTAAATTCCATTCATCAGATCAATCATTTCTTTCCAAATAAAATTCTTGTTATCATAATCTCTACACTCAAATTATACTCAGATGAATTTAAGGCACTTAATGATGAATCATTTACAAGTTAACTACCTTAACACATTCAGAAAGTTATCTGATAACTATGAACCGATAGATATCATATGAGCAATCATAATAAGTAGAATTAAAGAAGGCTTGGATGAATTTAAGTTTTAAACGCATTGATTGTTACACTAAACAGGATACTGATTCAAACACACTATGGAATCATCACATTAATAAGCAGCAAATTTAGATAATGGTAATTATGAATTCCATGCATCAGATCAATCCTTTATTCCCAAACAAAATTCTTGATATCATAATCTCTACAATCAAATTAGACTCAAATAAATTTAAGTCGCTTGTGTTGATCAATCATGTGCAAGGTAACTACCTTAACACATTCAGAATGTAATCTGATAACTATTAACTGATAGATATCATATGAGCAATCATAATCACTAGAATGAAACAAGACTCGGATGAATTTAAGTTTCAAACGCATTGATCATTACACTTAACACGATACTAATTGATACACACTATGGAATCAACACATTAATAAGCAGCAAATTAAGAAATGGTAATTATAAATTCTATGCATCAAATCAATCTTTTCTTCCCAAACAAAAATCTTTGTTATCATAATCTCTACAATCAAATCAGACTCGGATGAATTTAAGGCACAACATTCAGAAATTAATCTGATAACCATGAACCCATATATATCATATGAGTAAGAATACTATATGGCAGATCAAATCAAAGTCAACTACAAAGGAGCGATCTGAACCTAGAATCAAGAATATCTAGAAGACCACCTAGACAGCACAAATCAATCTACTCTACGAACAAACCCTATGTGAACAGTAAGATGAACAGAGGAGATCGAACAAAACAGCTCAGAACCTCGGTGTCGTCGTCGGAGGCCTCCTCCTTGAACGGTACATCTTCTTTGCGGGCTTGTTCATAGAGGTACTCGATGGAGTCAGGGTCTTCGCCGTCGTAGTACTCATCGTCCGGCATGACGATGACCTGGCGGCCTGCATGCGGGTTTTGTAGATCTGCCGCGGGAGCCATGACGTCCTCCTTCTTCTCATCATCGACGGCGAGCACGACCGGTACGGTGGAGTCCATAGCAGTCACGGCTAGCGCGCCGGCAATGGTGCTCCCGAAGAAGACTCCTCGCCGCCACATGGCGGCGACCTTGAGTGCATCGCCCGAGCCGCCAACCTTCGACTCGCTCGTCTTGTGGCGCTTCATCTTGCAGATTCACTAAGGGATGAGATTGGTGGTGCGGTGGTGGGACCGGATTGGGGTTTTCGACAGATTGGGGAAGAAGTGGACGATGGTGGGAGAGACGATGAGACCAATGTGTTATATAGATGCTGGTGGTTTGGTTTCCTCTGGTGCACGCGTGGGTGTAGAATCGTGTAGTCCTGCATGTAGTCCACTTTCCCATTGCTTTCACATTGGACCCACGCATGGCATTTGGGAGAGTGGCGCGTTGCAGCGGAAATCTCTACAAATTCTATATTATATAAATTGTTAAAAAAGTCTATATTATATAAGTAAAAAAAGTATATTGTGTATAAAACAATAAGTTTTCTAAAAGATTTTATAGAGAAATATTGAATTTGTTCAAATTAGTTGAAATCCTAAATTAAATTGGAACCAATCTCGGTCAAACTGGAACACACAGATGCCAATGGGTCATCAGTGTAATTGGACCCACATGTGTCATCAGGGTCAATTGCCCAATCTCAGTCAACATAGAACCCACAGACGCCATTGGGCCCACTTGCACCAATGCTAGTGTAAGTGGACCCACGTGTGTCATCAGGTCAACTTTTGTCTAATCTCAGTCAAACTGGACCCACAGCCACGCCGCCGCGCATCTCCGCAACGCATCCGCCACCCGTAACGATGTGCACGTCCGCATCGACTCTGGCCACACCACCGCGACGCCGGCCCGTCGGCATTGACCGCACCTCCGCAACCTTGCTCCGCGCTGAAGGTGAGCCCAATCATGTTGGATTTACTTGTGCTGCCCACTGAAATCATGTCTGCATTGTTTGTCCAGTAGGGTTTTCCACGAGCTATGTGGTGAAGCTAGATTTCCCATAAAAATACACTAGTGTACCTACTAGAATAATTCCTGCACATTACAATCCCATGAATCAAACACTACTGGAAGGAAACATTGCATAAGGTCTGAACTCTACAATGCATGTGTAGGAAAATATATTAGGGCTCGTTTGGCTCCTATGCATTCATTGCATTTGGTTGAAATGAAATGAAATGAAATCCCCATGTCACTTCATTTGGAAGGAATTTAAATTCCTTAATGAATTTTTATGTTTGGCTGCCACCTGGAATTCTGAAATGAAATGATTTACAGCTTCTGTTTGGCTGCCATTTTAAGCCAATTGTGAAATCAACAACACATTTGGCTTCAAAATTCATAAAATATGATATTTTCAAAATAAAAATCAACTACAACATGAATAAAGATCAATGTATCCACAAATACACTTGTCTGCTCATTATATCAACACAGCTTAATCAATGATGTTGTCATTGTTAGCGTTCTCGTCCGCCATTTCATACGACTTTAAATTGCAGTCCTAGCTCCCGCTCAGTAGCTCGATCCCTTGAGGAAAGTGTGTTATTTATATCCCAATACTTGATAACCTTGTACTTATAGGAAGTTGCATCGTTGTGTGCCTGCAAATAAGAGAAACTAGAACATGTTAGTACATGTGCCACTTCTTGAAAATCTTAGCCAAGGGTGAGGAACAGATAACACTTGTGAATAAATGTTTTCCTAATAGGTAGGAATACACTATAGCTATAACTTAGGACATCAGGCATGAAAAAGTAAATCTAATGTACAATACTGACAAGCCAGAGATTCAAAGTGAAGTTTGGTGGTGGTCCATTTCCTTGGTGCACAATAATGCATCATTCTGCCATGACTAAGATGACTAGATCACATTCATTCTCTCCATAAAACATAACAAGTTTAGCTAGCTACATCTTGATATGAAAACTGTAACTTGTTTGGACACACACATATATAGATGATAAATTAGTTAGGCATGACATGTCTTAAGAAATTGTCGATGCCGGAATTATGGATGGATGTTCATGTGTAGAAAATACCACCTGGCTGTTTTCCTTGTTGCAAGGAAACAACTCATGATAAGCAAGGTCCAGAGCATGAATGACAATGAACCAGAAACACATGCCTAGAAAGTACAACCACATGATGCATAGAGGGACAGTTTTGGGGTCGACTGTACCACATGCAACCACAACATCGGAAATGGAAGAACCTACACTAACTTGCCATCTCTGATGTGCTAAATCACTGAAGCATTATATTCTGGTGACTAAAACAGAACATAATTACTAGCTATGATCTGTTTCTATAAGAAATAGGCCTAAACTTCCTAGTCTCCCAAAAAAGATCGGCCATCTAGCTACTATATATGGCAACTACTAATGTAGTACTTACGATGTTTCTAAAATCCAACACAGCAAAGGTAGTTCTTAGAGAACTTATATCTGATAGAATAGGAGTCTGGAGCTTTCCTATGCTATGACTAGTGCTTGTAGCATTGAAATAACTTGCAAGTATTTGCATAAACAATATTTGTATTGTTGTGATGAAATACGTTGTTGTGGCGCTGTAATACCTATAATGTGTTTCCTACACTTTTACCATTTGTTAATGTGTGCTAAATTTGTATGCGCAGCCCATTCTTTAACATGGCAGGAGCATCTTCGCAGAAGCGTGATCTCGGACCACTCATCGCCCAAAGATGCCGGCTTACTGAGAGTGAGAAAGAGCATCTGCTGGAACTTCAATCGAACATGGGCAAAATTGTTGGGTTGCCATTCGTAACCCGCTTGACCAAAACGAATCTTAAGTTGTACCACATGGTACATTCATATAACTTTCTTTTAATTCTTTTTTGTTGTCATGCGTGTATGCAATTTGTCTATGTGGTTTTTGACATCGACTTACTAACTTATATATCTTGTTTTGTATTTATCAGAAATTGCCTAAGAAGGTTGTTAATGCTCTACAAATCTGTGAGGGAGGCTCAACTGGAGTGTGTCTTCCTAAAGAGGAGATCACCCCCCATCGACTTCAAGATAGAAAAGGATGATCACCTCTTCTTCGATCCAGATGGGTGGAAGTGTTTCGTATAGAGCACAGATCTAGAAGAGGGACAAGCTGTTCTCATATACTCGAAGAAAGCGCATTCAGAAGGGTGGCGTAATCGAGAGGGTTTCGTCTTCATATTTAGAAGAATAAATGATTTGTCGCCTACGCCGGTGTCCATCCTCAGGGGTGCCAAAGGCGGCATGGGGGCGTGAAGAATGAGCGTCTGGCGGGCAGCGTTGTCAAGAAGAGGCTGTCGTGCAGGCGAGGCGGCGGCAAGGCGAGGCCACTTCTGTCGCCATCGCCATCACCGTCGCCGTCGCCGTCACCATCTCCACCACCCCATATGCCGCTGTATCCGAACCCCGACTTTATGTTCATCCGCATCCTTCACGAGGACAAGTGGGACAAGCTCTCCCTCTGCCATGCTTTCAAAGATTACATCAGCGGTGACCAGCCCAACACTGTGCGTGTCCGGGAGCGTAACAACAGGCTGACCTTCGATGTGGAGATGTATTTCGATCATCGAGACGGCCGCTTGTACCTCCGCAGGGGCTGGCCCAAGTTCGTCAAGTGCTACACTATTTCGCTAGCCAACATCCTGGCGTTCGACTACTATGCTGGCAACAGGGAGCTGGTCGTCACAATCTACGGCGATAGGCTCTCCCGTCGGGAGTATGCCACCAGCAGCGACGATGACAGCGACGATGATGGCAGCGGCGGTGACAGGGACACGCAGACCATTACCGTCAAGGATGAGGAGATGTCAAAGGGCTAGTACGGACGTCCAGACCGTGTCCTGACCCTATCAGATTTCCATGTCTGCCTCTTCCTAGACTAGGAAGAGGATCTAGGATTAAACTTACCCTGATGCACTCTGTTTAAGTTTTCCTGATACACTATGCTTAAGTCTAATATGTAAGACTACAAATGCTTTATCTACCCTGTTGCATGTGCATCAGGGTGTGACCAAGCAGATCCGCCCTAGTTGCAAAACTATTTGCTGAGTTTCTGGGTGTAAAGTCTAATGAGATCACCTACCTTTTGGTGGATGTTAGAAAACTTTGCTGGCTACATATCTAATATGTGAAATAATTCTGCTCTTCTGTTTGTTTTTCGAATCAATGAGGTTTACTTGTTTAAGTGATATTGTGCTTCAGCTTTCAAGTTGGAGTTGTGGAATGAAGGAAACTAATGGTATTGTTTGCTCAGTAATCCAACTGTTGTACGTGAATGAACATATTTTGTTTTCCTTTTCATATATAAACAAATGACTTATTCAAATAATTTAATATGGTTCATGGCCAAATAAATTTATAGTACAATGAATTAGAGATAATCCCGGCTTGTAAACCATATTACAAATTCCGCACGGGAGGTCTAAGTAGTGGCAAAACCTAAACCGTTGCATGTGTTAGGATTTATTTAATTACAATATGTAATTAGAGATAATCCCTGCTTGTAAACCTCCCGTTCTATTCCCTCTGTTTTTCCAATCAAATTTACAATGAATGGTTTTCGTTCCCTCCACTTGTGTACCAAAAAATTTCGTTCCCACCTCTTTTGTTTTCCACCTGCCCGCCCATTTTGGCGCTAACAATTTGCTGCCCCCACGACACTTTAAAAACAGCGTGCCCCCACCTCCCGCATACCCATCCCCTAATTCCGTTCCTTGTTCACCGCCCACCTAGAACCCCATCGCCACTTTCCTCGACCCAGATCCGTCAAGCAAGGCGTTGGTTGCCGTGATTTCCCTCTACGAGGCGACATGTCCGGCGATCTTGAGCGGCACACCACGCGGAATGTTCTACCACCGAAGCAAAAGCGTAGCGCGCCAGTCATTTTTCTGCCGCCCTAGGTCTATGCCTCTTTCTAGATCAGTCAAACATGAGTTCTAGTAGATCAACATGTGTAGATCATTGATCAAGATGCTGCAGCTTATGTGCAAGATCTAGGTTTGAGATCATAGACATGGTTCGAGATGCCTAGCACGTGTTGAACGTGACACCCTATGATCCGAATCCTTCGACAATGTGCTTGTCTTGGGTTTTAATTTCATAGATCATGGTTCCAGATGCCATGAATGTGTTGAGCATGACACCCTATGATCCGATCTTATAACTATGTGTTAGATTTAGGTTTATGTTCCTACATAATGGTTCAGGTAATAGGGCACAACTTGTTGGATAAACCCTGTTGCTTGGCGTCTTAAGCGGCATGGCTGAACAACTTGATACCTAATACTGATCGACACTTAAGCGAACTTGTTGTGATAGGGTTTAGGCAGTTAGCGAATGACAATCTGATTTGGAGGCAATAGAATAATGTTTTGTGAGCATGTTAATTTTACAGTATGGATCACATAATTTTTGCTTTAATGATCTTGTCTACTCTGTTTGTACTAATGAGTATGATCATGACTTGCCTTTGCTTGATTGTTTTCAGTTACTCAAGTCAAAACAGCAGACGCATATCAAAATGTTAGGAAACAAGTGATGGAGGAGAACGTGTCTCGTATGTCTGAAGCACTGAAGCAGAATGCTATTGAACAAGGCAAGCCAATGGAGGATTTCACGGTGATGGCGCGTGAATTTGTGTTTGGTACTTCTAAGAAACCGGTGGCAGTGACAACACGGAAAGAGGCACAGCCGTAGGAGAAGGATGTCACCGAGGACCCTAATTATGAACCTGATCCTGCCGACGAGCCCACTGATGATGATGTGTTTCTTCCGGATGAAGAGGACCATGATGTTGTTAAATCTTCCTCTAAGGTGAAGAAATGCAGCATGCTCCTGCCTTCACATGTAGGATATGTACAGATTGCTTTAATATTTATGGCTTGATCTATTAAAATGCAGGTAACGGAAGGTTCTACAAAAGAAAAGAAGCAGAAGCGCTCAAAAACCTTTGTGCCTCCAAATGTTGTAACAAGGTCAGCAGCAAACGTAGAGACTCAAGATGATGGTGAAACAGAGACCCCTACCCAAAAAGCAGGGGAAGGGGGTACTAATGGAAATGAATCCTTGCCCATGCTAATTCAAACCTCTAGAGGCAGCAACTCACCTGAGGAGAATGTACTTGTCCACAGCAAACGGGAAGGTATTGACAGCATGTCTTACAATTTATTCACTGGTTTAGTTGCAAAATTTTCAATTGAAGTCTTGACTCTCGTTTTGTCACTGGTTTCAGTTGCAATTGTAGACACGGGTGCTCTAAAGGAAAAGCATAATGTCATAAACCTACTATGGGGCATGGGGTACGAGTGGTCTAGAAGGAATGGAGGGCTAAGATGCGAGATCAACTTCACTCTGGCATGAGGAGACCTTGATCCTGTCTGCAAGCAAAACTGAGTTTAGAGTGTGGCATTCACATACGCAGCAAGATGCCACTGGCAACCCACTGGAAGCAGTATGGTGACAAGGAAGGTCGTCTGAAAGATACTATTCTGGAAACCATTAAGTCTATAACTGTAAGTCTGTTAACCTCTCATTCATTTTCCATATAAAATGTCTCATTGGTGGATGATTTTTTAACAATTCTGTCATTCGATGCTGATATGAATTTGTGTTCCATGTTATTTGCAGGGAAAATTTGCAATGGACAGCAGTGGTGACCTTGACAAAGACATTTGCACCGACATTTTACAGAAAGGTATTCGCCAACAACATTGGAGGCTAAAAAGGTCTATTGGAAAGATGGTAAAGATCTAGCCCGCGAGCAAGCTTTATTGTTGAAACGAAAAGAGGTAGACGAGGAAAGCTGGGCAGAGCTTCTTGATATATGGCATGATGAGCACTACAAGGTACACGATTCCTGTTGTTTCAGCTACATCTATCGCAGTCATACTACTGTACTGTGGAATACTAAATTCATGCATTTGTACATAGGCAATCTGCGAGAGTAACAAGAAGTACACAGATGCTGTGACGAAGAAACACACCACTAGCTCAAGAAGCTTTGTTGCACATTACCATGCACTTGTGAGTATTCGAACTCTTCAGATGCAACACCTACTTCTTTTTGTGAACATGCCATACACACTTATAATTCATCGTGTCATAATTCTTGTAGAAATCTCAAAAGACCGAGGACGTCGATACCTCCCCAATTGCTTTCTTTAAAGCAAGCCACACTAACAAGGATGGTATGATGTCCCAGAAATCAGCAGAAGCTTATGTAAGTAAATTATTTTATGTGCTACGCATTTCTCATTAGTTTGTCTAATTATTTGATTTCTTCTAACTCTGGACTTGCTATTTTTTTATCCTATTGTAGACTGAGATGGTGCTTCAGAAAATGGGACCACACCCAGAAGATTGGATTCCCAAAACTGAACTGGAGATTGTTGAAGAAGTCCTGAGAGACCACAACAATTCAAGATCAATTACTTTCTTTTCCAGCATCAGAGTTTCATCTGCTTCCAAGAGGTCTAGCGTCTCAGCTAGGCGCATCGGTGATTTAGAAGAAAAGTTATCAAGTCAGGAGCAAGATTCGTTGAATGCAGCTGAAAGGGTTCAACGCGAGATGGAGGAACGGATGCAAGAGCAGGAAAGGAGATTTGAAGAGATGAGGAAGAAGTAGGATGATGAACTTGAAGCAGTGAAAAAGTCCAGCGAAGCGAATCGTCTGGCATTTGAGAAGAGGCAGAAGGAAATGGATGGCATGCTTAGTTACCTGTTGAGGATGTCGCAGAACCCCCAGTCCCAGTCCCCGTGACTTGGGCCAAAAATCTCTGCGCGCTAATGGTAGGGTGGTAGAAATATTGTTTTTTTATTCCTTTAGTCATTCGAGTTTGATACAGCAATTTCAGTCTACCAGAATTTTAAAGTTTGCATGTGATACAATTCATATTTATAAATTTTCTGTCATTTCAAATATTTGCTTCCATTTAATTTTGTTTCGTAATTTGCGTGGAATTTCAATTTTTAATCAAATTTGTCCGTGCAAAATAATTGGTGACGTCGTCACATTCCTCCCGGCCCACAAGGCAGTTCCGAATGGGCCAGCCCAAAAAATGACACGTCATCATCGCGGGCCCCACATGCAGACGCCACGTCATTGTTGACGGCCCCACCTACATGCTGCCACGTCGCCGTCCTGAACCCACACGCGGTTGCCACGTCATCTCCACGGGTCCCACACGAAGGTGACACGTCATCGCATTGGCCCCACCTGTCAGATGCCATGTCATCATGGTGGGACCCACCTGCCAGCTGCCACGTTATCATCATCGGACCCACCTGCCAGCTGCCACGTCAGCATCGTCGAACCCACCTGCCAGCTGCCACGTCATCATCGTCGGACCCACCTGCCAGCTGCCACGTCAGCATCGTCGGACCCACCTGTCAGATGCCACGTCATCGTGTTGGGACCCACCTGCCAGCTGCCACGTCAGGATTGCAGGTCCCACCTGCCAAAATCCTCGTGACGCCATAAATCTTCCGTGACGGCATATTTCGTCAACGAATATGCTAAACGGTGACAGATTTTCCTATTTTAGGTGACGTAGAAGGTCCGTCACGGATAACCTATCTTAGGTGACGCCGTAAGGACCGTCACCGAAGCTCAATCTTGCGTGACGAAAATTTGTATTCTGTCACTATAATAGAATCTGTGACGGAGCTTCCGTGACGACCCTGGTGACGCCACGTTTTCGTCACGAGGGAGTACTTAGTGACGGAAATGGCATTTTCGGTGACGAAAGTGATTTGTCACAAAAACTCTTTTCTCTTGTAGTGGTGGTGTAGGCTTTGGAGCTGATGCGGAGGGAGTCTTTTTTGGATGACGTGATGGAGTGCATCAGTCGATCCCGTGTCTTGAAGAAATTTGGATCCGACGTGAGACCCAGCACTGGACCAAGTCGGATCCCTTCAGACCCTTGTATTTGATCAAGTATTTGATCCGCCTCTTAGCGAGGATCAGATCGTCGGTGAGAGCCGGAGCAGCCTCGTCCCAGGATGGCTGGGCCGTGGCGGCTCCGTCGATGAAAGTCGGCAAAGCAGTGGCTTTGCCAGGAGCCAGAATATCCCTATGATAGAAAAATGTGGCTGGCCATTGTTTGACCGAGTCACTAGCTAGAATTTTGGGATACGCCCGCTCGCGTCTAATAGAAAAGCTAATAGTGCCGGTGATGTAAGGAACACCGGCAGTAATGGAGTTTCTCCGGACATGAAAATAGTACCGGAAGAGAGTCAAACTCGGCCTAATGCCGAGAAAGCCCTCACACGACGAAGCATACGCGCTCATCTCTAAGAGAGAGTTGGGAGGAAGATGATGGAGTTGAACTCCGTAATGATTGATCACCTCGGAGAAGAACTCCGAGGGAGGAAACGACAAACCTCTATCGAGGTGAGTGCCGAAGTGGACCCGTTCGCCGTCTCGCCGGTTAGGGACGGTTTCTACAAAGCCGCTCCGCCAGTCGCCGGCGGTGAGAAGCCCTTCCTTCTCCACGTTCTTGAGGCCCTCATCGTTGAGGGCGCAGGGAATCCAAAGCCCGCGGAAGCTCTCCTTTTCCGACACCGCTTCCGCCGCCGCCGCTGCTGCCAAGCCGGAGGAAGAAGATGAAGCCATTTCTCCAGCAAGAAGTTGACCTAAAAGGGGCAGCGCTGGGAGTTCTGTGGGGGAGGAACAAGGGAGCTCTGTGCGCGCAGGGAGATTGGGAGGAGAGGAAAAGGCAAAGGACTGATGGAAGAAGAAGGATGAAATCCTAACCCCTTATATCCACCTAACTGCGCCAAGATTCGTGCAAATGCTACAGTGTAACCGCCACGCGTCGTGGAAGGAACTGGGAAGGGCCCGCACGATGATTACATCGCCTCGATCTCCACGCACGCCTTGAAACGGCGCCTCGGTTCCACGAACCGCGGACCCACCAACGGTCGTACTGACGGAATGCCTGTTAGATGACGTGACTTGACCATGTCATGTGTCAGGTGGCATTAAGAATTTCTGGCTTAGTTTGAAATCAAGCTGGAAAATCCGAGTAACCTATTGATAGGTCCTACTTATTTTTAAGACCCGGATCATATTTTTTGTTGTAAAGTTTCAGGAACCCTTCAAGATTCTGCAAGCCGAAGATCAAGCTAGACGATGATAAATCTGACTTTGGATCTTGGAGGCCTCCGAAACTCTTGTTGAGATATACTTTGGTATCCTCACAGTTCCTCATGACCAGGTGGCCCACTTGGGTTAGAGCTTTCCTTCACGGCGGCCATCGGGGAGAAAGACGAGTCAATCCGGCTATGGGAAGGCCGAAGACTTACCGACTTAGGCCCATAATGTTACTTGTAGTTCAAGATGTACTCAGAATCGACTCTTAGTCGTAGCAGATAGATCTTTCTGTAAACCCTAGGCGGATATCTATATAAGCCCTCCTAGGAGAGCCTTTAGGCACACCTCAATAGTCTACAATCTCAACTTCACAGTGAAACCCTTGTAACCCATATTCCGGCTCTCAGTATTCTTTGGATTGCTAGCAGGAGTAGGATCCGTCCAAAGCCGGCGGATTCGAACCTGGGTAAACTTGTGTGCTCACCGTCCCGGAAGACCGTACGTCTCACACCCCTCTCTTCCGCACGCCTCGAGGACCCCCTCATGGCGTACTTGTCCTGAATCCGACGACAGTTGGCGCCCACGCGGTGTCTTCGGCAGCTTGTGCATGCCTGCTGCCTGCGTAACACGCATGCACCTTTATGTATGTACTCCCTCCATCCCAAAAGGATCTGTCAAGTTTGTTTGAATTTAGATGTATCTATATCTATATACTAAATAGTGTCTAGATACATCCAAGTTTAGACAAACTTGAGACATACTTTTTAGTACGGAGTAATATCAATCTGTTCTGGATTTTTTATCAATCTGTTTTGAGTTAACTTCCTATGCATTGCACCGGGTCCAGGTGCTCAGCTAGCTGGTCGATCTTGTTTTGCAGCGAGGTGGACCCAGCTAGCTAATCCATGTTAATAGGCTAGCTGATCGATTCTGGGACGATCGATCCGGCCGGTTACCTAGCTAGCTAGATGGAATCCACCGCTTCCAGTAGTCTTAGCTATTTGGTAGGTAGCCTCGATGGATACGGAGCACCTCTCCCTGAGTTTTTTTCTATTTTGACACGACTTAACAAATTATATAACATGGTCGGTCTGTCACGTTTAAGATGTTACGTAATGTACACCTCTGATTAAATCCTAGCCATACATTTTAGATCTAATAGTGTATATTAATTCTGATGATGTGGATTAACGTGGTACCTCGAAAAACATCCTTATATTTTTTTTTAGTATACAACTAGCATGGTGGCCCTCGCAAATGCGAGGGCATCAACTTTAATGTAACAAAAGAGTTAGAGAAATAATTCACTATTCGGAGTATGCTATTTCAAGTGCTTTCCAAATGCTTTACTAATAAATGCCACTTGTGACTTAAGCATCGTCACGAAATCAGGGATGCATCCACACTGTCTCAAGTCGCTCATTAGATCTTTAGTTGTTCCGGAGGCATGGTGTAACTAATATCTTCTTCATATTAAAATAATATTTTTATAAAAAATGGGTATCCGTGTGGTTTTCTTATAAAAATATACTTTAACCACATTTTATATAAAAATTATATGAAATATGTATTTATGCAGACAACATAGAATTGACAATGTGTTTTTTGTATTCTATATTACCTCAAAATGTCGAATTAAAATTTGAAATACGACTTGTCATTAGGTTTAGAGCTATAAATTATTCATGTTGTCATCCAAATGTTATTTAAGACCACCTAATTAACCTTAAGTGATATTTTATGATATTTTTAGAGTAGCAAAATCAATTTTCTATAAAAAAGTAATATCAAAAATAATTCATAACTCTTCACACCTACCAGGTAGGCCATATAAATAGTTTGATCATTTATTTTAACTGTGAAAATCATGTTCTTCTCATTTAGTACATTCATTTAAAAATACATGATGATTCAGACACATCACTCTCCAAAATGCATATTCCATTTAATAAAACAATGCTTTATCCTATTTTATGGACAATTTATAAAAATCAATAAAAACATAAAGAGGTTTTACTACAAATCTCTCGAACGCTACTTATTCAGGAAGGTATTATTATATGTTTAGTTAACTCTCCCTGCGTGCGGTTATCCAAAACCTAAAATAATCTCATTCTACTCTCTCGCTCATATTTACTATAGCATCATGTCAGCTGCGAAGGACGAAAAAACATTGAGATAGGGCAAACTCTAAAGGATTAAAAGAAATTGATGCAAAAAATCAAAATCGTCTCATCAATACGTTAATCGTTGTATGATCTTAAGCATAATCACTGAGTACAATGGTAATGGCAACATATCATCAAAAAATCTAAATCACGGGCATTTTTAGCACCGCAATAAAATAAACAGGGAGTAGCTAGGTAATTGTCATACTGCTATTGTTTATGTCCTTATAGCTACATAAATTCTAACATATCATGCCACTTCTATTTGCAACCTGTACGAGTAGTAGACAATAATAACCAGAGGAGGAGAAGAAATTAGCTACATCAGCTGTGGTACAACACTCCAATCCACGTGAGAAAAATGGAAGTACCAACTGGAAAGGCTGAAGAGGCCAGGTCTACCCATTTTCTCATTTCTTTTGTTTTTTCTACGGAACGCATGGCAACTTCAAATGACTGTTTGTATATCGAGAGTTGCATATCTCAGGTCAAAAAAAAAAGAGTTGCATATCTATATATGATTTTTTTTTGCCGAAATTCAAGGTAGGGCGGACACACACCTTGCCCAAAGGGGAGCTTCGCCCCTGCATCATGTTAATGACTATAACATAAGTCAAACAATAATTAAATTAACAATGTGACAGGCAATGACGCATGCTCTTATTTCTTTTTTAGGGATGCTCTTATTTCTTGTATTGTTACCTATCTGTACTCAAAGATAGTTTTTTAAATCGAGGGTGAACTAAAGAAAATCCCAAAATATATAATCCAAATAACTATCTCTACGGGAAAAAATCAAACAATGTAGCTCAAAATTAAATCTAAAATCTTATAAATAAAAATGGAAATATCTTCCATGAATACAGGGGATGAAGTATAATTAGTTATTCTCAATATTGGCCAATTTTTTAACTGGTCACATATATTTTCAATCCGTTCAGAAATACATGACATCTGGAAAGTGTGTGTGGCCAGATGTTCATCTTGACTATTGTTGCTGGAATTATTATGTATTAGAAAGTCTATTCTGTACTAAAAGCACAATATAAATACATTTGACCTCGTACCTCTATGAAAGATGTGTACGTAGACAATGTGCTAAAGATAGTACGCTCTCACTTTTGCGGTTTGCGTCTCTCGCTTCTTCAGAAACTTAGGTTATTCTTATATTTGGAGATTGGATTTTCTACGCATCTGTCGCTAGAGACCGGCAAGAATTTAGAATTTTTTATTGGAATTCTTTTTGTTGAGTTTTATCGATGAAATATTTTATGGATCAATATTCCACGAATGGACAACGATTTGGTGTTGAGATTTTGCAAAATATTTTTCATGGATACTAAGCGGTGAGTGTGTCTTTCTGTTGTATATTTGTCACCGAAGACATTGAAAAATATAGAATGTGCTGGAAGAGTCTTTGAATTCGATGGAAGATTGAGGATCGCTTGCTTCTGTTGGGAATCATTTTTGCTGCCCTTCATTTCCGGTTCTTATCTATCAAATATATTTAATGGATTGATAAAGCTTGAATTTTGTTAATATAAAAGGTGCATGCACGCATGGATAGAGCGATTTGGGAAAAAATATAAATTTGTAGATTTCACTATTTTAGTCTAGAAAGTAATATAGCTCATCCTTGTTGTCTTTCATATATATACTCGTTCATGGTTGCGCACATACCAACAACTTGATTTTGTAGTCTAGAGCTAGCATGTGATTGGGAAGCCACACTATTCGATCCTAGTTTGAAGACGCTTTCCATGAATATACAGATGCCCACCCATATGTGACAAGGACTTGTTTTAACATGTGTCTGCCATGGACCGTACCAAAGCAAATCTCTTTCCCTAAGTATATCAGATGCACACGGTAGGAGTATGCGGCAAGGACTCCCCTTTAAACATTTGTTTGGCACGGACTGTACCAATCCAAATATCCCGGAACATAACAACGTGACTTGTGGTTTTGACTCGTGGCGTGCTGAATCCAGGTTTTGTGTATGACTTAGTGCTTGTAACGTTGCCTGTGTTACGTGGTGGACCTTACCTTGTTAGACTACGTGTCTCATATTTGTTACATAAATTTTACGGATGTGATCTAAAATTCTAGTGGAAACTTTTAGATCTAACCGTCTATATAATTTAGATGATGATGGCTCAACGTGGAGGCTCTATTAGACATCCTTATATTGCTTTTAGTATATAATAGATGTTTACAAGAATATTTAGACCAGTAGGAGGAGTACAAAACCAAATGTGTCAGCCTAGATCAAGAGTTGTGGCCGACCGTGCTAAATTGTGAGCCTCCCTGTTTGCTTCTTGCCGTTCATGGCTGAACACAGCCTCATCAAAAAGCATCTTCGGGGAGCTGATCTCCTTAAGGATCATGCAGTGCTCACCCATGATCTCTCCTCCACGACAACATCCCTAACCATCTCCGCACATGCCCCTGCCATCGCATCTGACGAGAGCCGAGCCCGAAGCAGTGCTTCTTCTGCCAGGTCTCCAACACAAATCCGACACGAGCTACGACGAGTAGCGAGCCATCATCCCCACTCTCCCCTTTAATTATTTTCGGTGATGGTAAGGGTTCTAATAGGTATATATGTTCTAATAGGTATATAGGGTTCTAATAGGTTCTAGTAGGCATATATGTTAAGGGGGGACTACCCATTTAAGAACATTTTAAACCAACCGTAATGTATGACCACATTTCACAACGAAAAATCACACAAAAACTAATATTTTGAATTATCTTTCAAATCTTGACCTGGGCATACATCAAACTGATGCAATGTGCTGAAATATTTAAAATCCAATTCAGCTTCTCTTCTCTAACAAGCATATTGTAAAGAAAAATTCAGTTGCATATCGTCAAAAGGTATACAACTCTCGGTTAGTGACAGAAGGAATTTGTAGCCGAACTGAAAATAGACTGGGTATTGACTCTTCATTGTTCACTGTCCATGTAGCTCTCTTTCCAAACAAATATAGAATCTGCATTTTACTATGGTGTCTGTTTTTTTGGCTCTTTCCAGCTCACCTCCTGTCTCCAAATCCATCACTCTCCTCTGAGTCCTCTTCCTCTCCATCTCCTCGTCCATACATTCAAATCATCCATCTCTTTGGCCAGTACTCGGTTGATCCTCCACCCTCAAACGCATCATGGTCGAATGGTATATTTATTCTCCAGAAGAGAGCTTTATAGGTAACTACAAATTCATCCGGCCTCCACCCATTGTGGTTAGTTCCCGTATCTAGTTAAAATAGATTTGAATTGTGAAGAAGTTCTATTTCAGGTGGTCGGGAACTGATTGCTACCTATAAACTGGGTGTTAAATTTGTAGCTGATTTCCTTTTTGTTGCCATGTATGCCTCCGAGGTTATTGCTCGAAAAGACTCAATTCATTTGCAACACTTCTGGTAATACATGTCTAAGCAAAACAAACGGTCTTTGGTAGCTTAAAGAGGTGCCTGGGTTTTGCACCTATGTCGTGAAAGCTACACATGGTAGGGGCACAACTCCCGATGCCTCATGTTCCCTTTGTTTTCTTACATGTCTTCCTTTTTTCTCATATTTTTTGGTTTTGTGTATGTGAATAACACCTATTTGAAGGAAAAATCAAATGCCTTAGACATATTAAAAATCTAAAGTGGGATAGCATATCTTCTTATATACCAGAGATGCAAGACGGCAAGTTAATATAAAAGGCAAAGCATTATTTATATGTGAAGGTAGGCACGTCATTCACTTTTTCATTAGATGTATGCTCATAATTAAGTCACGACATGTGTGCTAGTATCTACTATCGACATCTCAAAAATGTAAGGAATGGTTTAGTTTGCATTGCTTTTGATGCGTGATTTTGACCACGAATATATACCTTACTAGAAACATACAAGTGGCATGCAATGGGAAGTTTTCTACGGAAATATGCAAGATTTGATTGGTCACAGCATTTGAAAGGATAAATTTGATATATGTGACATGTTTGTGTATTTGACGGTAACAAATCGATGATTTGGAGGACTTAGAAATTGATGATGGGAATAGCTTGCATGTATGTCATTAATAAATTATTGGTGGGATGATATGGATAAATGGATGGTTCAAATAGTTTGTTGATATAGACTATCATTAATTAAAACTACTGGGATTTTGCTGTATAAGACAACGCCACATGATGATTGGGATGCAAGATAAAGATGCATCCGTACCTGAGAGGAATGCCAGTAGACATGTTTGGTGCGAACAAATGGATCGGTACAACAAGCTCCGCAATAGGGAAAATTGAGTTATGTTTAAAACTTCAATGAGCCCGAAGGAATGACATAGAGTGATTGAATTTTGTAAGAGCATTTCATGTGAGGAGGCCAAGAATAACAAGAATGCCGAGTGTGACCACAAAATAGAGGCGAAAACATTTGATCGTTTGCCTGCATATTTTTCAGGGTCGAAACAAGCTTTCATTGGCAAAGTCAAGGATCCAATACCAGTAAAATCGAGAGGTTCCCCATATAAGAAGAGGCCTAAGGCATACAATGAGAGATTCAGTTTCAAGGACAAAGGTAACATCATGAAAATAATTATTTGTTTGTCCTGGAAAATATATGTAATGTTCGTGAGTGGCAGTCAGCATACGGGGAACGCCGTTAGGTGCCCGTCAGCTTGTGGGATCGGCACGGATGTGTGGCATGTAGTTGCCAACGGAAGCTGTCGGCATAGCTTTGGGTTTTCGCTGAAGAAAATTCTCGCTCACAAAACAATACCTTCAAGAAGGTCATTGCCAGACACAACCAATGGAGGCCAGACCTTGGATTTTTGTCCTGCAAGGTAAGACTGTAAACTCCTCCTATGTTGTCGTCCCCGCAAGCAGTCACCGCTATCGACGAGAGCACCTGGTTACTTCTAAGTACCTCATATGTTGAAAAAAAATGGAATATTTGAGTACGAACTACTACTAGCATGTAGTAGTCGGTTCCATTGATGAACCCTGTTTATTTTCGATTAGGAATTAACTCTCAAACAGATGCACATGGATGGATGGATGGATGTGGACCGAAGAACCAGGAAGCCTACTTGTACTCTAGGTTTGTAGACCGAAACGAAAGGCCATGCCCGGTCGACGAGAGTTCTTATCCCACCACCAGCCCGTTCTCGATCAGTCTCCAACAGGATAGGACTCTGGTGGTATGCTGATCTGTCAGAGAAGATGCCCGATTTTGTATGCTTCCACGCCAAAAAATCTTCCGACCCTGGTCTGCCCAAGGCCCAAGGGGATGATTTTAGACCAGGGATTAAATCTCAAACAGACTCGCATGGATGGATTCATGGATGTGGAGAGAGACCGAAGAATCAGGAAGCCTACTTGTACCGTATAGTTTTCGATCAGCATACCACGAGAGTCTGTCTGCTAATAATCTCTCAATCTAATCCGCCACGTACAACTGAGCGAAGAACATCCCACTATATATCCACACTTGACAAAAGCATGCAGCCTGCCCTGATTTTGACGACACAAAACATCCCACACGCACAATGTTGGGTAATGCAGCATGCACACCTATAGTTTGCTCGGAAAGAAAGCCAAAAACAAAACGTTAGCTCTGCCTAACGAACATCGATCCTACGAGGTACATTACTCCCTTTCGCGACTACTACTAGTACACACTGTCGTTTTACCTTCGTTTTATCTCGCCATCGTCCCGAGAGACACGGCCGCGAGCATCTTAAAAATGTTGATGTGTCTTTTGTTGTTTGCGTCTTATCATTACGAACCCGGATAGATAACAATTTTTCGCATAGTTGATGACTAATTACTCTTGTATGTTCTTCCTTTTTTTTGAAGGAAATTTACGCTTGTATCTTAGTTACCTGCAATGACACTTTCGGCACCACGTTCCCTTCAGATTCTTTTGACAAGCGACCAATCAGCCATCTAGGACGAGCACCGACTGCGCGATGTGTGAAGGTTGGGGTTACAAATTTGTATGTTACTTAGGCAAAGATTTTAGGCAAGCATGTGATCTTTAGACACTTATGTATTGGTGTGAAATTGGAAAGATTAAAAAGGTGCACCTCCTCGGATCCTTAGACACTTCCTTGTGCCTTCATGAATCTCACTACGACAGTCCATCAGACACTACGGAAACGTTAACAATGCCGTGCGCCAGATCTATCCCAACCCACGTAGACAACTGATGAACAGTCTTTCAGAGAAACTCACTGGGGTAGACCACAGGGCCCACGTTGGTGTATGGTAGCACACGAAGCTCTGAACTTCATGTTTATGCTAGTGATCCTGATGCCTCATGTTCCCTTATAGAGTTCTACATTTCTTTGGCACCTCTTTCATCATTTTATCACCGTGTGTATGTGCATGCCACATATTGGATGCTGCGAACATGGTAACATGTGTAGTGGGATATCTACCCAGATAAATATAGACTTGCATATATAAAGGGCAGGGCATTATTTGCACATGTGAAGGTGGGAAGAGCATACACTTTCACATTGTATGTGCATTCATAGATTGTCGTTGGTGTGCTGGTAATAAACATTTCAAGGCAAAAAGTAAAGGGTTTATTACGTTCTGTGGCTCTACTTCACCCGAAAATTGGAGTTGTACCACTAAAAATCAGGCAATTGGAGCTACACCATTAGCCGGCGCGGCTTCGTTACGTCTATGCCCCTGAACAGACATGACGCTGGCTGTTGTTACGTTGGGCTTGCTTGCAGTCTGCTTGACTCGTTTTTTAACATGTGGGAGCTCCCCTTTATTAAAGATAGAATCGGTTTAGGTGATATTTTTCTGTTTATAATGATTGTGTATATATCCCCTATTACTAGGATTGGATCGGTTGTGATCCCCCTAGTTATAGGAAGATTGGTTGTGATCAATGCCTTGTACATGTACATGTATTCTTGTTATATATGGAGACCCTCCCCCCCCCCCGGACCGGGAAGATCATAGCAAATATTTGTTCTTAACTTGGTATCAGAGCAACATTCCTAACCTCCGGCGGCGCCGCCACCACCTCCCTCTCTGTCGGCGCAATCATCTCTACCATTCCTACCACCGTCCCCACTCAATACACCAACAACATCACCGTGTGTTTTGATCGCACCAACTTCTTGCTTTGGAGGACCCAGGTGATCCCCAACATCGTCGGCCAAGGATGGCTCAGCTTCATCGATGGGACCTCCGTGGCTCCGCCGACGAGGATCACCACCAGGAAGGGCACGGCCGCCGTCACCTTGCCCAACCCCGCCTACGCTATTTGGTGGCACACCGACCAGAGGGTGCTCCGCATCCTCCTCGGGTCAATGACCGAGGATGTCCTCGGACAGATGGTGGGACAAACCACCTCGGCCGCCGTCTGGAGCACTATTGTCTCCATGTTCTCCGCGCAAATCGGGTGGGTGTTCGTCAGATACATTGCCAACTAAGGATGACGAGAAAAAACAACATGACCACCACCAACTTCTTTCGCCAGATGAAAGGTTTCACCGATGCCTTGGCCACGATCGGAAGCCCCATCTTTGATGACGAGCTGATTGATTACATGGTCATTGTATTAAATTGATGCACTAGCCATGTAGACCAAAAGTCCGAACTGATGGAAAAGGCTAGGCGTGTATTATATATTCTTAACACTATCCATCACGTCTAGGCTATTTTAGTCCTTAGCGTGAGTTTGGTGCAGGCCGCATAATCTTTTTTTAATACTGCGTGAGGAGGGTCTTGAACTTACGACCTCTTGGCTCTGATGCCATATTGAATTGACGCACTAGCTAGCTGAACCAAAAGTCCGAACTGATGAAGGAGGCGGTGATGGGCTCCCGTTCAACGGCGCCCCCAACAATAGCCGCTCGGGTGGTCGTCCAAATGGCGGACAACAGCAAGGCGGTGGTGCCAGCCACTATGACAGTGGTGGTAGCAACACCAACATTGGTGGTGGTCAGCAGGGCAACCGTGGCAACCGCAACGGTGGCGGTGCCAACAGTTTTTTCTGATTAGTCCGAGGGTCTGCTTTATGCCTTTATCCCTGTTTTTGAATATTGGTGTTCCATTGCCAATTCTCTTGCTGCTATTGGACCGGTTTTGCATCACACAAAACCTAAAATTACAAACACGAGAATGATGATACCCGAGAACGAGACCACAATCAACATGTCGAGTCGGGTTACAAATTTGTATGTTTTCCAAAACAAAGATTGTCGGCACAGGTGGGGATGAATAGAACTGATAGGCGACATCACCTAAGTCATTTTTATTGATGGCAAAGTATACAAAAGTACACTGCTTACTTTCACCTAATTTAGGACAGTATCAGTTTTCAGCGTACAATGTACGGTACTCATGGTTAGTTCACCGTGACAGTCTAACAAAACGTGACGAATTGATTGTTTATTTATTTTTCTCTAAATAGAATGATATCGTTGTTTATCACACAAGAATTTTAAAACGATGTCGCGGTCGACGATTGCACGTTGCATGTGATTGGTGGGATGCATAATGATCGATATGGGGCACATGCCACATGACGATGGGGATGCGCATGCAGGAGATGCGATTGCGATACCTGTCCTGTCTCCTGGCTTTTTTTTTTTGGAAAAGAGTATATATTAATATTACAGGGATATCAATTACATCCAGCCTCACAGGGATATATGTCCTGTCCCCTGGCTAGCCTGGAAGAGATGTCTATCTAGTCACCCCAATTTGTGTGTCAAGAAAATATATTTCTGTGTCTTTCACGAGAGATCGAGATATATGAAATATCTTACTACGATGGATTCAGTAAGGCCGTTCAGTGCGTTTTGGTCTACGCATTTTACTTATTCTCTCCGTTTTAAAATAGATATCGTAGATTTTTCAAAATTTAAATGCATCTAAACAATATATATTGTAAATTTGTGCCATCTATTATGAGACGAGGGAGTATAATGTGCTTTTAATTTTTGTTGGTGTGTTTTTTGGTAGAGGGGTTTGGGGCTTTAATTTGTACGGAACCGTGCTACGGCAGCCCAGGAATCACCGACAGAATCAAGTAAACTAGAGGACACGACCCACGGTTCAGTGCCCCCGGGTCCAACGTACGGGACCCACACGTAAAGGAGCCAACTCACAACCATACCGCGGCGCATGCAGGTACGCAACATTACAACACATAGGCTGGGCCACCTTTTGATTTTGTTGTTGATTATTTTACGATAACTACTCTCTCCGTTTCAAAATGTAAGATGTTTTAGGTTTATAAAGGTAATATATTGTGTTGATTATTTAGACAATTTTTATTGTGTGGATTTGGAGTGAACCTCTTCGAACCTACACACTAAAAAACGTTTAGATACGTCATCTTCACAAAACTAAAAATCTTATATTATGAAACAGAGGGAGTATAAGATATTTTGTTCTTTTTTGAAATTGCGTGTATGTACACACATTTTAGTGTGTACGCTTGCAACAAAATCAGGAGACTAGTCACCTTATTTCCACTAGACTACTCAATTTAATTTTCACCCATAATTTCATCGTTGAGTCACCTTGTTATTTTATTAGTCCCTAGTCAAATTATTTGCTCAAGGATGGTGACACGTAAACTCAGATTTCAGGTATCACCACATCTAGGAACCAAAAGTCTTAAAAGCCAATGTGGTATAGTGCTCATGTGCTTTCCGTCTGTTTTTTGGCACGCTTTTTAAAGCAGACTGACGGCTGAGATTAAGGGAACTGACATCACATCCTGACCCGCATGATCCAAATCCAAACCAGGTGTGATTAGCACCCTTAATCTCAGCCGTCAGGCTGCTTTGAAAAGCGTGCTAAAAAAGACGAAAAGCACTGGAGCACTATTTTGCAGGCATTTTCTACTATGAAATCTGCTTAATTCTGTCACTCTATTTGTGCTTAAATTCAGTTAATTTGCTGAAGAATGGTGACACGTAAACTGAGATTTGAAGGCTATCACCACCTCTAGCAACCAAAAGTCCCGAAGACGAATGTGTTTTCTGTTACGGGGATTTTCTACTGTCAAATCTGATTAATTCCCTGAACCGCTTAAATCAAATTCGGTCTTTTCATATGTAACAAATAATACATGGAATACATGTTCCAAAATCAAAAGTCAGTTGCATATATCATCAATAGGTACGTACATATGGACCGCTCGGACAAGGACGGAACTGAAGGAACCGGAAATACACAAAGCCTCGACTGTTCATTCCTCACCGTCGCTCTCGCTGGCTGCCAAACGAAACAAAAGACTGAATCTGCATGTTACTCCGGCGGCCTCTGCTCTTCTTCTTTTGTCTCTTTGCTCCTCCCGTCCCTCTCTGGGTTTTTTGCATTCCAGCTTGTTTCATTTCGCTTTTGAGGATTAGCTACTCGCCCACTTCTTTTAATTAGTACTCACCGCTTCATAATATAAGATATTTTAACTTTGTGAACTCCTAACCTACATACTAAACGTGTCTAGATACATTTTCTTTACAAAACTAAAACATCTTATATTATGAAATGGAGGAAAATAGTACATTGTTTTGTTTAATCACATCACCCAAACACCGGATGAAGACGGCCAGACGGGAGCAGTAAAGCGGTGGTTGAGCGATGTTTTCACTGCCAATCGCGGATCTTTTTACTCCCTCCGATCCATATTAGTTGACTCAAATTTGACTAGATTCAGATATATGTTCCACTAAAACTTGACTAGATACATTCATTTTTAGATGAATCTAAGTCAACTAATATGAGTCGGAGGGAGTACCATTGTTGGAGTGTTTATTTTCTTGAGATAGCAAGATATCATTTTGTATCGTAAAGGGAATAACAATGTGGCGCATGATTGCATGATTGGTTGGACGCATGATCGACATGGGGGCACATGCCACATGACGACGGGGATGTGCAGGAGGAGATGAGATTGCGATATTTCTCACCTTTCTTTCTGCCTTGGGAGAGAGGTACAGAAAATGAAAAATTCAGCCGTACGTGGGCCCTTTTGTAATTTTTCAGCGAAGACACGTTTTTTCCTGAAGCAATTTTGATTTTTGATCAATAATTTACAGACCATTAATTGGGTGGAGGCCAGGATTGCGCCTGTACGGACGAGTGATACGGCTGTCCTGACCTCACCGACAAAATCAAAGTAGCCGGGAGACAAGACCCACCACAACTCTGTGTCCATACCGCCCAGCGTGCAGACACAAAGCAGGCCGTGCTAGTGCCACCTTCTCTCTACTGTCCGTTTGGTTTGTTGTCCTCGTTAATTAGTACAGTTATTATTTACTCTTATGAAAAGATACCTTTGCTAGTATCAGTCCACTAATGGGAGCAGCTACGACAGCAACAGTGACAGCAATCTCCCAATAATTAATCGGCCGGTCCCTGCAGCTGCAAGTTGGACGTAGTACCGTGTAAGGTACGGCCGGACGTACTATACTATCCTAATCCTGTCGATCTGGGGCCTGTAGTAGTCTGCTCACCGTCTTTAGATTGTTCACTGCTCACCGTCGCTCTCGCTCGATCTCTCTGCCAAACTAAACCTTAATTAATCGGCATGTTACTATGGCATCACTCTCCTTTGAGTCCTTCCCTCTCTGTCTCCTCCGTTCATACTACCGATCGTATCATCATCCACCTTCACGGTCAGTTCTTCGGTTCATCCTACACCTCCTCAAACGGATGACTTTTGGTTCAGTTCCCCTCTTTCAAGCTAAAAACATATATAAGAACGCTCAGAATTGGTCGACTGATACATTAATGTCATCTGGCCCAATCCTGGTCATACTTTTATTTTCAGTTTTGTAAGTTTGGGAGAACGAGACACTATGTCACATCGATCTCTTGTGGCTAGTGAAAAGTATGAGCGCCCGAGGATAAGGATTGTCAGCCAGCCAGAGGAAAGAAACGAGAAAGTGCTTAATATATTAGTATATATCTATCTACGGGGTTTGTGCACATGCATGCATGCATGTATTTTTGTTTGTCCATCATACCACGAGGGTTTGTCTGTTTCTCATATCTGTAAATCTAATCCACCAGGTGGCCTGAATAAACAGCCAAACAAGGCAGTCTGATGCACTACTTGGCAAACAAAAATCAGCCACGTCTAGATCATGTGCATGCATATGCAGCAGGCTGCCCTCTCTCAGTGACAACCATTACTGCACCTACTGACCTACTGGAAAAGAACATCGTACGCCGCCGTTTCAATTTGCATTCCTGGTCCTTCACTTTCGCCCAGTGCTTTTCCATTGATTTATCACATCATCCACGCACCGGAGAGAGACGGCCGGAGCAGTAAAGCAGTGGTCGATCCATGTTTTCATGCCAATCGACAGTTCTCGTCACCGACCGGCCGGCCGGCCGTGCATTCTTTTTACCAGTGCTGGTTGGTGCCGTGGTGCACTAGCATGCTTTTGCTCAACTTGTTTTTTTTTCTTGGACGCGCTTTTGGTCAGATTCTTCTGTTTTATTGCAACCAAATTGAAAATTGATGCAAGTTCACTAAATGTCTATAGATTTAGGCAACTTTTTTTTTGCCTAAATTGGCATCAATTAATTTAGAATGGAGGGAGTAATTGCCTTTGGTCATGGTTTCGGCAATCCATTCGGTTTAGAAGACCACGTACTACTTGAAATAATAAACTAGTACTCTCTCCATTTCTTATTCGGATTACCTATAACTTTTTATAAAAGTCGAGCCGTACAAAGCTTGACCAAATATTTTGAAAAAAAATCATCAACAACTATATTAATACCATACGGATATCATATTAAACATATCACATTAAATTATCTTTCATAATGTATCTAACCATATTAATTTTCTATTATGTAGCTTAATGATAATTCCAAAAAAACAAGACCAAGCATGTGGAGAAATGGAAGTAGTACTAATAACACCGGTTGTTCGGCGCTCCCTTCTCTAGGTCCACACGTTGGTGGCCCGGGGTAGCACGCGTGTTTGTGAGAGGATCCACATCCTGATGTGAGGCTACCTCCTTGCGCCACGCGAGGTTAGCTCTCGCAGATGTGGACATATGTGGGGGTATTGCGGTCATGTCACGTTTTCGGTCCCGTCCATGTAAGGGAACAGCTATCACAATGTGATGCCATACATGAGTCATCACCATCGGTCGGTTGCGCCAGGCTCCCACCAAGGCAAGAAGTCAGTTCCTCTCATGATCTTTTGTGATAACAAAACAAAAATTTGTAGACAAAAGTATGGTAATCGTGGATGATTATAAAAGTAAATTAAGTTATTGTTCAAATGATGGTTATATTATTTTAGCAGATCTTTAATTGTGTGTGCTCATAAATATATATACAAGTATATATGTAGTGAGTGTGTTTCATTTATAACTTTTAGAAACTAATAATTACTTTTCCAAATTACAAATATTCTCCTTGTTGCCATTTCTTTTGAGGTACACTTCCTTGCACGACAAAACCCACTTTTGAGCCGCGAGGTATTCCTGCTCTTACCTTCAAAGAGTTGGCTGTGACAGTCTATCAGATGTTATGAATCTGGAGCGTTCATTTTCTTGAAGTAGAAAGATATTATTTTTTATTGCAAAGGAAATACTCTCTCGGTTTCAAATTACTCAGCCGGCGCACTTATGTAGGTGGGCTAGTACTCCCTTATTTTCCACTAAAAAAATCCTGAGATTTTTGAAATAGATAGTTTGAAATATGTACTACGTATACCAAAAATCTCAGGAATTTTTTGGATGAAAAATGAGAGAGTACTAGCCCACGTAGGTAAGCGTGCGCGCGGAGTAATTTGAAATAGAAGGAGTAACAATGTTGCGCATGATTGCACCATGCATGTGATTGGTTGGAGGCATGATCGATGCGCCTTATATATGTGAATCGATCCGCGCATGAGCCATTTTAAAAAGGTGTACTCCCACCGTCCCGAAATAAATGATGTGTCTTAGTCTAGATATTCATGTGTCTAATTAGATTATCTAGACACTAAAACACATGTAGGTATCGTGCGAATCCAAACAAAATGATATCACTTATTTTGGAACGGTGAGGGTATAATTTTTGAGCGTTGCTTCGCAGATTACTCTTGCTCTTGGGGTGGAGGCTAGGACTAGGAGAGAGAACATGTACGGACGAGTGATACGGCCGTCCTTGCCTCACCGACAAGATGAAATAACCCAGAAGTTCCGGGCCCACATCGCAGTGTGCCCGTGTCGTCCGGGACCCACTGGTGAAGGAGACACCTCACGGCCATATCGCCGCAGCACCAGGGCCACCTTCTCTCCACTCTTATCTGTTTGTTCCATTTGAATTTAGAGTCTCAGACAGCGGCAACGATAGCAATCAATGGAGCATCTACTAGCATCTTCTGTCGATAATGAATCGATCGGTCCCTCCAGGCTCCAGCTGCAAGTTGGAGGTACATACCGTGAAGGTACGGCCGGGCGTACTATACTGTCCTAGCTAATCCTGTCGATCTGCAGCGTCTAACTAACCTGGATCTCGATTGCCTCCCAGTACCAACCGATCCATTGGTTACTGTTGAGCTACATCCATTCATGCGACGCCGCCCAAAATGTGCCCGTGAGGGTGTGAGGGCAGGCTACATGGATGATCAGACGCTGCCCCCCTGCGTGGTGTACCTTCCGATGATTTTGTTATGTTGTCAGCTCTCAATCAAGAACGAAAGGAGTAATGTGTTTTGGGTTCTTCTAGTGTCAAATCTGACGTACTCCCTCTGTTCAGAAATAACTGACTTCGATTTGTCTAGATTTAGATGCATCTATAATCTAAAATACGTCTAGCAAACTCAAGTCAATTATTTCTAGACGGGAAAGTATTTTGTTGAACTTTTTAAATTCAATCCAGCTTTTACTTGAACGAATACGTGGTCCAAAACTAAAATCACGCTCTCGGTCAAGGACGTACGCAGGGAGTAACCGAGCTGAAAATTAGGCCGAGTCTTCAGTCTTTCGACTGTTCATTGCTCACCATCGCTCTCGCTCACTGCCAAACCAAAACTAAATCCGCACGTTATAGGTCTTCTCAAAAGGAAATTAACAAGAAACATGCTTAATACTTCTTTCGTCCCAAAATAAGTTCCTTGAGTTTATCTAGATTTGAATGTACCTATATATTAAAATGTGTCTAGATACATTCGAATCTAGACAAACCCATGTCACTCAACGGAGGGAGTATATATTTACGCGGGGTCTGTGCGCATGCATGTATGTATTTTTGTTTGTCCATCATAGCACGAGGGTTTGTCTGTTTCTCATACCTGAATAAACAGCCAAACATGGCAGTCTGACGCACTTGCCACGTACAGATCATGTGCATGCATATGCAGCTGTGGCTGCCCTCTCCGAGTGACAACGACGCACGTATCATAGGAAGCGACTGTTAACGACCAACATCTCGTATATGGTGTATATTTTGAAGTAGCAAGACTTGATCAAAACTTGTGCCCGGTCTATATATATTGGGAGGTGGTATTTAATAATAATTCTTTGGTTTGATGAACTAGTGTTGCGTCATGGGCAGTTGTCCGTGAGCTCATGTGGCAGCACAAACGTCGTAGCTGTTTAGACTATGACGCACCATTATTAAGTTTGTTGTTCTCTAAATTGCATTTTTTGAACATTCATGTTTGTCGTCTTCTCGTGATGGATATGTTCACCACACCGACCAGAAGGTAAGGATATCAGGTTAAATGCAAGTTATCAAACAAGTAGCAACTAGCTAAAAACACGGAAAATAGACTAGCAAACAAATGAGATTTGGTTTCTCCAATGATATAGAAATATGAATGCGGGCAACCAAACCAAATATCATTTAGACATGACAGATTGAATTGGCACGTGGAGCTCCCACGGAGCCATGATCGCCTGGCGGGCCAAAAGTACACAAGCAAACAAACACAGCCCGAGTGACAATGCATAAAGCATTGCACGTTCCAATTTGCACCGCTGACTTTTGCAATCCTGGTCCTTCGCTGCCTTCGCCATTGGCTTTTCCATTGATTTATCGTATCATCCACAGACTGCCGGAGCGGCCGTGCATTCCTTTTATAGTTTCATTACCAGTGCCGGTGCCGTGTGGTGCATTGTGCTTTTGCTCAACTTGGTTTTTGGACGCGCTTTTGGTCAGATTCTTCTGTTTGTTACAACCAAATTGAAATGACCGATGCCTATACTTCCTTGCCTGCGTCTCGTCCACGGGGGTCCGCACAGATACATACAGTATATACCATGGTCTCATGCCCCAGAATGTTACTCCCTCCTCGTTCCAAATTAATTGACGCATGTTCCTTGAATGTATACAGATTTAGGCAAAAAATGTACAGATGCACGCAACATTTTGTCTAAATTTGAGTCAATTAATTCAAAATGAAGAGTGTAATTACCTTCTACGATGGTTTTGGCAACTTGTTCGAAATAATAAGCTAGTACACTCCCCCATTTATTTTTCAGAAGACCTATAACTTTTTATAAAAGTCATACCGTACGAATCTTGACCATTTTTTTAAAAAACAAATCATCAATAACTGTATTTAATACCATATAGATATCATATGAAAAATATCACATTAAATTATCTTCCATTTACCATATTAGTTTTGTATTATTTAGGTTATTGATAATTCGCAAAAAAAACAAGATCAAGCATGTGGTGAAATGGACGTAGTACTAATGACACTGGTTGTTTGGGCGCTCTCTTTTCTAGGCCCACACGTTGGTGGTATGAGGTAGCACGCGTGTTTGATGTGAGGCCACCTCTTTGCGCCAGGTGGGGCAATTCGTCACGCGATGTGGCCGTATGTGGGGTATTGCCATCCTTTCGTGTTTTGGGTGCCGTCTATGTAAGGAAAACAACTATCACAACGTGATGCCATACGCGAGTCGTCACCGCCGTACGGTTGCGTCAGACTCCCATCGAGGCAAGAAGTCAGATCTCCTCATGATTTTTGTAATAACAAAAGAAATTTGTAGAAACAATATTATAATCTTTGGATAATTGTAAAAGTAAGTTACATCATTGTTCCAATGGTTATATTATTTTAACAGAAATTTAATTGTATGTGCTCGTATATATACTATATATGTAGCGTGCGTGTGTTTTTTATTTATAAGTTTAGAAACTAATAATTACTTTTTTAAATTACAAATACTCCATTTGCCATTTCTTTTAAGGTACACTTCCTTGCATGACAAAACCTTCTTTTGAGCCGCGAGATGTTCCTATTGATACGTTCAAAGAGTTCACCGTGACAGTCTATCACATGTCATGAATTTTGAGTTTTAATAATCCAAAGGTAGCAAGATATTATACTTTATCGCAAAGGGAATAACAATGTTGTGCATGATTGCACCATGCATGTGATTGGCTGGCGGCATGATCGGTACGGCGGGCACATGCCACATGACGATGGGGATGTGCTGCAGATGCGATTGCCATATCTGTCAAGCTGCCGTGGAAATAAATAAAGAAGTTTATATATCTATCCCCAAAATTATGTGCCCAGAACATATATTTCTCAGCTCTTTCCTATCTTTTGAAGAGGAATGAAAGGCCTTATATTTTTGGATCGAGTCGTACCTGAGCTGTTTTGCATAGACACATTTTTTGAAGGAAAAAGTCCATTTTAAACCTTGAACTCGTAGAGGTTAGCTAAACAGAAACCTGAACTCACGATCCCTGTAATCGGCACTCCCACTTCCCTAATCCCGGTCTAATTTGAGACGGTTTGGGCTGGAAAACGGTGACGTGGCTGGGATTTCTGTCAGACGTGGGCCATGACGTGTGGTAGCGACCCGATGACTTAACGGCCTCGCTGGCCGGAACCGTTACCCGCGGTGAGATAGAGAGAAAGTGGGGAACAAAATTAGGGTTTGTCGGGGCGGAGAGAAATTGTGAGCGGGGCGGCGGACCGAGGCGGCGCGGGAGAGGGAAATGTCTTGGTCGTCTGGTGCATCTTCCGCTCCTGGCTTTCGAGGTGCCGCAGGACGAAGGAGGGGGGCTAATGGGAGGTCGCATGTGCCATATCGTGAGAATCCAATGGCGTACGAGCCTGCGAGGATGTGCGGCTGCAATCCGGCGCGGAAGGCGCCTAGGTGGATATCGTGGAGTGCCCAGAATCCAGGAAGAAGGTACTATGCGTGCGTGGATGCAATGGTGAGTTGAATTTCGTTTGTTTTTTGTTGGAATTTTCCCATCTGTTTATCTCGTCGACCTCAATCATTCTTTTTTGTTTTGGTTTATCCGCAGAATGGAAGAGGTTGTGGGTACGTGGAGTGGCATGATGATCCTTGATGACCCACAAGTATAGGGTGTGTATCGCAGTATTTTCGAGGGAAGTGAAACCCAATTTATTTATTCGACACAATGGGAGCCAAAGAATATTTATAAGCCTTAACAACTGAGTTATCAATTCAGCTGCACCTGGAAACAATCTTGCTTACAGCAGTTTATCAGTAGCAACAGTTTTGTAGTAGGAATAGCAAAGTAGCAGCAGCAGTAAAGTAAAGACAGCAGTAACAATAGCGATAAAGAGGATTCGAAAGTGTAGGCATAGGGATGGATGGACGGGCGTTGCATGAACAAGACAATTCACATAGCAATCAGAACATAGGGCAATTGCAGATAAATAAGATAAAACATCCAAGTACTAGATAATCCTAGACATGTGTTCCATATATAGTCATACGTGCTCACAATGAGAACTTGCACAACATCTTTTGTCCTGCCAGCCCGTTTGCAGCGGGGCCTCAAGGGAACTACTGGAAATTAAGGTGATCCTTTTAATAGAGCACCGGAGCAAAGCATTAACACTCCGTGAACACATGTGATCCTCACATCAAAGTCATTCCCTCCGGTTATCCCGATTACATTTCGGGCCATTGGTTCCGACAACAACGTGTGTATACAACTTGCAGATAAGACCATAAACAATACTATCATAATGAATGAATAACATGTTCAGATCTGAAATCATGGCACTCGGGCCCTAGTGACAAGCATTAAGCACAACAAGTTGCAACAAAGTCATAAAGCACTAATAAAAGATACTAGGCACCATGCCCTAACAATCTGATGCCATTACATGAACGATTTCATCCAATCCCTACCATCCCCATGGCCTACAACGGGGGATTACTCACTCATAGATGGAGGAAACATGGATGGTCGATGGAGAAGCGATGGTGATGATGATGGCGATGATCTCCTCCAATTCCCTTTACAGGTGCTAGAACGGAGTTTCGTGCTGTTCGTGGAATATGGTGGTGGTGGCGAGCGGAACTCCTTCGGAAAACGCCGAACCCCGGAGTTTTTAGGTCAAGGCTTTATAGGCGAAGAGGAGACCGGGGTGCGGGGGGCCACACCACCTTCGGCGGCGGCTGACCCGCGCCACCAGGTGGTGTGGCCACCCCTGGCTCTTCTCCGTCTCGTATTCTCGCTCCTGGAGTCTTCGGGTGAAATGGGATTTTCTGCATATTTTCCGGGATTTTTCCTGATAGTTGATTTTCTGCACAAAAAGTAGATACCAAGGCAATTCTGCTGAAAACAGCGTCAGTCCGCGTTAGTTGTATCCAAATCACACAAGTTTAGAGGAGAAACAATAGCAAAAGTGTTCGGGAAAGTAGATACGTTTTGGACGTATCAACTCCCCCCAAGCTTAGCTTATTGCTTGTCCTCAAGAAATTCAGTTGGAAACTGAGTGCGATAAAAGAACTTTCACGAACACATTTGCTTCATATGATGCATATATTCTCAGCATGTGACCAACTAATTAGGCAATTCATAATAAAGGGTATGCTACTGAGTCTACTTAATAGTCAATGCAAGCTATGAATAGATTCCAACTCAAAAATAATAAGTAGCATGAAGCATAAACATAAGCAACATTACAATGCTCATAATAAGGTATGATAGAGTGGTATCTCGCTTGCCTTTGATTATGAATGCCAAGGCACCTCTAAAGTTCAAGTGATGACTAGAAGTAAAGATATCAAAGATACAAGCATCAAAGTCATAACACAAATAATCAAGTAATGAGACAAGCACAAAGAATGACAACTATGCTCTCAAAAAGGTGCTCGGAGAATGTGTGGAGACTCAACAAGTAAAAGAAAAGGTTTTGAATAATTTGAAAGGCTTCCAAATGCTGAAAGTATGGTACTTGTTAGCTTTGAGCTCTCATTGCCCCTATCATAAGCATCTTTAAATGGTTAAGGTTAAAGTGACACAACTAAGAGGATATGCTTGACAAGTTATAAATCGAAGCCTCATGTCCCTTACTTACGAAGACCGATCCTCATGCTACTCAACTTCAGTCACAAGTAAGCTTTTGTCATTGTAAGTATATACGTATCATAGAGAACCGCCAACGGGGTACCCCTTGCACATGACACAGGAGCTATCCCATAATCAAAATGACAAGGCAAGTAGACAATGAGCATCTCAGTGATCTTTTTATTTACTATGTGCATAGATTTTTATTGAGGATGCTTCATAGAATGCTCATTATGGTTATGCTGCAAGTTTCCACCATGATTAGGCATGGCTTAGGCTAGCGGCCCAGGCGTTTCTCTAACATACATACAAACTCCATGATCTTACAAGTTCCACTTTTATTGCACACCGCCGGGATCCATAAGTAAAAGAACATGATATCAACGAGGTACTAAGTACCAATGAAATGTTGAAAACGTTCCCCATGAAACATGGTTCTGCTAACTTCAACTTATAAAGCACAAGCATATACGCAACAAAGAAGGACGCAATGGTTCAGGTTTATTAAGTGCAAGAAAATAAAGTGTGTCATCAAGTTTGTGAGAGCTTTACTAACTAACTTTCTCATAACAAGCAAAAAATTTATTCGGAAGAAAACAAGGCATAATGAAAATGCGCAGAAGTAGCAAATGATGCTAATAGGTAGGTATGGTGGACACTTTGGAAATATTTGGTTTAGGGAGTTGGAAACTTGAGCAAAACATGCTTAGTGTAAGTGAAGGCTAGCAATAGTAAGGGAGCGACAAACGAGAGAGCAATAGCTGTCATAATCATGCTTGCAACAAAACAGGACTAATCATGGTATGAAAGTGATTCAAGATCCTCAAGGCAAAATAATTCATCAAGGCTTAACTGATTATTACAGTCATGTGCATACGTGAGCATGTGCCAAGTCAATTCAAATGAAACATTCAAAAGAGGATACCACGGTGTCATACCAAGTTATGAATATAATAATGCAAGCAAACATTCATAAGACATGCTACAAACTATTAGCGAGCTGGAGCTAATCAAAAGAAAGCAAGAACTACTAAGCATCCAAAGATAACATACACCCTACACGAACAGGCTAAGCAAGCCCACAATGATGAGTATATGTACAAAAATGAAAACAAATAGAGTTCGTTACCAGCCTCTTACCATGCCTCAAGTTGTCATTGATCCTCATTATTGCTCTTCACTTGTGTGGCTTGAATAATAATATGAAACCAATATTCACTGAGGACCGTTGAACCCTGTAGCCAACTTACAAAAACCAAAGAAGAACGACAAATATTTTTGGTGTTTTTGATTTTTTAAAACAAGAACCAAAGAGGAAAACAAGCAAAGAAAAATCTTTTGGGGTTTTTTAGAATAGTTCAAACAAAGCAAAAGGGAAAAACAAACCAAGGCAAAAAGAAGAAGCAAACCAAAGAGAAACAACAGAAATATTTTTGGTCTTTTTGTGTTTTAGAAAGCAAAAGCAAAGAAAGAACGAAAACTAAAGAGAGAACGAAACATGAATATACAAAGTACCGACGCAACATGATATGGAAATGAGTGCGGTGTCGGTGTACCTCCTCCCAAGCTTAGGCTTTTTGGTCTAAGTGGGTATCAATCCATGTACGAATAAGGGTTCCAAGCAGGCGGATCATGATAAGAATGGTCGTATTTGGGCCCGTGGGAAGAAGAAGTGTTGGAGATATGCCCTAGAGGTAATAATAAATGTAGTTATTATTATATATCTTTGTGTTTATGATAAATGTTTACATTCATGCTATAATAGTATTAACAAGGAAACCATTAATACTTGTGTGATTTGTAAACTTAATTTGAAGTCCCTAGTATAGCCTCTATACTTCACTAGCTTGTTGGTTGATTGATGATGTGGTTTCTTTGTCATGAACATTGAGATGTTATCAACAACAAGATCATATCGTTAGGAGAATGATATGGTGGACATACTCCTATAGACAAGCGTAGCATAAAGATCAAGTCATTTCAATAGTTCAATTGCTATATGCTCGATACATAGTAACCTAATTCCTTCGACCATGAGATCATGCATATTGCCTTTCTTGGATGGATGCTTTGATGTCATCAAACACCACACCGTAATGTGGTGGCTATAAAGGTGGCATTGAGTGTTCGGAAAGTATTGGTTGAAACACATGGATCAAGAGGGATTTGTCCATCCACATGACGGATAGATATTCTTCGGGCCCTCTCGGTGAAATGTCATCCAATTAGCTTGCAAGCATGTGACTTGGTCACAAGGGATCACATATCACGAACGAGAAAAGAGTACTTATCGAACGAGGATGAACTAGGTATGCGAGAGATACCGACGATCATAACCTCGGATAAGTAACATATCGTGAGACAAAGGGAAATTGGTATCGTATGTAAGTGGTTCATTCGATCGCAAAGTAATCGAGAAATATGTGGGAGCCATATGAATTTCCAGATTCCTCTATTGGTTATTGTTCGGAGAAGTGTCTCGATCATGTCCGCATAATTCACGAACCGTAGGGAGACACACTTAAGGATTCGTTGTTTGAGTAGTTATGGTATTATGAGAAAGAGACCGAATGTTGTTGGAGTCTCGGATGGGATCCGGATATCACGAGGTGATCCGGAATGGTCCGAGAATAAGATTCATATAAGGAAAGTTCCGCTTTGAGTAGCGGAATGATTCCGTGTTTTCATCGGGAACATTCTAGAAGGTCCGGAATGTCCCAAGACTCGGAGGGAAGGGTACATGAATGTGTCATTACATATTGGAATGATTGCATCATGTACTAAGTGTTCTCGCTGTCCAAAATAAAAGGTTTATTTAATTCCTAAATTGAAAAGTCAAACTAATTTGAAAGTCAAACCGCCAATTTTGGAAAGTGGGAAAAGAGGAGAAGGAGGAGGCCGAGTTTGGGAGGAGTCCTCCTCCCAAGCCGGGCGCCCACCAAGCCGAGTTGGGGAGGGACTCCTCCCCATGGCGCAGCCAGCCCTCCCACCTATATAAGGAGGGCAGGGGCTCCTCCTAAGACACACAAGTTCCTATCCTCTAAACTAGAAACTAGACCTAGACCCGGTTTAGAGCTTTCGGTTTAGAGCCTTCTAATTGGTTTAGAGCCCTCTAATTGGTGTGTCTAATTACTAGACCACTAATAGCCTCTCTCATAAGCTCCACCATACTGCACCGGCTTAAGGCGAAGCCCTCAGGATCTCCCTCTACCTCCGCACCACGCCACAGTCCGGGAATCGCGAGGAGAGTGCTACAACCTCCGTCACTGGAACAAGGAGAGGAAGGTCTTCGTCGAAAATCGAACGTGTGACCGATTGCGGGAGCGCTATGGAACGCTGCGCCGGAAGGATCGTCACGCGATCTTGAGATCGGAAAGAGTACGACTACATCACCCACGAGAATCGCTCGTTAAACACTTTGGAATCTTCGAGGGTGAGTTATTCCATCGACTCGTTGCTACAATCTAGTAGATAGATCTTGGCTTGTTTGTTTGTATGCGGTAGAAAATTTTGTTTTCCATGCTACGAACCCCTACAAAGGGTATCGAGCCGTGTCTATATGTAGATCACAGACGAGTAACACAATGGTCATTGTGGGCGTTGATGCTTTATTGTAGATTGCTTTCGTGTACTTTGCATCTTGCGGTATGTTGGGATGAAGCGCCGGCTAACCTTACATGACATCGTTCATGAGACTTGCTCCACGTTTGACATGCAACTCGTATTGCATAAGTGGCTTTATGGGTGCTGCTTTCTCCTAGCATAGTAAAGATCCAATTTACAACGGGTGATCAACAATGCTAGTATCAATGTTGTGGTTCTGGTTCGTAGGTTAGAACGACACCTATGGAAAGCCCCAAACCACGTAAAATATGCAAAGAAAGTAGAAGCGCCTAACTTTGTTTTGCAGGGGTGTGATGATGATATGGCCATGATTGTGATTATATTTGATGTATGCAATGTTCCTTATTGTAAGTTGGCAACCGGCAGAGCCATATGGTTGTCTTTAATTTCTGTTAAGACCGCGTGTCTGCTCAAAATAGTTGTAATAGTTGAAGCTGGTGGACGACAACCATGAAGGAGCATCATTGACCTTGGTGCCATGCGGTGATGATGGAGATCATGTTCGCTTGAAGATGGAGATCGGAAGCACAAAGGAGAAAGGCCATATCATATCACACATTATGAATTGCATGTGATGTTAATCCTTTATGCATCTTGTATTGCTTAGTAGATTACGGTAGCATTATAAGATGATCCCTCATGCACATAAATTTCAAGTTCTAAAGTGTTCACCCTTAGTATGCACGTTGCCAAAGCTTGCGCTCAAAGCACCACGTGATGATCGGGTGTCTTTGATTCCGCGGTGAATACAACGAAGCAAGCCAGATTTGCTTATGCGGAAGCTAAGGTTGATCTTGACGAGCCTAGCATGTACGGACATGGCCTCAGAACACGGATCGCCAAAGGCAAAGCATGAATCATATAGTAGATATGATGAACATGATGATTGTTCGCCATTAAAACTATATCTCTCGTGATGATCGGTGTTGATGTAGTGGATTTGGTTCGTGTGATCACTAAAACAATGTGAGGGATGTTGTTTTGAGTGGAGTTCACCTAGTTTAATTTCATTAATTAATTTGAACTCAATTTGTCATAAACTTAGTCTAAACTATTGCAAATATGTTGTAGATCAATGGCAGCCCTACCATCAATTTTAATGCGTTCCTAGAGAAAGAAAAGTTGAAAACAATGGAAGCAACTCATGGATTGGTTCCGCAATTTGAGGATTGTCCTCACAGGTAATTTGACCTATGTGCTGGATGCACCGCTAGGTGACCCACTGCGGTGATGCTACCGATGAAGTAAAAAATGTTTACCTCGCCGAAGAATCAGTACTCCATAGTTCAAGGTGCTATCTTGTATGGTTTAGAATCGAGCTTCGTAAAAGATTTGAAGAGTCGATCCATATGATATTGTCGAGGATCTCAAATTAATCTTTGAGACTCATGCGCAATTGAAAGTTATGAAGCTTCAAAAGTTCTTTAACGCAAGATGGGAGAGGGTAGCTCCGCGGTGAGCATGTGCTTAAGATGTCCGGGCACGCAAATAAACTTCAAAGTTTGGGTATAGTGATTCCTAATACTTTGGGAGTTTACCGATCCTCCAATCACTACCACCAAGTTACAAGAACTTTGTGATGAACTACAACATGCGTAACATGAACAAAGAGTTGCGTAACTATTTGCTATGTTAAAATCTGCAAGTGGAGATCAAGAAAGAGCACCAAGTGTTGATGGTCAATAAGACCACCAAATTCAAGAAAGGCAAGTCTAAGGTAAGGGACACTTCAAGAAGGGTGGTAAGAAAGTTACCACGCCATTTAAGAGGACCAAGGCTGGACCCAAGCCTGATGTTGAGTGCTTTTACTGCAAGGGAGAAGGTCACTGGAAGCGGAATTGCCCAAAGTACTTGGCAGATTTGAAGAACGGCAACATCAAGAAGAAAGGTATATTTGATATACATGTTATTGATGTGTATCTCACTAGTACTGTAGTAGTGCTCGGTATTTGATAATCGGTTCGTTGCTCATATTTGTAACTCAAACAGAGTGCAGAATAAACGGAAGCTAGTGAAGAACGAGGTGACGATGCGCTGGTTACGGATCAAAGGTTGATGTGATCGCGTCGGCACGCTTACCTCTTCATCTACCATCGGGATTAGTTTTATACTTAAATAATTGTTATTTGGTGCTCGCGTTAAGCATGAACATTATATCGGATCTTGTTTATTGCGAGACAGTTACTTGTTTAAATCCGAGAATAATGGTTGTTCGATTTATATGAGTAATGTGTTTTATGCACATGCACCTTTGATAGATGGTCTATTCATATTGAATCTCGATAGTAGAAATACACATATTAATAACATTGAGGCTAAACGCTTAAAATCAAGCGATAATTTGACCTATATGTGGCAATCGCTGCCTTGGTCACATTGGAGTGAAGCGATGAAGAAACTCCATTCGATGGACTTCTTGAATCACTTGATTTTGAATCACTTGAAAGATGCGAGGCATGTCCGATGGGTAAAATGACTAAGACTCCATTTTCGGTATGATGGAGCGAGCTACGACTTATTGGAAATCATACATACCGATGTGTGTGGTCCAATGAGTGTAGCATCGCGCAGTGGTTATCGTTATGTTCTTACCTTCACGGATGACTTGAGTAGATATGGGTATATCTATTTCATGAAACATAAGTCCAAAACTTTCGAGAAGTTTAAGGAGTTTCAAAGTGAAGTAGAGAATCAACGTAACAAGAAGATTAAATTTCTACGCTCGATCGTGGAGGTGAATATCTAAGTTACGAGTTTCAGCATTTGAAGAAATGTGGAATACTTTCAGCTTGACACCGCCGGGAACACCACAGCGTAATGGTGTGTCTGAACGTCGTAATCGAACTCTCTTAGATATGGTTCGTTCTATGATGTCTCTTACAGATTTACCACTATCATTTTGGGGTTATGCATTAGAAACAGCCGCATTCACTTTAAATAGGGCACCGTCTAAATGCTGAAACGACACCGTATGAATTATGGTTTGGGAAGAAACCTAAATTGTCGCTCCTTAAAGTTTGGGGATGCGCCTATGTAAAGAAGTTACACGGACAAGCTTGAACCCAAAGCGAAAAATGCGTCTTCATAGGATACCCAAGGAAACTATTGGGTATACCTTCTATCATAGATCCAAGGCAAAATCTTCGTTGTTAAGAATGGATCCTTTCTAGAGAAGGAATTTCTCTCAAAGAAGTGACTGGAAGGAAAGTAGAACTCGACGAGGTTATCGAACCTTCTCTCGAATTGCAGTAGCGCAAAGACCGAAGAAGTTCTGTGGTGCTTGCACCAATAAGAGAGGAAGCTAATGATAGCGATCATGAAACTTCGGTTGAAGTTGCTACAGAACCTGGAGGTCAACGAGAACCCGCACTACCTGCATTGGTATGATTCCGTTATGAATGTCATGTTGGTGGACAACACCGATGACCCCGAGACATATGAGGAAGCGATGATGAGCCCAGATTCCAATAAATGGCAAGAAGCCATGAAATCCGAGATTGGATCCATGTACGAAAACCAAGTATGGACTTTGGTGGACTTACCGGATGGCCGTAAGGCTGTCGAGAACAAATGGATTTTCAAGAAGAAAACAGATGTTGATGGTAATGTTATCATTTATAAAGCTCGACTTGTCGCAAAAGGGTTTACAAATTCAAGGAGTTGACTACGATGAGACTTTCTCACCGTAGCGAAGCTTAAAGTCTGTGAGGATTATGTTAGCAATCGCTGCATATTATGATTATGAGATATGGCAGATGGATGTCAAAACAGCATTCCTCAATGGAGACATTGATGAAGAGTTGTATATGATACAACCCAAAGGTTTTGTCGATCCTAAAGATGCTAACAAGGTATGCAAACTTCAACGGTCCATCTATGGATTGAAGCAAGCATCCAAGTTGGAATCAACGCTTTGATAAGGTAATCAAAAGTTTTGGTTTTATACAAACTTATGGAGAAGCTTGTATTTACAAGAAAGTGAGTGGGAGCTCAGAGCATTCTTAATACCGTATGTGGATGACATATTGTTGATTGGGAATGATGTAGACCTTCTTAATAGTGTCAAAGAGTATTTGAATAATAGTTTTCAATGAAGGATCTTGGCGAAGCACTTACATATTAGGCATAAAGATTTATAGAGATAGATCGAACGTCGAATATCATTGTCACAAAGTACATATTTGGACAAAGTTCTAAAGAGGTTTGAATGGAAGATAGCAAGAAAGGGTTCTTGCCCATGTTGCTAATACGACCTTGAGTAAAACTCAAAGTCCGACATCGGCGTAAGATAGAGAAAAGATGAGTAAGACTCCCTATGCCTCAGCCATAGGATCTCTAATGTATGCCATGCTATGTACTAGACCCGACATTGCATATGTCGTTAGTTTAACTAGCAGATATCAAAGTGATCCAGTGGATCATTGGACAATGATCAAAACATCCTTAAGTACTTGAGAAGAACTAAGGATATGGTTCTTTCTTATGGAGGTGATGAGCATTTCAGCCTGTTGTTAATGGTTACACCGATGCTAGTTGGAACACCGATCCGGATGATTCTAAATCACAACTGGATAATTATTTATTTTGAATGGTGCAAAGTTAGCTGGAGGAGTGCAAAGCAAAGCGTTGTGGCGAGATCTTCAACTGAATCGGAATACATGGTCGCTTCGGAGGCTTCACAAGAAGCGATATGGATGAAAGAGTTCATTACAGAGCTGGGTGTGGTTCCAAGTGCTGGACCCAATGTCTATCTCTTGTGATAACATGGGCGCCATAGCCAATGCGCAAGAACCAAGGTCACACAAGAAGTCAAGCATATCAAGCTGCTTTCACGCTATTCGAGAACATATCCAAGATGGGGATATAAAGATTTGCAAAGTACACACAGATCTGAATGTGGCGGATCCGTTGACTAAACCTCTCCCGAGGGCAAAACATGACCAACACCAAACTGCCATGGGTGTTCGGTATATTACCATGTAATCTAGATTGGATGACTCTAGTGCAAGTGGGAGACTGTGGAGATATGCCCTAGAGGTAATAATAAATGTAGTTATTATTATATATCTTTGTGTTTATGATAAATGTTTACATTCATGCTATAATAGTATTAACAAGGAAACCATTAATACTTGTGTGATTTGTAAACTTAATTTGAAGTCCCTAGTATAGCCTCTATACTTCACTAGCTTGTTGGTTGATTGATGATGTGGTTTCTTTGTCATGAACATTGAGATGTTATCAACAACAAGATCATATCGTTAGGAGAATGATATGGTGGACATACTCCTATAGACAAGCGTAGCATAAAGATCAAGTCATTTCAATAGTTCAATTGCTATATGCTTTCGATACATAGTAACCTAATTCCTTGACCATGAGATCATGCATATTGCCTTTCTTGGATGGATGCTTTGATGTCATCAAACACCACACCGTAATGTGGGTGGCTATAAAGGTGGCATTGAGTGTTCGGAAAGTATTGGTTGAAACACATGGATCAAGAGTGGGATTTGTCCATCCACATGACGGATAGATATTCTCTGGCCCTCTCGGTGAAATGTCATCCAATTAGCTTGCAAGCATGTGACTTGGTCACAAGGGATCACATATCACGAACGAGAAAAGAGTACTTATCAAGAACGAGGATGAACTAGGTATGCGAGATACCGACGATCATAACCTCGGATAAGTAACATATCGTGAGACAAAGGGAAATTGGTATCGTGTAAGTGGTTCATTCGATCGCAAAGTAATCGTAGAAATATGTGGGAGCCATATGAATTTCCAGATTCCTCTATTGGTTATTGTTCGGAGAAGTGTCTCGATCATGTCCGCATAATTCACGAACCGTAGGGAGACACACTTAAGGATTCGACGTTGTTTGAGTAGTTATGGTATTATGAGAAAGAGACCGAATGTTGTTCGGAGTCTCGGATGGGATCCGGGATATCACGAGGTGATCCGGAATGGTCCGGAGAATAAGATTCATATAAGGAAAGTTCCGTTTGAGTAGCGGAATGATTCCGTGTTTTCATCGGGAACATTCTAGAAGGTCCCGGAATGTCCGGCACTCCGGAGGGGGAAGGGGTACATGAATGTGTCATTACATATTGGAATGATTGCATCATGTACTAAGTGTTCTCGCTGTCCAAAATAAAAGGTTTATTTAATTCCTAAATTGGAAAAGTCAAACGGCTAATTTGAAAGTCAAACCCAATTTTGGAAAGTGGGAAAGAGGAGAAGGAGGCCGAGGTTTGGGGAGGAGTCCTCCTCCAGCCGGCGCCCACCAAGCCGAGTTGGGGAGGGACTCCTCCCATGGCGCAGCCAGCCTCCCACCTATATAAGGAGGCGGGGCTCCTCCTAAGACACACAAGTTCCTATCCTCTAAACTAGAAACTAGACCTAGACCCCGGTTTAGAGCTGTTTGGTTTAGAGCCTTCTAATTGGTTTAGAGCCCTAATTGGTGTGTCTAATTACTAGACCACTAATAGCCTCTCTCATAAGCTCCACCATACTGACCGGCTTAAGGCGAAGCCTGCGGGATCTCCCCTACCTCCCAGACCACGCTGCCAGTCTTCTTGGAATCGCGAGGAGAGTGCTACAACCTCCATTTTCTTTGGAACAAGGGAGAGGAAGGTCTTCGTCGAGTAATCGAACGTGTGACCGATCAAGGAGCGCCAAGGAACACGGCCGGAAGGATCGTCTACGCGATCTTGAGATCGGAAAGAGTACGACTACATCACCCACGAGAATCTGCTCTCGTTAAACACTTTGGAATCTTCGAGGGTGAGTTATTCCATCGACTCGTTGCTACAATCTAGTAGATAGATCTTGGCTTGTTTGTTTGTATGCGGTAGAAAATTTTTGTTTTCCATGCTACGAACCCCTACAAGAAGCTCCTCAATCATAAGCAGGCTACTGATATGAAGACTCTCCCTCATTCGAGGGCTGGACCGAATCATCCGTGACCTCCCTTCTAGTGTCCTGCTCCTGTTGGGAGAGCTCTCCCTAGTACGTGTCAAGCTCCTCCTAAGTGAGGGACCATCCTTCCCTGTTATCAAGGTTAAACAAAATAGGTGCAGGCAAAAGAACAACACACTCGGACTTGCTCTTTCTCTAACCAGCTTTGAGAAAGGTTATTTCATAAGATAACTCACTCATACTAGCCCACGAGGAAACAAATTTATGTTGTATCATGGAATTAAAATCAAGCCTTTCTATGGGGAACTGTAGGTCTAGATGATGAGGCACTAAACCATGCAATGGTAGTAAACGAGAAGCAATTAGGCCTCTACAAATTCCACCTTTCTCACGGTTAGCAGCAAGACGGAAAGCTATCAAAGCACCTAAGTTGTAAGACCTATCTCGTTTAAGAGCAGCAGAGATAAATGCTAGATCATAAGAAGATAACTTATTGGCAGTTTTCCTAGCAAGAACACACTTGGCAACAAAGTAGGCAAAGTAACGAATGGAGGGAAGATGAATGTTACGGATTTTTCCATTCTCCTTCGAGAAGCTGCTCCCTTGGCAAATTTCTGCGTATAAATCCATGAGTGGTTCAGGCCGCTCCTTAATCCTTATAGAAGATCCCCATTGAGGTACCTTAATAGCTGCACAAAAATCATCAAGAGAAAGGTCGATAGCAATATTGTAAATTTTGTAATGGACCATGGGGTTAGGCAAAGAGTGACTAAATTGGAAGTCCTGCACCACAGACATGGTTAGCTTCACAAATTGAGAAGGTTCATCTTCCAAAAAGTGCTCTTACCCTACGTTAGAAACCAAAGTGTGGAAGTCTTGGAGAATTCCTGCAGCTCTCATGAACTCAGAACATGGATAAATGGAGGGAAAAACTTCCTCCTCCCGATGGACCTTCATGATCTCAGGCACCCATAGTTCATGTTAGTTTAGGTGGTGCTCACTCATCTTCTATTCTGAAATTTAAACACCTATTAAACAAGTGATTGCAAAGTGAATATAATGAAGGATTCTACTCATAGGGACTTGTAAGAGGCCTAAACATGCATCAAAACTATATCTCTAAGCATCAAAAAAGCTTACAAGCTCTCAAAACCTGTCACCTACAGCAGCAAAATACTCAAGATATAATCCACTAAACTCAAATCTACTTGGACAAGGAGAGGAGTCACATACTAGGGAACAAATGCTCTAAATTTCAGCAAGAAAGATGGGCTGAGCAAGGAGATCAAAAAAATCGAGAGCAAGCACAGCAAGAACACGATTTTGAGCAATGAACTGGAGCTTACTCGGGAGAGAGAAGAAAGTGGCAGGTGAGAGAGTTAGTGGGGGGCCAGGGGTGGCCCACACCAGGGCATGGCGCCACCCAGGGCAGGCCGCGCCACCAGGTGGTGTGCCTGCCTGGTGGGTCCCCCTGGTACCTCCCAGGTACTCCTCTGCCCCTTTTTTCACGCAAAAATTTAATATGAATTTTCTGAAATTTTTCGAGACACTTTATTTTTGGGCAATTTTCAGGCATAGAAGAATGATTTTCTAACAGACAATTTTTTTTTGGAAAAAAAAGATGCAATGACAAAACAAGGCTAGAACTACAGGAGTTCTAAGACACTCTAACATGCAAGCAACTAACAACAAAGAGAAAGCTAAACGAAAGCAAAAACTAAAATGGATAGAATAAGTAAACGGGGATAATCACGGTGAAAACATTGTTTTGTTCAATGAAATCCTTTTGTTAACAAGGTTGATCAGGTCTTGCTACCAAAACAATTTCATATGAGACAAAACTTTGTATTCCACGAGTGATTATGTTACATCAACCTTGATAGCAATGGTCCCAATCATAATAGTTTCAAATTTTTCTCTTGGTATGGGACAATATATTTCTCCAACTTGAATGCCCTCAACATGCTCAATTGAATTTCAAACCATAAGTCCTTTCAATCTTCTTGGGGAAATAGACAGTATGTTCTTTGTCATTAACATTGAAAGTCACTTTTCCTTGATTACAATTGATAACAGCTCCTCCAGTATTAAGAAAAGGTCTCCCAAGAATAATAGACATATTATCATCTTCAAGCATTTCAAGCACAACAAAATCAGTTAATACCAAGCAATTATGAGCCACTTGAACAGGTACATCCTCACATATACCAACAGGAATAGTGGTAGATTTATCAGCCATTTGCAAAGATATATCAGTTGGTATTAATTTTTCTAGTTGAAGCCTCTTATAGAGAGAGAAAGGCATAACACTAACTCCAGCTCCCAAATCACACAAAGCAGTTCTAACATAACTATTCTTAATAGAGCAAGGGATAGTTGGAATCCCAGGGTCTCCAAGTTTCTTAGGAACCTTACCATTAAAGGAATAATTAGCAAGCAAAGTAGAAATTTCTTCATTAGGGATTTTCTTTTTATTCGAGACAATATCCTTCATATACTTTGAGTAAGGAGGAAATTTAATAGCATCAGTCAAAGGAATTTGCAGGAATAAAGGTTTCATCCACTCACAAAACTTATTATAGTGTTCATCTTCCTTTGACTTGTGTTTCTTATCAGGGAAAGGCATAGGTTTTTGGACCCAAGGTTCTCTCTCACTACCATGTTTCTTAGCAACAAAATCTTCTTTAGTGTATTTAGTATTCTTAGTGTGGTTTTCAGGTTCTTCTTCAACTTTTTCTTCATTAGGAACTTCATTTTCTTCATTACCACTTTTAGTTTCAGCATCAGAGATAGATATACTGTTAGGATCTATAGCAGGTTCAGAAGGTTCTACAACAGTTTTATGTTTATTTTTCCTTTTCTTACGAGTAGAGCCACTATTTTCAGCTTGTTGAGAATCCTGCTCAATTCTTTTGGGATGCCCCTCAGGATATACAGGATCCTGGGTAGCAGCTCCACTTCTAGTTCGAATTTCATAAGCATGTTTTTCTTTCGCAGCATTAACTAGCAAGTCTTTTTTGCACTTTAATGAGTTGATCTATTTGAGTTTGAACCATTTGAAAGTGTTTAACAATCATTTTAACATCATTAGCATTTCTTTCCACAATATCCTTCAACTCAACAATAGCTCTAGTGTTTTACATTAGATGATTTTGCACCCTTTTATTAAAATTATCTTGCTTAACAATAAAGATATCAAATTCTTCTAAGCATTGATCAGGAGGTTTAGAGTAAGGGATGTCACCTTCATCAAAGTGTTGGAGAGAGTGTACCTCGATAGTGGATGAGTAGGGAATAGGCTTACATAATTCTTCTATAGGAGGTAAATTCTTGACATCTGCAGCTTTAATTCCCTTCTCCTTAAGACATTTCTTAGCTTCCTTCATCACTTCATCATTTAATTCAATAACTCCCCTCTTCTTTGATGTTGGAATAGGCACTAGAATAGTAGGTTCAGGTACAATTACTTCAGGTATAGCTTGTTTAGGAGGAGTCCAATCTTCATAGTTCTTACTTATTTTAGCCATTAATTCCTCAGCTTCCTTAGGAGTCCTATTCCTGAAAACACAATCAGCACAGCTATCTAGTATGTCCTAGATTCTTCGGTTAGTCCATTATAAAATATATCAAGAAGTTCATTCTTAGGTAATGGACTTCTAGCTTGTGCATGAATCAAAGCACAAAACCTTGCCCATGATTCAGGCAATACCTCTTTTTCTCCCTATTTAAAATCAAAAAGTTCCTGCAAAAAAGCATGTCTAGCACTAGGAGGAAAATATTTCTGCAGGAAAGTACTAATCAAGCACTCAGGGCTATCAATAGATCCAGGAGGTAAATTACTAAACCAAGTTTTAGCTTCTCCTTTCAGTGAAAAAGGGAAGACCTTAGCAACAAAGTAAGTACGCATCTTAATATCATCAGAAAACAAGCCACTCATGTAGAAAGTTCATTCATATGTGCTACCGCACTTTCATTCTTAGTCCCACAAAAAGGTTCTTTCTCGACAATAGCTATGTAAGATAGATCGAGAGAGAAATCATAATCTTCATCTATAATGTTTATGGGAGAAGCAGCAAACTTAGCAACAGGAGACAATTTGGGTCTAATAGTACGCCTCTCAAGGAGACTCTTAGCAGCGCTCCTGTCATGGGTGTTTTTACATTCTTTAATAAATTCATCGGTCATCTCAACATAACCATCTTCAATATCATAACTTTCACTAGACTCAAGTAAACTAACAGGTGTGGTAGTGTCTTCATTAGGAGTTTTGGTATTTCCAGCTATAGTTCTAGCAATCGTAGCATCTAGGAAAGGACCTAATGAACCACTCTTATCAAGCACAGTAGAAGCAGCGTCATAAGCATCAGAAATTTCAGAATCAGCAGTAGTAGTAGTGTGTGTAGCATGTGTATGTGGTGGTGTAACGAGCTTACTTATAACAGATGGTGAATCAAGAGCAGCATAGGTGTTAAGAACCGTACGTCTTCTTGTAGTGGATAGTAAAATAGGAAACTTGCCATCACGAGACGTACCCATGATGGATGGATAGCAGCGAACAATAGAGAATCCAAGTGAACTTGATAAATAAAGCTATGCTCCCTGGCAACGACGCTAGAAAATAGTCTTGATGACCCACAAGTATAGGGGGTGTATTGCGGTATTTTCGAGGGAAGTGAAACCTAATTTATTGATTCGACACAAGGGGAGCCAAAGAATATTTATAAGCCTTAACAACTGAGTTGTTAATTCAGCTGCACCTGGAAACAATCTTGCTCACAGTAGTTTATCAGTAGCAACAGTTTTGTAGTAGGAATAGCAAAGTAGCAGTAGGAGTAAAGTAAAGACAAGAAGAATAATAGCAAAGTGAGAGGATTCGAAACGGTAGGCATAGGGATGGATGGACGTGCATTGCATGAACAAGACAATTCACATAGCAATCAGAACATAGGGCAATTGCAGATAAATAAGATAAAGCATCCAAGTACTAGATAATCCTAGGCATGTGTTCCATATATAGTCATACGTGCTCGCAATGAGAACTTGCACAACATCTTTTGTCCCCGCCCCGTTGCAGTGGGCCTCAAGGAACTATCGGCAATTAAGGTGCTCCTTTTAATAGAGCACCGAGCAAAGCATTAACAATCCGTGAACACATGTGATCCTCACATCAAAGCCATTCCTCCGGTTATCCCGATTTACATCGCCGGGGACATTGGTTCCGGACAACAACGTGTGTATACAACTTGCAGATAATACCATAAACAATACTATCATAATAAATCAATAACATGTTCAGATCTGAAATCATGGCACTCGGTCCCTACTGACAAGCATTAAGCACAACAAGTCGCAACAAAGTCATAAAGCACTAATAAAAGATACTAGGCACCATGTCCTAACAATCTGATGCCATTACATGAACGATTTCATCCAATCCGTACCATCCCCATGGCCTACAGCAGGGGATTACTCACTCATAGATGGGGGAAACATGGATGGTCGATGGAGAAGCGATGGTGATGATGATGGCGATGATATCCTCCAATTCCCGTCCCAGAGGTGCCGAGCGGAGTTTCATTGGCTTCGTGAAATCTGGTGGTGGCGGCGGAGCGGAACTCCTTCTGTAAAAATGTCGAACCCCCCGGATTTTTTACGTCAGAAGGCTTCTTATAGGCGAAGAGGGAGACCGAAGGGGTGCCTGGGAGGCCCACACCACCCCCTGGCGCGGCCTGGCCTGGCCTGCGCCGCCAGGTGGTGTGGCCACCCCCTGACTCTTCTCCGTCTCGTATTCTGGCTCCTGGAGTCTTCGGGTGAAATAGGATTTTCTGCATATTTTCCGGGATTTTTCCTGATAGTTGATTTTCTGCACAAAAAGTAGACACCAAGGCAATTCTGCTGAAAACAGCGTCAGTCCGTGTTAGTTGTATCCAAATCACACAAGTTTAGAGGAGAAACAATAGCAAAAGTGTTCGGGAAAGTAGATACGTTTTGGACGTATCAATCCTCTGCCAAAATTCTTTAGTGATTTGCTTGGCGATCTGCGAGATGAGGTGTGGAGGCAGTGAGCTGAAGGTACCGTCGAGGTCGCTGAAGGAGGAGGCACAGAGGAAAAGTTGAAATTTGTTGAAGATCATCTCAAAGTGAAGACTGTAGAGTTAGAAGCAATCAAGGGAAAATATGAAAATCTGGTGTTTGTTTTCATTGTTTTTATGTTAGGTTTAGTTGCTGGTAAGATCTTTATGCAGTAATGGGTTGTGTTAGTTGTGATGTGTTGAGTTTGTTGTACTCAATGCAATGTACTGCTGGCAAGTATGCTTGTACAATGTAATGAATCTTTCAAATAATTTGGAATTCAAATTTCTGTCCATGTGCAATGGACTGAAAGAATGATGTACTAAGTCCAACATCACATTAATCACATGACAAAGGAATTAGGACATATGCAACTATACATTAGCAGCATTAGACATTTAACTAGCCATAAAGCAAAGGTTCACAAAAGAAATAGCAGCATAAGCTATATGTCTGCATCACAGGACAGGTTCTCAAAAGAAGTAGCAGCAGAAGGTATATGTCTGCTACATTACACACTGGACTAGATTTTGCCACTATAGTTGCTAACTCAACTAGATGTTGCCACTACAATTGAAGAATTGAAAGCTGGGAAGTGAACTAGCTGGCCTCCTCTTCTTTTTTGCACCACTTGCACTTCCAGTAGAAGGTCCAGCTCCAACAGTAGCATTTAGGTTCCTTGGTGGCTTAAACCTTGAAGCTTGTGGAGCATGGTTAGCACCTGGAACACTCCTGGTAGCTGTAGAAGCAGATGGGGCACTCCTGATAGATGTAGAAGTAGATGGAGCACTCCTGGTAGCTTGTGGAGTAGTAGGTTGTGAGGATGATGCTTGTGCAGCCTGTATGTTGCAAAGATGGATTAAGTACTTAGTGAATGAACTGTTAAATTAAAATAAAATGCAAACAAATAGATGGATACCTCAGAACTCTTTCTTTTCTTGGTTGCCTTTTGCAGATGTGCATTCCTCTTCTTTCCTCTCTCTAGATTTTTGGTGCAACCACTCTTGTTGTGTCCAGAATTGCCACGCATTGAGCACACAATAACAGTTCCATGCTTGGACATTTTTTTGCTGGACTTAGGTTTCTCAGTTTCTTCCCTTCTCCTATCATTCTTTTTTGGCCTCCCTGGCATCTTTACATAACCTGGAGCTTGTGGCCTAGGATTTGCAGAGACTGGCCACATGTCTTCTGCTTCTACTAGCTGTAGACAGTGATCATATATCTTTCTGAACACCTCAACTGAGTAGCAAGGATCTATGAAATCATCCACTTGTTGCTTACTCTTGTAGATAGCAGTGATTGCATGAGAGCAAGGCAAACCTGCAAGTTGAAAGTATCCACATGAACAAGTTCTATTATCTAGACTCATAGTATACTGCCTCTTTCTCCCTGTTAGCAACTTCACTTCAAAGCCATCTTTCCCATTCCATAGAACCTCCATGAACAGAGTTCTGGCTATGCTAGCTTTGAGCTTCTTAAATATGCTTGGGCATATTTTTCCATGGAAATTCTTGCCTTTCTCCATTTGTTCCTGAATTCTAGTAAATATCTTTTTTCTTATCTTCTCTTGCATGGAAATGATTGGGTAGAACCTTGCATCCACAATTGCATGGTTAAAGGATTCACACAGATTGTTGTCCACTGATTCACACTTGGAACCAACTGGAAAGAAATCTCTAGCCCAATGTCCTGGCTCTGTTTTCATCATATCTCTCACACCCTCAGGTGTTTCTTGTGCTAGCTTTTCTTTGTAATAGTTAAAATCTTGCAAGTTTGCTGCCTTGGCAAGAGCCCAGAATTTTTTCTGCCACTCATGTGATATGTGCTTCTTCCTCCAGTTTGCATAGATATGTCTAGCACACATTCTTTGCTCAGCCCTTGGCAAGTAATCCTTCATTGCATTTATGAGACCCTTTTGTTGATCAGAAATGAAGACCCAACCATCCCCATTATTGTTGATGTCCAGATCTTTGATTAGAAGACCAATAAACCACTTCCAAGTCTCATTTGTTTCCATCTCAACCACTGCCCATGCCACTGGATACATTTGGTTATTGGCATCTCTAGCAATAGCACATAGCAACTCATCCTTGACAACTCCCTTGAAGAAACACCCATCTAATCCAATTACTTTCCTACAACCAGCCTTGAAACCTTTCTTCAATGCATCAAAGCAAACATAGAAGCTCTGGAATACGTTTTGTTGCTCAGTACTTGGATCCAAACATACTACAACTGTGGTGCCAGGGTTGCTTCTCAGTAATTCAAGTTGGTAGTCAAACACCCTTGTGTATTCATTTTTCATTCCACTCATTAACTTGTCCATGACTAGCTTCTTAGCATGCTTGCATTTGGATGTAGATACATCAACAACCATATCCTGCAGAACTGTTTCCTTCATGCTCTCTATCTTCCACATAGGATTTGCCAATATAAAATGCTCATATCTTTGAGCAATTACTTTAGCAGTGATCAGTTTGTTTTCTCTATTCTGTGCACAATGGTGAGCGTCATCAAATGTGATAATTTGAAACCTACAAGACCTAGATGTCTTTGTAGCATATAACACCCATGGACACCCTGGCCATCCACACTTTTCCCTAACCCTATCAACCTCTGATTTCACAAAGGATATGCTTCTCTTGGTCACAATGCCATATCTCTTTAATGCTTTCACTAACTGGTACTTGCTTCTAAAGACCATTGACAAGAGGAAATGTGGTACTTCTGTCTCAGGATTGTACTTTGGGAACTTTGTATTCCTCCTTACAGAGTTTCCATCAGAGTCTTCATCATATGAGAAATCTTCATCAGATGAATCATATCCCCAGTCCTTCTCCTCTTCACCTATCTGTTCTTCCATGTTGGCTATCAGTTCAAAAGGGATAGCACAAGTTGAATCTGTGGCTATCCAACTCTTTGTATCTTTCATCTTCTTCTTAAACTTCCTAGCATGTTGCCTAAGCTCCACTACCTCAGAATTCTCCCCACTATCCTCACTATGTGGCAGGTATTCTTGGTCGTCACCTGAGTCACTAGCAGAATCATTGCACTAGCAGAATCATTGCTGTCCAGAATCATTGCTGTCCTTAGGATCTTCTAGTAGGTACTGCAGGTAGTTCTCTGTAACATCTGCTTGCGCTGTTTCATCCCTTCTTCCTTGCTCTAACTGGCGTCGCTTGCTCATCCTTTGGTCTACAGTTGCTCTGTCCCTTCCTCTGCTTGCTCTTGCATAGTTTTTCTTCAATGGACTACGAATTACTTGAGTGATCACTCCTGTGTCATCAGGTACCAGAACATTATCCAGGATTTGCACTTCTTCTGATCTTTCAGTAGGATCTACAGATATGACAACACCAGGTGCATCATCATCAGATAATTGCATGATTTCATCTTCAAAGTCACTCCCAGAGCTGATGTATTTGTCACTGTCCTCCTCCCCATGGTACTCTACATAAATTTCAGCTACTCCACCAACACACACATAGTCTGCCATCTTCACACAAGCCATGTCATTAACTAAGAAAACCAACCCATCTGCTAGTTCTTTACCAGGCAAAAGGAAAACGATAGGGTTCCCTGGGGATCGAACGAAACGATCCCCCGGGTCGTTCATTCGCACAGCTGACGTGCCCTGGACCCACCACGCACGCGTTCTTTCCTTCCTACGCACGCGGTTGTCTCGGCCACAACGACGCCTTGCGCCGCCCGCTTCTTGTCGGCGGCGCCGCCCACGCTTTTCCCCATGCTCATCTGCTACGCTGCATCGCCCGCCACCACGCCCCCAGCGGATCTCCGCCGGCGTCAAGGGCGACGCTGTCCTCATCCAGCAGGCCATAGCCTCCTCTGCTCCTTCCACCGTGCACCACGCCTCCGCCGGTGCGCCCCCGCCCTACTCTCCTTTCGCCGGCGCGCGCCGCCCAAGCCCCCCTGCCGGACATGGAGATCTTGCCGGAGATGGAGGCCCCTCCGTGCTCCGCCGCCTCGCCCCACGTCATATTTGTGTTCATGTCCTCCCCTGGCGCGTGTGAGCTCCCGCCGAAACAAGCACTTGCCATCGCAGCCGAATCTGGCAGATTTTGCTACTCGCACGGTGCTACAAAGGCGGGACGACGATGCTTCTAGAAATGGTCGTCGTTGCTACAAATGAAGGGTCACGATGCTACCGACCAATGAATGCGTTTTGAGATTTTGCTACGGGACGATGCTACAATAGTAGTAACGTTTTACTATTCCCGTTCTATGTTTTGCTACAATAGCACAAAGTATTTGCTATGATATTTTTGACGAAAGCCCTCAGCAAAATCGGTTTTGCTACGACAACCACCGGCGATATCTCCGGCGAGGTCGTTCTTTTTGCTACATTAGCAAATATTTTTTGCTACCACTGTTTTGCGGTTTTGCTGTACGGTCTCCGGTGAGGTCTACCGGCGAAAGCATCCGGCGAGGTCGAATATGCTACACTAGCACAACTTTTTTGCTACACGGTCGCCGGTGACGTCTCCGGCGAAATCTCCGATGAGGTCCAGTCTGTTTTCTATTTTTTTTAGGCTGAACCGTTTTTTGCTAAGGTAGCAAAAGCGGGACATTATGTAGCAAAAGCGGGAATTAGAAGGGACACATGTCAGCAGGAGGACCCGAGGATCGAAAGTTTTGATCCCGTGTAGGACGCGTAGCACCGCCCTTTTTGAAAAGGGTAGTAATTTTTTTAGAGAGAATTTGCAAACCACTCTTAGGGTGGAGGCCAGGAGAGAGAACGTGTACGGATGACTGGATGAGTGATACGGAGATTCACCGACAAAATCAAAGAACCCAGATGTCCGGGCCCACATAGCAGTGTACGTGTGTCGGCCTAGACCCACCCACCGGTGAAAGAGACACCTCACGGCCATATCGCCGTGCATGCAGATGCACAACACCAGGGCCACCTTCTCTCCATTCTTATCTGTTTGTTTCATTTGAATTTCTCGATAATTTAGAGCCTCAAACAGCAATCCATGGAGCATCTCCCAATAATTAATCGACCGGTCCCCCCGAGCGCTGCAAGTTGGAGGTACGGCGAAGGTACACCCGGGCGTACTATCCTAATCCTAATCCTAATCGTGTCGATCTGCAGTCTAACTAACCTGGATCTCGATTGCCTCCCACAGTGCGTACCCAACCGATCCATCGACTTATTGGTTGCTGCTGTTGAGCTACTACATCCATTTTTTAAACCAGAGGCCGTAGCCCTGCGTTCAATTAATAACGCCGAAACGGCAGATACAAAGCTTACAGGCAACACACACAAGAAAGAAAATACAACAGGAGAACACATCTTGATAAGCGAGGCCTTCGTCCATCGGCGCTCTTAGCTCGAGAGGAGACGCCGTGGGAAGTGCACGCCACCGGAGAAGATCCTGTGTTTGCCAACTCCTGACACGCCGTCGAAAAATCGCCATATGCCCTGGTTCGAAGGGTGCTGTACCGTCGGCAGGTAGAGCAGCTCCCCCTGAGCACACATGGCCACCCACGACAAGGCAGCCGAGAGGGGAACCTCGCACCCGATCCCCTCTTCGCACGAGCCACCCACAAACCTCTCCACCCACAGCAGCCGCAGCCCATCAAGACGCAAGCTTCAGGATGAAGTCACCAGACGAACCCGCTGCTTTGACATTACTCGACCGCCACCACTTAGACCCAAGGCGACACCTCCATGGAGGGAACGACGCCACAACATCGCCATTGCCCAATCCGAGGGATTTAGGGTTTTCACCCGGGCTCAAAGGGGAGGGGCTGAGGATGGACCTCAACATCGCCTCTAAGAAGGGACACGACGTCGGAGCGTCATCGGTATCATGATCGCCGTCGACAGTCAAAGGTTCCACCTAGCCAAATCCCCACACCCAACCTCCAAAGCACCAGATCCGGCGAGACCGAAATCCCTAGGCACCCTGGTCAGAGCAGCAAGACAACAGTAGGCCACAACATCGCCAATGGAGCTCGATGGAGCCCGCACGCCGCGACCCCAGACCATCTCCCTCACGCCGCCCATGTGATCGAGAAGGGGGACCTACAGCACCGGCGGGGTCCCCTGCCGCCGGGTTGACGCTGCCCACTCCGGTAGAGGTCACCGCCTCCAGATCCGAGCCCCCACGAAGTCACCACCGCCCGAAGCCGCGGAGACGTCGATGGCGAGCGGGCCCCGTCCAACGCCGGTGTTCTCCTCCCTACTGCCGCGCTGGGGCCAGGAGGCCAGATCCCCACCGCCCCTATTACAGGCATCACGCACTTAGGCCAGCGGCTCTCCAGGGGTGATGAGGAGGGATAGGGATGGAGGGGGAGGAGGTGGCGGCGGGGCTAGGGTTTGGCCCCCTCGATCGCCAGGAGGGGGTGACGCGAGGGGGTTCGGGTATGTTTTCATGACCTTAATGCTACTACATCCATTCATGTGACGCTGCCCAAAATGTGCCCGCGATGGACCAAACCCTGTGCCCATGCGTGATCCCAAGTGGTACAGGTGGCTGACCTACAATATTTTTGAAATTTGGACGAACGAGTTTAAAATGTGAATTTGCAGATGAAATCGCTATAAAAATCTATTAAAACGCAAGCTTTGCGCCATTAGCAAGGCTGGGAGGCTGCGTGGGCTGAGTCTACATGATGCACATAGGCATAATTTAAGGAAGAACCATGCCATTGTGATAGTAGGTTTATATGGTTATGATGTTGTAGTAACTTAGTGGAAAATTGTATCTATATGTTTAGCTAAAGAATGGAAAAGATATACATGATAATGACAAAATAAATGTCTAACATACACCTGTTTTAGGTCATAATTTGCATGTTAACATGTTATATTCTGCACTATATCTATGATTATCTTCTCTCGGACTATCTTAATTATCCCTAGAGTCAATTTATTTGCAGAATAGTGTAAACATGTAAAATAAGATAAGATTTAAGTATCACCACATTTTTAGTAACAAAAAAAAACCCACAAACTAACATGTTAGTATCGAGCACATCTCGTTTTCTACGGTCTTTTTTGTAGCATTTCCCTACCACAACTAGACTACCTATATAGATTTAGGCAATATTTTCATCCAAATCTGCGTCAATTAATTAGAAATGGAGGGAGTAAATACCTTCAGTCATGGTTTTCGCAACCTGTTCGATTTAAAAGACCAGCTATTTGAAATAAATAAAAACTTGTATTATATCCCGTTTCTTTTCGAGAAGTCCTACAACTTGTTACAAAAGTAGAGTGGTACAAAGCTTGACCAAATACTTAGAAAATAAAACATCAACAACTATATTTAATACTCCTATATAGATATCATATGAAAATATATCACATTAAAATATCTTTCCTAATATATCTAACCATGTTAATTTTGTATTATGTAGGTCAATGTTATTTCCAAAAAAACAAGATCAAGAATATGGAGAAGCGGACAAAGCACCAGTGACACTGGTTGTTCGGCGCTCCCTTCTCTAGTCCCACACGTTGGTGGCCCTGGGGTAGCACACGTGTTTGCGAGAGGATCCGCATCATGATGTGTGGCCACCTCTTTGCGCCAGTTGGAGCAATTCGTCACACGAGGTCAGCTCTCATGGACGTGGCCATACGTGGGGTATTGCGGTCATGTCGTGTTTTTGGTCCCGTCCATGTAAGAAAACAACTATCACAATGTGATGCCATATACGAGTTGTCACCATCGTCCACTTGCGTCAGGCTCCCATCGAGGCAAGAAGTCAGATCCCCTCATGATCTTTGGTGATAACAAAAGGAAATTTGGTAGAAAAAAAATATGATAAACATTTCTACAATTGTAAAAGTAAGTTGCGTTATTGTTCAAATGTGAAGGCAATAATAGTTGATATTGCTAGATTATTATTGTGTATTGCGTGATTACATTGTGAGTCTTGGGCTATTTATATAGTACTGAAAGACTTGGAGACTAAAAAGCCTAGTAGAGATAAAATCATAAACTACCAAATATAGCAATTCGTGATCTACTCTAATACAAAACCGTTGTATACTCTAACAGCAGGACAGCAGGAGCGTCGCGGACAATCCAACTGGAGAGGATGTCGGTGGATGATAGCCCTTGATGCCGATGTTAATGTAGCTGAGAGTGGGTGCGTCGTAGCCAGGGTTGATGGTGTTGTTGTAGTGTTGGTGATGTAATCATCGTTTGAAAATAAAACATCAAACAACTATATTTAATACTCCTATATAGATATCATATGAAAATATATCACATTACAATATCTTTCGTAATATATCTAACCATGTTAATTTTGTATTATGTAAGTCAATGATATTTCAAAAAAAAACAAGATCAAGCATGTGGAGAAGCGAACATAGCACTAATGATACTAGTTATTCGGCACTCCCTTCTTTAGTCCCACACGTTGGTGGCCTGGGGTAGCATGCGTGTTTGCGAGCGGATCCGCATTCCGATCTGTGGACACCTCTTAGCGCCAGTTGGAGCAATTCGTCGCGCGAGGATAGCTCTCGCGGATGTGGACATACGTGGGGTATTGCAGTCATGTCGTGTATTTGGTCCTATATGCATGCAAGGATACAAATATCACAACCTGATGCAATACACGAGTCGTCACCACTGTTCGGTTGCGCGAGGCTCCCATCGAGGCAAGAAGTCAGCTCTTATCAATCTTTTGTAGGAAAAACAAAATTTGGTAGGAAAAACTATGATAATCTCTAGTTAATTGTAAAAGTAAGTTACGTTAGTGTTCAAATGGTTATATTATTTCAATAGAAATTTAATTGTATGTGCTCGTATACAGTCACCTGTTTCACCATTCGATTTACCTCGTGATTCGTGCAATGTGGGAGTTACACATGAGTTGCAACTAGGGTGTAACTAAGAATTTAATGAGTTGCAACTGAGAATTAATACAATCTTATCAGTTGCAACTGATAACTAGTACAAATAGTAGGATGACATCAGCGACTTAGACATGATATGTTCTCAGGCGTCTGATAGCTAGGCACTTCCATACTATATATGTAGTGAGTGTGTTTTATTTATAACTTTTAGAAACTAATAATTACTTTTCCAAATAACAAATACTCTGCTTGCCATTCCTTTTGAGGGATACTTCCTTGCACGACAAAACCTACTTTTGAGACGCGAGGTATTCCTACTTTTGAGATGCACAACACTAAGGGCCACCTTCTCTTATCTGTTTGTTTCATTTGAATTTCTCGTTAATTTAGAGTCTCAAACAGCGGCAACGACAGCAATCCAATCCATGGAGCATCTCGATCGCGTCATCTCCCTCCCAATAATTAATCGACCGGTCCCTCCATCTGCAAGACTGCAAGTTGGACGTACCGTGAAGGTACGCCCGTACGTACTATACTACGCCTAATAATCGTGTGCAGTCTAACTAACCTGGATCTCGATTGCCTCCCAGTACGTTAACAGATTGATCCATGGAGTTAATGGCTGCTGTGTTGAGCTACAGCCATTCATGGCGATGGATGCTGCCCAAAATGTGCCCGCGAGGGCAGGCTACGTGGATCACACGCTGCCCCCTGCGCGGTACCTTCCAATGATCCACACACGCATGATTTTGGCAATATTATCAACTCCCTCTGTTTTCAAATATAAGATATTTTAGCTTTTTCATATATCTACATATTTTTTAGATTTTACTCCGAATCTAAACATTAAAAAAACATCTAGATACATACTTGTCTGAAAAAACTAAAACATCTTATATTTTCAAACAGAGAGAGTATAAGCTACCTACATTTCCTATGTACCGTTTTCCCCTCTCTCGTGGGTGAAAGAAAACGTAGACAAAGAACCATGATATTGTGATAGTAGGCTTGTATGATTACGATATACTAGTAGCATACTGAAAATAAATTGCACTACCTATAAATTCAGCTAAATTATGAAGAAATGTGATGGTGCACACGATATGCATGATAATTATAGAATAAAAGACTAACATACCTGTTTTAGGTTATAATTGGCATATTAACATGTTATATTGTACACTAATCTACAACCTTCTCTCGAATTATGTTAACCGCCCTTTGAGTCAACTTATTCGTGGAAGAATGGCAACAAGTAAAATCAGATCTATCTGATGTACCATCGCATTTAGCGACAAAAAAATCTCACAAACTAACGTGTTCTATCAAATACTTATTTCCGCTATCATTTGTCTGCAGGAATTTTTTATAGTCAAATTCAATTGAATTTGCTGAACATTTTAAATCCATTTTATCTTTTCATTTGTAACAAATACATGGTCTGAAACAAAATTCATTTGCAATGCACGGTCAATTATGTGTCCTGCTCTCAGTCAATGATGAAAGTAGTAATGCGTTATTTCTTTGGAGGGATTTTCTACTGCCAAATCCGATGTACTTTGCTGAACATTTTAAATCCAATCCAGATTTTCTACTGTCAAATCTGATAATTTGCGTGTTAACATGTTATATTGTAAACTATATCTATTGGCTTCTCTCGAATAATGTTAAGTGTCCTCCTTAGAGTCAAATCAGAAGAATATTAACATCTAAAAGCAGATAAGATTTAAGTATCGCCACATTTAGTAGCAACAAAAAATATCTCACGAACTAACGTGTTACTATCGAGTACACATCGTTTTCTACCATCCTTTTCTCTTTTGTAGGATTTTTCTACCAGAACTAGACTACTTGATTTATGAACACCTAGGCACCCATCATATATATGTATCATTGTCGAATCTTCTCGATTTCTTCATTGCATTAGTCTTTTAGAGCCAATTGTTTTGCAGAAGCATGGTGACATGTAAAATCAGACTTGAAGTATCACCACATTTAGCAACGAAAAATCACACAAACTAATGTGTTTTTTTTGGTGCGTGTTTGTGTGTGGCGAGATTTTCTACTGTCAAATTTGATGTAATTTGCTGAACCTTTTAAGTCCATGTGAGCTTTTTTTCTTATTTGTGACGAATACATGCCCAAAACAAAAATCATGCACCGTCAATACGTGTCCAGGTCTCAGTCAAGGACGCAGGGAGTGACCGAACTGAAAATTGACCGGGTCTTCAGTCTTTTGACTGTTCATCGCTGCTCACCGTCGCTCTCGCTGGCTGCCAAACCAAAACTGAATCCGCATGTTACTCCGGCCTCTGCTCTTTTGGCTCTTTGCTCCTGCCCGCCTCCCCCACCCATCACTCTCCTCCTCCTCCCCTCCCCGTCGAGTCATCTCCCTCTCTGTCTCCTCGTTTCATACTTCCAAATCATCCAGCTCCGCGGCCAGCTCAAACACGCCATCGTTTTCTTGATCCTCGGATGTGAGCACACCGACCTCTCGGCCCACGGGGCAGAAATGTGCAGCGGGAGGGATCAACGGCCACTCCAAATCCCCACGCCATAACGGCGCCGCGTCGAAATTTGTCCGGCTACTGAAGTTGGGATTTAGTTTCAGAAGAGCGGAGAATCAGGGCCCGACGTCTCCTTCCTCGCCGCTTCGGAGATCGATCCGGGCTTCTTCCCTGTGAGCTGAGTGGGGGAAGGACTCGTGGTGTGGTGTGGTGTGGTGTGGCGTGCGCGGGGATGAAGAGCCTGCAGTGCTTCAAGCAGGGCGGCGGGAATGGCGGGCAGGGGCGGCGGCTGGAGCGGCGGCTGTCGCTGGGGGACTACAAGAAGGCGGTGTCCTGGTCCAAGTACCTGGTGGCGCCGCCGGGGGCCAAGATCCGGGGCGGCGGCGACGAGGAGCTCTGGAGCGCCGACCTCTCCAAGCTGGAGATCCGGGTCAAGTTCGCCTCCGGGAGGCACAGCCGCGTCTACTCCGGCAGGTACGCCGGCCGCGAGGTGGCCATCAAGATGGTCAGCCAGCCCGAGCAGGACGCCGCCCTCGCCGCAGAGCTCGAGCGGCAGTTCGCCTCCGAGGTCGCCCTCCTCCTCCGCCTCCGCCACCACAACATCATCTCGGTACAAAATTGCTCTCTTTTTATTTTCTTATGTCAGTTTTTTTAACTTTTATACTTTTACACAACTCAACGGTTGTTCTTGTTACGGATTAACTAAATTATTATTGGCTTGATTTAATCTGAATAAATTATCTGTTTCGCATCATAGAGTATCTTTTCTATAGTATGATCCCTTTGTTGGTGCCCATGCGTGCGTCAGGCTGTAGGATTTGCTAGGCTAACCGATCTTCACATTAAAGGTGGTGGTAGCTTTATGCTTTCTTTGGTTGGGTTGTGGGAAATCATAGGGGGTAGCAAAGAGAAGATAAGGTCTGGAATGAGATGATTCATGCTTCTTTGCACTATATGTAACCTGAACCAGAGGGAAGGAACATGGCAGACAAGCCCCTCCTCTGAATTTTGATGTAGTGGTTGATTGTTTGTGACAGCGAAATCTCAGACATTTATCAATCTGGGGTGTACAGATGTTTAGACATGATTGTTCATTGTCTCCGTCTTTATTCTCATACTTTCCATCCATAAAGTGCATCTTTTAGTTGTACTTTGGCCGACTGATTATAGTAGAGTTCATGTTTTGTGCAGTATGGATGCCGGAGAGCATCAAAACAGCTTGCGCATATTTTTATTTGTGCTCTAAAGGCTGTTCCAAAATGGAAGGAAAAAAAATCAATCTTTGTGGTAAACGGAATATTTAGGACAAGCGTTATACAAGGCTTGATGAGTTCATGGCGTTGACAGCTCCATAGACCATAAGCCGTTAACATTAGATACTTGGTTTTCTAATTAAAGTGAGTGGTGGGCCATGTATGACATCCACCATTAACTGATTTTAGGTGCAAAGAACAGTGCATCTTATCTTTAATAATGAGAATCGACCCAGAGAGTGATAGTTCATGCACAGATAAAGATCTATCAGGATTTTTATACTTTACTAAGCGCCTACCTTTCTCACTCGACCCCACAAGTCACATGGAAAAAGGTCGTTTTGCTTAATCAGGCGAAGTAAGCTAGAAAAATCAAGTTCCATTATGAAGCTGGGTGCTCATGTTTGGCTGTGGCTGGCAAAGTTCCGCAAGAAACCTGATCTATCTCAAAAACTCATTGTTACATCTGCCAGATATGGATGTGCTCTCAGTAACATGTTTTTACTATTCTCCTATGTGTTTCTTTGACAGTCGTAGCACCTTGCTGACGAAGTCAAATATGTTGCTGCACAGGTCTTTGCACTGATGTATACACTTCATTTAATTATTCAGATAAGCCTTTCCTTAGCGATGCAAAGTTGCAGATACAAATGATCATAATTTAGAAGAAACTTAGATTCATTTGGTAATGTGATCTGACATGTGTTGATTGCCAACACTTCATGCCTTCATGGTGCTTCAGTATGAGAAGGCCAGCGAATTAGGACCATAAGTGTGTCTGTTTGTATTATGTGATTGTACAAGCAGATTTTAAACAAATCTTATTTTGTTTGCATGGTGTGCAATGTGATTTCCATCACCCTTAGCCCTAACCAATGTTATTTGCATTCCATCTTGTATTTCAATGAAAGAATTCTTATATCTTGTTATTCATACTAACTCATTTATTAATTCTATTTGATATGGAGTATAATCTAATCTCTTACATTTGCAGTTCGTCGCAGCATGTAAGAAACCACCAGTATTCTGTATCATCACAGAGTATATGGCAGGGGGTTCTCTGAGAAAATATCTACATCAGCAAGAGCCTTATTCAGTTCCTATTGATTTAGTCCTGAAATTAGCTTTAGACATTGCTCGTGGAATGAGCTACTTACACTCGCAGGGGATACTTCATAGAGACCTGAAGTCAGAGAATGTGCTTCTCGGGGAAGATATGTCAGTTAAAGTGGCAGATTTTGGGATTTCATGTTTGGAGTCGCAGTGTGGAAGCGCTAAGGGTTTTACAGGAACCTATAGGTGGATGGCTCCAGAAATGATCAAAGAGAAAAGTCATACAAGAAAAGTCGATGTGTACAGCTTCGGAATTGTCTTGTGGGAGATTTTAACAGCTTTGGTTCCATTCAGCGAAATGACTCCTGAGCAGGCTGCGATAGCTGTTGCCCTGAAGGTATGGTTCTTCAACCACCACTTTTTTTTATGTGCACATATGTGGATGTTAGTTTCTCGGTCCTAGACTCTAGATAATAATTTGGGTCTTGTGGCATACGACTGTACAAGGGTAGAATTGACGTGAACTTCCGCTTGAAGAAAGTACACAAAGCAAATTAGCTCCATTTTGAGAATGGGAGCATTTTGCTAATCAGCCATCTATGTTATTTTATAGCTGAAAAGTTGTTAGTTTCCCACAAATTGTACTGTAGTTAGAAGATGAATGGTCTCCTAATCAGCATACACATACCTCATAAGTTCTGTAACAATCTTCTTGCAGAACGCGAGGCCACCGTTGCCTTCTTCGTGCCCAGTGGCCATGAGCCATCTGATATCTCAGTGCTGGGCGACCAACCCAGACAGAAGGCCTCAGTTCGATGACATCGTTTCAATCCTCGAGGGCTACAAAGAGGCTCTGGATGATGATCCATCGTTCTTCTTGTCATACATACCGCCTCCGCTGAGCCATCACCATCAGCACCAGCAGAGCCTTCTCCGGTGCTTTCCTCGCTACAAATCTCTGCGACGATCCGCATCTCTTAAAGCATGATGATGATGCTGGGATTGTCTTCTTCGCCATGTATAATATGCACCTTCTTCTGAGTTTCTTCTTCTCCATGCGCCGGCCCCTCTATTATTGTGGCATTGAGGCCTGCTCCGATTTCGTTCTCCTTTTCTTTGGTTATGATACCATAATTGATTCATGCCATTTAAGCTTCTAGATATGACAAAGCAGTATCGCTGCAGATTATCTATCGATGCTATTTAGTACTTGAGAGTGATGGAACCATGGACTAGCCTCTGTAATTGTAATTATAATTATAATCGAGCTCCTAAGTTGATTCCTAATTCTTGATTTTTGTTAATGTCACGCAACTGCATTCTGTTCTGATTTGAGTAGGTGCCATTGTTGATCTGATGCATTCCATATGCAAGCTCTTCGGAGAGATGTGATTTGATACATGGCCATTGTTCTGAACAAGAAAACAATTAAATTCGAAACTTTGCAGGTTAACAATACATCAGTACTGCGAATATTATTTTGCAACATACTTGCAACGATATAGCTTATATTTATGGTGCACCAAACATCTAAAAAAATATGTACCACTCTAGTATTGATGTGCTGCTGACCCGAGAAGTATCAAGTTTTACGTACGGATCTCAACTGATTTTTGGCAAATAGAAATGACTGTCTACCAACCTCCATTTTCATGCCATTTATCTCACAAAAGAAATGCTGTATTCTGACGTTACACTAATACTTACTCCGTCCGGAAGTGACTTGGATTTGTTTAGACTCTATTATTTATCTAGACAAACTTATTTCCGAACAGAGGGAGTAATACTTTGTGGCCATTGCCCCTTATTTATATAAATCACACATCTCTGCCCGAGTAGATAGTAGGCTCTTAATTTTCATTTAATATAGGATAGGAATAGAGCTAGTTCTATAATATTTCCAGCACTAGCTTAGGACATTATATAGAGACCATCACATACACAGTGTAGAAGATGAGTGAAGAAACAGTAGGAATGTAAAGAACACATGGAAATAGAAGACACCAGGAACAATGACAGAGCAAGAGACAGCTGAGATTTAGGAAAAACTTAAACTGGTTGTTTTTGACAAGTGTGAAGTGTTGCGAGTATCTCTGGTGCGCTTTTAAGTTACTTGCTAGTCAAGTGCTGTTCATGGATACAATGGCATGAGAATCATCTTTCAAGTTTCTTCTTCACTGCGCGCCAGCCCCTTGACAATTGTGGCATTTAGGTTTGCTCCGATTTTGCACTCTTTTTATTTTTTGTGATTACAATCTGTGTAGACAATACAAAGCCTTTTCTCTGTGAAATATCTATATATGTCATTTATTCCCGAGTGAAGGAACAATGAACTAACTTGTATAATTGCATTGCAACTGTATTTGTAATTGACCTCTCTAAACTGATTTGTAGTTATTTACTTCAGTTCTTGTCACATAACTGCAATTGCATGTCTGCATTGCTGGTTTGAACAAGTGAACTGTTGATCCAAACAGATGCAAGCTTTGTATATGAAGTGAGATATGAACTGAAATAAAACGCTCGTGAGCTGAACGGGAAGTTACAAACACTGACCACCAATTCGGAAGTTGATTTTCAGTCGTCTGTCCGTCAAAAATCTGACAATCATCTGGTGAGATCTTTGGGGGCTTCTTGGTACTGTTTCATTACCGATGTTGGCACCGTGAGGACGACGACTCCTCTAACGAGCTAGTCTCCCTTGGGCCATATATCATAGTGCAGGATCGATGGTACTTCTTCATGCTGAGATTGAACATTGAACATAAATTTCAGATTCTCATGCGTCACAACTTCGTTGTACTTGGAAAACAAATTGCACTAATCTTCATTGTCCCTGATTGTGGTATGAATTTTTAATTTCAAAAAGGGTTGTGCTATTTGGTAGTGATATAACAGAACCTGCAAGGGCACCTCTACGACCGCTCCCATGTCGCTCCCCCTGGGAGGCACTAGGGTGAAACCCTAGCTGCCACATAGTCTAGGCCCCGGTGGCCGACCCTGCAGCCGCTGCCACCAGCGTGGGCCACGATGGCGGTGGACCCCGGCGCCGAAGGGGCTGGGGGGATGCATCGCGGCGGAGGAGATATGGTGACGGACGGGGACAGTGTCGGTGGTCTTCTGTGAGTGGCGGCTAGGGCGGCGATCCTACCCTTGAGGAGGTGGCGGTTCCCCTCGCGCGTGGCGCTTGTGCTATGTGGCTTCTTCTCACGATGATGGGGCGGTGCCCTGGTGATGTCGGCGACGGCTACCCTTGGGCGTCTGCCTGGGAGGTGGAGGTGGCAGCTGCAGGTATATGCTCCTATCTAGACCCACTATTGGTGCGGTCGTCGGTCACCCGGATGGTGCGTGGGAAGGCAACGTGGTGCACGTGGTCGGCCTGCGACGTCATGCTAGGTATTTTGCATGGGACGGCAACTAGCAGGATGGCGCGTGCGTGTTGTTCTTTCATTGGCTTGCCTCCTTTTTCGCAGGAGAAGGCCGTCCGTCGGACGACGGTGTGGGGACTGCTATATCGGCTTGAATAAAGGAGGTGGTCCAAAAAGGTTCTTCCCGCGTCAAGACGAAGATCTGTTGGATGCCTGTCCCCGTTGTTCTAGAATGGAGCAACGCGTTTCGGAAGGCTCCGCTAGCAAACTCTCATGGGTGCATCATGCTTGGAGATAGCTGGATCGAAAGGAATTTGGTCGTGCACATCCATGTTTTTTCTGGTTGTCTGGTTTCAGAGGGTCCATTGCGAAGCTCTGCTGTCTGTTACCATCATGTGTCATGTCTTTGACGATCCATGGTGTAGTCAGATGTGGAGAAGGTCATTAAGGCAGGAACATGTGGGCTTGTGATGATGATTTGAGTCTTTGTGACGATGATGAACTAGTCTGGTGATCTATGGCTCGCAGCAACGACTGTTTGTTGGGGGAGACATCATAGGAGGAGTTCACAGTCTTACCTTGTAGTGTGAAAATCCAAGATCTGATCTTAATTCGGTGTGCCTGCCAATGGCTTTGTTGAAGATATTCTTTTGTGGGCGGGGACTTTCTCTAGAGTGAAAACCTATGATCTTTCATCGGACGACGATGGCGCTTGTGCACTATTTTTCTCTTGAATGTGTCACAATTGGAGAGGTTGGACTTCTAGTGTTATTTTGGTGGTGTTAGTGTTGTTGCTACAAGAAATTGATCGCTGTAGCAGGACTTTTTTGTTTTGTAATTCTTCTTCTCTAGGATGTGTGCATCCGTAAGCCCGCTAGGGCATTGCGTTGTTGCAAAGGCTAGGTGTAATGGTATCTCTGAGATATTAATATATGCTCTTTTTCCAAAAAAAATGCTACTGACATAGAATACGTTAAGAAGATGATGCCAAGTTTGGTGGATATTCTTGAACCTCCAACACTTAATCGCACCGTTGCAGCGCCTTGATCTTTTGCATGGATGGGACAGATGGATTGTTGGATGCAGAACTACTGTGGTGCCTTTGTATCAATATATGTCGGATAGTACCACCAAGAAGATGTCAAGAGCTTATCATTGTTTACAATACAAGTGAAAAAATGGTATATTGTTTTATTGTCATAACACGGTATCATTAAGAAACTAGTATCTCTAGTTGCATTATGCATTAGACATATCTGTTTTATGACATATTAAGAAAGTTCACTTTTGAAGGTTCCTTGGTCCTCTAGAGCACCCACTTAGACTACTCACAATGGGAGTATCAAAGGTGGTATCATGCATTACATGCATGCAAATTTTCTATGTGTCACTACAACTAATGATGAAAGAGAGAGCATAGAAGTATCACAGGTAGATACTGTATCATATCACATAAAATAGAAAAAAATAATGTCAAAGAAAATTGATCCAAATCAACATTGAGATTCAACAATTCAATAAATATGGTGAGATCATGATACTACTATATGATACTATGCATTGTAGAGGTAGTATCATACACAAATATCATGTGCATGATACTTCTATATGGTACTACCCATTGTGACCAGTCATGTTGTGTATTTTACATGTCATTTATTCATGAACACATAAACAAATGATTCTCTAATGAATATAAAACCATCATAAACTGTTAGTCTTCTCAGTCTAGATGAAATAAGGCCAATGCAATGCCTCCTCGCGGGTAATAAGCTTGTCCAGAAATCACTGGTGGAAAAAGGGCCTCTAGTCCCGGTTCATAAGGGCCATTGGTCCCAGTTCCAGAACCGGGACCAATCACTCGGGACTAATGCTAGTCTCGGTTCGCGCATGAACCGGGACCAATGGGTCTCCACGTGGGCGGGCGAGCTACGAGGGGGGTGGATCATTGGTCCCGGTTCGTGGAAAAAACCGGGACCAGTGGTTCCCCACGTGGCAGCACCAGAGACGGGCGCGGGGGTGGATCATTGGTCCCGGTTCTGGGCATGAACCGGGATCGTTGGTCTCTGTGCCATAGCAGGATAATCGGGCTATTTTTCTGCCGCGGCAGGGTTTTGTGCCGCGGCAGGATTTCAGGCTATTTTTCTGCCACGACAGGATTTTTTTATAAATTTAATGGTACTACATATATACAGCAATAATGAAACCACGATATATATATTACACATCATGCATGATCACAAATATATACACCGTCTCATCCGTGTTCTTGGTCGAAACATATTATAATTACAAACGATACTCTCACACGAATTTGATCTAATTTATACTTCTTTTATACACTTCACCCTTCCAAATGAAGTGGATAATAGTATTCTCCTTTCGGATCTATGACTTGTTCTAACAAGAATCCGGCAATTTCCTCTTGAATTGCTTGCACGCGTTCTTGTGATAGAAGACCGTCCTGCATCCGTTCGATCTAATATAAAGAAGAGGATCAATATATATGAATGAAACTAAACACAATTGGTGGTAATAAAATAAAGTTATGATTATTGTTTATCGTACTTCAATTTTTTTGATGTTCCGATCTGCCCCCTTCTCTTTGGTCGTCTGGCGAATGAACTCGCAGACATAGTATCCACATCAGTTATTCCCGGCTTCCTGCCTCAAACACTTTACGAGAACGGAGTTCAATCAAAATAATAATCAAGCATGATAATGGTGGTATTGAAACTAGAATCAAAGAGATGCATGGATCTAGCAAGTAGTACTTACAGTCAATGGTTGAAATGTAAGCTCTGGCTTCCAAACACCCCTAGTTTTGGCGGTGAACCGTTTCCAAGCCCTCTGGAGGCATTCCTGCATGTCCGCCCACTTTTCTAATGGTGTGCTTTTCGAGTCCAGGACTTTCACTACTCCGGTGTCAACAGAAATGATTAAGAGAATATAGTGGAAGTTTGACACACTAACAAAATATAACACGAGTCAATTATACGCTTAACATCGAGTAATCGAAAATAGAATGTGTACAAGACAGTAACACTCACGCAGCGTTGTAAGGAAATAGTATTTCCCTTCTGTTGCTGAAATACTTCAACGCTTTGAACAAGTTATCCTCTGTCTCTTTGGGATTTGTTTTTAGAGTAACTTCATGAACGAAATTACAGTCAACAAACCCAAGGTCAAAGATTTGTCCTTTGTTGCATTCTTGAATCTTCATTCTGCATATATAATTAGTATAGTGATTAGTAAGATTATACAAGCAACGAATGAGAAGAGCTAGAAAGACTTAATTACAGAAATTAATAATACTTACAAACAATAGGCATTAACGATAGCTTTGTCGAGGGCGTCTTGTTGGGAAAACTGAAATAATTCTGGAAATTCAATCAATATGAAGCCATCTCCATGACCGTAATAGTGGTGTTTATATGCAGCATAGATCCAGTTTTTGGAATCAGCACAGGCTTGGATGTACCATTTATGCAATCTTCGTATTTTTGTTGGTAGATCTTTGACTAACTTGGGTTTGACGAGAGGAGCCCCGTACTGGTACACGTATGCTGTTTCTTGGTACCCCTCGAACTCATGCATACGGCTCATGTACTCAGTAATAGACAGTCCATATAATTGGGTTTTTTCTCTGTACAGTCGAACAAACTCTGGATCAATGCTCGGATCATGCCGCTCCTAGATCATCCACTCATTGGTATCGTACACTTTGAGCGGTTCGATCGATTGATTTTTCTGTTGTCCGAGCTGGGCAACTTCTTTCCCAACTCTCCGCTCTTTTGCCTCATCCGACTTGGTAATAGAGCGATTATAGTCTGATGTGAGCGCTATGGGTTGGTGAAGCTCAATCTTAAGCGCGGTTTCTTTGGCTTTATCTTCTGCGGTGACCGGGAAAAATGCCTCTATCGGCTTTTTCTTGTTAGCCATGTCAATCTTCCACTTTTCATAATGGGCAGCTGCGGCCGCATCAGTTTCCTCATCTATCTTCTCGCAAGGTAGCTTCTTCATATTCTGATGAGGTACTTTTGGGAGGGGCGATAGCTTACGTTTCGGTGATCGGAACATGCTCTTGCTGCTGCTGGTGGTGCTGCCCCCCTTAGTATACTTCCGCTTTTGTCTCTGAGGCTCAGGGGACGGAGACGGCTGAGGCGGCGGCGACGGCTGAGGCGGCGATGGAGACGGTTGCGCTGAGCGGTGAGGCGGTGAAGGCGACAGTTGCGCTGGAGAATGGTGAGGTGGCGGCGAAGGTGGATTGCTGCTCTGAGGAGTGGGTGGCCTTGGCGGCACATAATTTGGAAGCATGATGCGCTCCTTTAGCCATAGAATAGTCCCCCCTTTGGCTTCTCCTAGTTGAGTGAGCTCCATATCTTCCCCTGCAGGGTGGTCTAGCTTCAGCTCCTCAAAATCTTCCTTCACCTCATCCACCGTGACAACAACGTACCCTTTTGGAACCGGTCTGCAATGCCAAGTTGGGTTAGGCCCAATTGGTACCGCCATGCCGATCGCCGCCGTCACCCTTAAGTTCATAACCTGCACCTTTAGCTCACAAGTTGTTGTCTCCGTGATATCATCCACTAGGTATCGTTTAGGAGGAGATGTCGTCGGTGCATCATCATCAACATCATGGAGCTGCGTGGAAGCGACACTGCTTTTCTTATTCGATGGGGCGCCGGTACCCTCGAATGCAGCTTCTACCACGTGCCGCTGAGATTGGCTGCTAGTACCTTGCTGGCTAAGTATGTCGAGTTGATCCTGGTGCCGCTTTAATAGTTCTTCTACATTACGCAGCCGGTATGCAGCGGCTGCTTTCTCAGCTGCCTCCCTTTCCTTTCTCCTCTGATGGCTTTTATCGGGATATCTCTTCATTTCTGGGGGGGAGGCATGAAGGGAATATGCCCGAGAGGCAATAATAAAGTGGTTATTATCTTATTCCATGTTTATGATAAATGTTTATTTTACATGCTAGAATTGTATTGATCGGAAACATCAATACATGTGTGTTTAATAAACAAAAAGGGTTCCTAGTTATGCCTCTCTTAAGACTAGCTTGTTGATTAACAAGATGATCAAGGTTTCCTGATCATGGACATTGGATGTTGTTAATAACAAGGTCACACCATTGGTGGAATGCTGTGATAAACATTCATCCGAAGTATAGCATTACGATCAAGTCATTATGTTTATATTGCTATAACATCATACGAAATAATCTTAGTCCTTAGACCATGAGATCATGTTAATTGCTAACACCGGAAGAGTATCTTGATAACATCAAACATCACATCGTAACAGGGTGACTATAAAGGTGGGTTCAGTGCTACGAAGGTGTTATGTTGAGGCTCATGGATTAAGAGTGGGATTTGTCCATCCCGATGACGGATAGATATACTCTGGGCCCTCTCGGTGATATCACATTGAAATAGCTTGCAAGCAAATGATGTGATCACTAGAATGTTATATCACGGGAACGAGAAAAGAGTGCATGTCAGTAACGAGATCAAACTAGGTATGGAGATACCGATGATCGAATCTCGGACATGTAATATATCACGGGACAAAGGGATTTAGTTACTAGCATTAAAGGTTCTCACGATCACAGAAGTCATCGTTGAATGTGTAGGAGCCAGTATGGATCTCCAGGTCCCGCTTCTGATTATTGATCTGAGAGGGGTCTCGATCATGTCTGCATTATTCGCGAACCGTAGGGTGACACACTTAAGGGATACCGACACCATTTGGAGCAAATATGTTTCAGATAAAGATTTAAGAAAGCGCTGGAATTATTTCAATAGACAAATCAAGCTTTTGGGTGAAAATGCTGAAATTGGTTCTGCATGTAATATTGAAATGTTGCAGGGGGTTTTATGTGAATGTTTGTTAATTAAAGTAATTAACAAAATTCTGAATATAAATAATAAAAGATTTTTATTAAATGAGAGAGCATTAAATTTGGAGAAATTTAATGCATTTAAAGTGGAGACTTTAAAAGAGAATGTGAAGGGGCAAATTTATGTGGAGGGAGTTACCACCACATGAATGGAGGAGGTGAGTCACCTCCTCCATGCGCCGCCATGAAGGAGAACCCCTCCTCCTATAAAAGGCCACCCCTCCTCACTTCTCACACACCTCCTTGTGAAGGATCTCTCCCTCTAGTATTATTCCCCATGGTCTCGGATTAGCGAGATACATGTTCCCGTGGCTTTATCTGGAAAGGAGTTGCTACTTCCGCTTTGCTTTGGAGCGAGGGAGAGGTTGTCGGGTACCGGACGTGTGTGCGATCACGGATTCACCGCTGCTGCGGTGCTGGACTTGGTGGTGCTGGAGCTGGATCCGATGGACGTCCGAGCCGACCGCTGGACTTCATCACGATCTTGAGATCGGCAAGTGTACGACTACATCAACCACGAGTTCCTACTCGTTAACAAAGCTCGTTGTCTTCGAGGGTAAGTTCTCCATGGATGTATGTCCACCCGTTGCTCTGTATCTAGTAGATAGATCTTGGCGTGTAGTTCACACCGTAGGAAATTTTTTGTTTTCTATGCTGCAGACCCAACAGTGGTATCAGAGCCTGATCTATGCGTAGGTGCTTAGCACGGGTAGTACACATATGTTGACATGTGGACGATGATGATCATGTTATTGCATCTTCTATGTATTTTGGATATTGGTGGCATAGTGGGATGAAGCGGCCCGGACCAACCTTACATGTCATCGTACATGAGACCGGTTCCATGACTGACATGCAACTTGTTTTGCATAAGTGGCTGGCGGGTGTCTGTCTCTCCTACTATAGTCAATATCTGATTTACAACGAGTTGCTAATAACTTAGTTATCCTCGTTGTGGTTCATGTTCATAGGTAAGAACGGTTCTATCTCCGAAAGCCCTAAGCCACGTAAAACTTGCAATTGATAAATTAGAGGCGTCTAGTTTAGATCGTTGCTGGGCTAGTGTATTGATATGGTATTGTTGTAAGTAGATGTATGATAGATACTCTTACAACACACTCAACGTGTAAGTTCCATAGACCTTGGCCTTACACACAAAGGAATGATAGAGATCATACCACGATGCAAGTGATAGAGATCAAATGTATGGACCATATCATCTCACTTTACACATTAGATGTTTGCATCTTATATTGCTAGTTTGGCGCTTTTAGTAGCATTGTAAGATGATCCCTCATTTAAATATCAAGATAAAATGTGTTCTTCCTTAAGTATGCACCGTTCTATGGATCGTGTTTCGAGACATCACGTGATGATCGGGTGTTCTCAACTCTACGCTTTCATGCAACGGGTGTAAGACAGTTTTACACACGCGAATACTAAGGTTCTTACTTGGCGAGCCTAGCATGTACAGACATGGCCTCCGAACACGGACCGAAAGGTTAAGCATGAGTCATATAGTTCATGTGATGACCATATTGATGCTCGCCTTTGAAGCTACACCGACTCACGTGATGATCGGACTTGGTGTAGTGGATTTGGTTCATGTAATCACCAAAAAGGCACGAGGGATGTCGTTTTTGAGTGGGAGTTCATTAGTAATTTGGATTAGTCGAACTCAATTTGTCATAAACTAAATCGAAGTGAATTTGCATAATTTGTTGTAGTCATTAGCGTCTGTTCACTACCTTATGCTTAGTTTTAATTGAGATAATAGAACTATAGAATTCTGGATATTTACTTTACGAACTAGTATCGTATTATTTTGAATGTCAATTTAAAGTTTATAAGTCCTATTGCAAACTTTCAGCAAACTCTATTTACTCCGTGAAGTTTAATAAGTAGTATTAAATCAAGAGTTAGAATTCCAATGTTAGTATCTAAAGTATCATGTTTGCCTCCATGATTCTTGATATTGAAAAGTTGTTTTAATACCGAGGTTATCTAGGAGCTGAAAGAATTGTTTCAGAAACCATCATGTGTGAAAGATATTGTGATATCTGAAACAAAGTTGTTGGTTGCATTACGATAGAGTGTAATTTAGCAAAATACATGTTCTCATAATGTATGAGAATTTGTGAAGGATGGAGATGCTAGGCATCCGAATCTCCCAAAAGGTTTCGGGAACTAAAATTATACTCGTCATTCTTCCTTATAGGCTATAGTAGCTTGATCATGAAAGTTGTCATGATAAGGATGAATAGAAGATGTAAGTAAAATGTTTACTACACTAAAAGATTACTAAATAATGGATTTTTGAAAGAATGCCAAAAATTTGATGATGGTGATCCACTTCAAAGTGCAAGTCCAAAGGTATTAGTATTTGACTATACATGCTTTGTACTATGTGTCATGTGAATGACACCACTATTGATGTCAATAGGTTCTTTTAAAAGGAAAAGGAATTGCTGAAAGAGAATCTATAAAATATTTGGCAGAAAATAAAAGGTTGGAGATGTCCAACTTGGGTATATAGAAGATATACATGTTATGGTTGTATTCCTTGCTTGTTAAACAATGTGGTTCTTAGGTATTGGATACCGAATTGGTTGGTACGAAGTATCATACAGGACAACGCAATTCATGAAGTATAATGGCCTAAGTAACTAGCAAGAGAATAAGTGATAATGTTCATCGAAAATAAATAAAGTGTTATTGTGTTTTTCGTTGTCATCAAACCAAGCCTTCAAGATTTGTTTAAATAATTGTTATTTTGTTCCGGTATCATGAGAACAATGGCTGTTCAAATAATTACCGTATTCCATAAAGGATGGATGAACTTTTACAAGTCTAGTTGGAGAAATCACATCCATAAACACTATTGCTAAAATGTTGCAAGACAAATGATTGAAAGATCACTTATGAAGTGACATCGCTGTTTGAATTATATTTGAAAGAAAACATGAAGAAACTCCATGTTGATGGATTTTTGGAATCTTTGATTTTGATCAATCGACGCATGTGAGACTTTCCTCGAGATAATTGAAACTCCGTCCATAGGCCAGAGAGGAACGGATGACTAGCTTATTGGAAATTATGCATGCTGATGTGCATAGTCCATTATGTGTAGCCATATGCGATGGATCTTTTTGCTTCATATGCTTTCTCTGAAAATTTGAGTGAATATATATGTATATTTACTTAATAAGGAAGAAGTATGAAACATTTGAAAATTGTTCAAAGACTTTCAAGATGAAGTGGAAAATCATTGTAACAAGAAAATAAAGAGTTTATGATTCGATCATAAAGGAAGATATTTGAGTTACATGTTTAGCAAAAACACCTAAGACTTGAGGAATTGTTCCATGATTTGTGTTTCCCGATAAACCATAGGAGTATGGCATATTCGAGAGATAAAATCAAACCATGTTTGACATGGTAAGATCAAGGGTGTCATTTATAAAACTACCATTATGTTTTAAGGATTGAAGCTTTAGAGACTACCGCTTTTACACTAAAAAGAGCACCATCGTGATCCATTGAAATGACATCATATGAGTTATGGTTTGGGATAAAACCCGAATTGTCTTTTCTTAAATTTTGGTATGCTATGCATAAGTAAAATGTTTACAACCAAAGTCGGATAAGCACGTCTTTGTAGGTTATCCCAAAGAATCTGTTGGGAATTTCTCCATAACACCAAGGACAAAAGAGTTTGTTACTTGGAACGTCAAGTTTCTTGAGAAGGAATTTTTCGTGAAAAGTTAAGTGGGAGGACAATAGAACTTTGATAAGGTTGTTGAACCTTAGCTATATGTGCTAAGTAGCAGGCGCGGAAAGTGTCCGTGGCCACAATGCTCATGGCTCTCGTGATTACAAAAGGTGTGATCTCGGAGATTAGAGTTCCTATAGAACCGTGTGGGTCGGTAAGAATCAAATAGTAAGATTTGATAAGCAAGTCGTTATTGTTTTGACAATGATGAAGCGACTACATGCAAAGAAGCGATGATGGGCCCTGACTCCATAAAATGACTAGAAGTCATAGAATCCGTGATAGTATCCATACACGAGAAATCAAGTTTCTGAACTTGGAAGATCCTCCGGAAAGGCGTGAAGCCTATCGGTCGTGTTTGGATCTATAAAGAAATAGACATGGATGTTTGACATCTATGAAATAGTCGACATGTCCGAAAGAAGTTTACGGCAATGTTCAAGGAGTTGACTATGACAAGATATGATCTTTCATAGCGATATATAGTCTTGACGGATTAATGTAGCAACCACTACATATAATTTGGTATATGGTAGTTGAATAAACAAAACAAGGTTCTTCTAATAGAACAGTAACCTAGGACATGTACATGACATGGTCTGAAGGGTTTTGTTAATTCAAAGGGTGCTAAAAGGGCATGTAAACTTCAATAGTTGAAGTGAGCATAGCGGAGTTGGAATCTTCACCATGATGAAACTGTTAAAAGAGTTTAAATTCATCGGAGATGATGAAGATGCTTGCATTTGCAAGAAATTAAGTGGGAGCGCTGAGACATATTTCTAATACATTATGTAGAGGACATATTGTTGATTGGAAATGATGTATCTTGAATTGACACAAGTTAAGGATTTCATTAAAATAAGATTTCCATGAAAGACTTGGGCAAACCCCGAATATTAGGCATCAATATCTATATGGATAGATTAAGGCGCTAATATGGTTGTGCCAGACATACATATATAAGATATTGAAAGGGTTCAATATGAGATATTGAAAGGGTTCAATATGGAAACAACAAGAAATATTCTTGCTGCATGGAAAGGATTATATCAAGATTCAAGTGTTTCAACACTTGGTGAGTAAAATCACATGAAAATTTTGATCGATTATACCATGATATGTATATATCCAGAATGTCCTATGCTCTAAATGTTATGAGCATATACCAGAATGATTCATAAGATGATCATTGGACAATAGTAAAGATATTCTTATGAGCTTTGGAAGAACTAAGAACATATAATGTATAAGTGACAAATAGTTAAAGGTAGTTCATTGTAAAGTGTTACATTGATACTAGTTTTGTCACAAGATACAAATTAAATTTATCTCAATTTAGACTATGGGTGGCACAATGTAATGGAAAGGATGTTCCATGATGGATTTGGATGAGTTCCAAAGTTGAGACATTGTGACGGATACTACAACAAAAGTCTAAGTATATGACTGCTATAGTAGCAGCATAGGAGGGCATTTGTGTTAAGTAGTTTGTTATCAAACTAGGTATGGTTCAAAGTGGGCTAATACTATGAAGATATATTGTGTGACAATAATATCAACATATTTTAACCCGAACGAACTAAAGGTCTCACCAGAGAACAAAATTTATACAATGCCATCTCATTTGAGAATGAGTGATGCGTAGAGACGCAAAGACATGCAAATACACATGGACCTGAAACTATCAGATCCAGAGATTATGTTAACCACTAGCAATTGCGTATATGCAACACCAGAAAGCCATAGGTGTTCAATACGCAAAGTTTTTCAAACTAGATTATTGACTCTAGTGCAAGTGGGAGACTGAAGGGAATATGCCCGAGAGGCAATAATAAAGTGGTTATTATCTTATTCCATGTTTATGATAAATTTTTATTTTAAATGCTAGAATTTTATTGATCGGAAACATCAATACATGTGTGTTTAATAAACAAAAATAGTTCCTAGTTATGCCTCTCTTATAGACTAGCTTGTTGATTAACAAGATGATCAAGGTTTCCTGATCATGGACATTGGATGTTGTTAATAACAAGGTCACACCATTGGTGGAATGATGTGATGAACATTCATCCGAAGTATAGCATTACGATCAACTCATTATGTTTATATTGCTATAACATCATACGAAGTAATCTTAGTCCTTAGACCATGAGATCATGTTAATTGCTAACACCGGAAGAGTATCTTGATAACATCAAACGTCACACCGTAACAGGGTGACTATAAAGGTGGGTTCAGTGATACGAAGGTGTTATGTTGAGGCTCATGGATCAAGAGTGGGATTTGTCCATCCCGATGACGGATAGATATACTCTGGGCCCTCTCGGTGATATCACATTGAAATAGCTTGCAAGCAAGTGATGTAATCACTAGAATGTTATATCACGGGAACGAGAAAAGAGTGCATGTCAGTAACGAGATCAAACTAGGTATGGAGATACCGATGATCGAATCTTGGACATGTAATATATCACGGGACAAAGGGATTTAGTTACTAGCATTAAAGGTTCTCACGATCACAGAAGTCATCGTTGAATGTGTAGGAGTCAGTATGGATCTCCAGATCCCGCTTCTGATTATTGATCTGAGAGGGGTCTCGATCATGTCTGCATTATTCGCGAACCGTAGGGTGACACACTTCAGGGATACCGACACCATTTGGAGAAAATATGATTCAGATAAAAATTTAAGAAAGCGCTGGAATTATTTCAATAGACACCGAAACTGTTTCGGGTGAAAATGCTGAAATTGGTTCTGCATGTAATATTGAAATGTTGCAGGGGGTTTTATGTGAATGTTTGTTAATTAAAGTAATTAACAAAATTCTGAATAAAAATAATAAAAGAGTTTTATTAAATGAGAGAGCATTAAATTTGGAGAAATTTAATGCATTTAAAGTGGAGACTTTAAAAGAGAATGTGAAGGGGCAAATTTATGTGGAGGGAGTTACCACCACATGAATGGAGGAGGTGAAGAGTCACCTCCTCCATGCGCCGGCCATGAAGGAGGGGAACCCCCTCCTCCTATAAAAGGCCACCCCCTCCTCACTTCTCACACACACCTCCTTGTCAAGGATCTCTCTCCCCCTCTAGTATTATTCCCCCATGGTCTCGGATTAGCGAGATACATGTTCCCGGTGGCTTTATCTGGAAAGGAGTTGCTGCTTCCGCTGCTTTGCTGGAGCGAGGGACGGAGGTTGTCTGGGTACCGGACGTGTGTGCGATCATGGATGTACCGCTGCTTTGCGGTGCTGGACTTGGTGGTGCTGGAGCTGGATCGATGGGCGTCGAGCCGGACCTGCTGGACTTCATCACGATCTTGAGATAGGCAAGTGTACGACTACATCAACCATGAGTTCCTACTCGTTAACAAAGCTCGTTGTCTTCGAGGGTAAGTTCTCCATGGATGTATGTCCACCCGTTGCTCTGTATCTAGTAGATAGATCTTGGCGTGTATTTCACACCGTAGGAAATTTTTTGTTTTCTATGCTGCAGACCCAACAAGGCAACCTTCCACGACTTGGAGCCTGGTGTGCCTCGTGTTCGTCCGTCGTGTTTTGGATTTTTAAGGGCCCGTGTGAGCTCGTCGTTCTCTCTATCGGGAACAAACCGTCCCGCTGCAACATCATCTGCTGCATTTCTAATATCGCCGATGGGCAGTAGGGGATCATCTTTGTGTTTCTGATTATATATTGCCCTCCCTTCTTTGTCCAACGTGCCCCCATGCCCGTAAAACAAGTTTCTCGCCCGTGGTGTCCATGTTGCGGGCTCTGGTCTGATCCCGGCAGCTATGTAATTGACCTCAAGTGCATCCCACTTAGGCATGCAACCGGCGTAGCCAGGAGGCCCCATGTTATGATGATATAGTTTCTTAGCAGTGTTCGCCGTATTTATCCTAGACCTTTCCTTAGCTTTCTCCGATGTCTTGTAGTTCACAAAATCCTCCCACTGGTGTCTTAACTTAGCATAGCTGGCTTCATCGATATTCGGAGTCTTCTCTACCTTGACAAAGTTATGGTATAGTTTCTTCTTCCAGTTCTTGAATGCATCGGCCATCTTGCTGAGAGCAAACTTCTTGACTCTTTGCACAAGCTCCCTTATTGCTCTCTCCTCCTCATCTGGAGTCACATCTGGTTCTGGCAGGAGGAAATTAGTCATGAGCTTGTCAAAAAGCTTATCTTTGGCGTTGTCGCCGACATACGGGACTCCACCGCCGCTTGGCCGATTCCATTCTTGAACGGTGATCGGGATGTAGTCCCTCACAAGAACTCCGCATTGCTTGACAAATTTTCTTGCGACATCGACGGGAGCTTGCGGTTCGCCATCTACACCGACCACGTCGATCCTATACCTCACAGTGTCATCCAACTTTTTTGTTGGGCCTCGTTTTGTTCTTACGGAAGAAGTTCTCGATCCGGAGGGCTAAAAGAAGAAAGAGTGTTAATATATGCATGTATATATAGACAACAACATTTTAATTACAAAAATACATATATAGACCTCGCCGGTGTTTGCGAGATTTAAGGTTCCGCCGGATCCATCGCCTTCTTCCTTATCGGCTTCTCCCTTGTCCCAGGCTTTGGCTTCTACCTCACCGGATCCGTCTCCTCGGTTGAGAGACTCATCTCCCTGACCGGAATCGTTCAGAAACTCACTCGCGACATCGATATCAATATCGATATCTTCATTTTCGCAGATCATCCCTTGGAGGATGTTTTCCTGATGTGTTGGATCCATACTATCTGCAAGTTAAACAATCAACACATGGCATTGATAATGATATGACAAGTTAAACATAGTTGAAATTTAAGCCTAAGGCATGCTTGGCAATTTAAGTGGGATCCGAATGGTCCAAACCCTAGTACAGGAGAGACCCCGAAATCACCTACGAGGGGTTGATTTAAATCTCTTATTAAACTTGTAATTAAAGTTGTTGAACAATGCATGATTATGAGTCTATTGTGTAGATCTCATTTTTCTGAACATTTTGATATATTATACATATTTTTCTGACTTAGAAATAACTAGTTATTGAATTTATAAGATTAAACTCTTTTCTAAAATTATTTAAACAAATATTAAACTTTTATTGCGTCAGCATAGGTAAAGGATGACGTCACCTAAGGCAGGGATCCTTTTCTCATAGATGCACTGCCTACCCACAGTGACTGACTAGTGGGGCCAGGGCCACGTCGGGCTGCCACGCTGGCAGAGCTTACTCGACGCCCACGTCAGGGCGCCACATGAGCGCCACCTTGGCGCCACATGGGCTCGCCGGAGGGCACGTCGCCCGGCGGTGGTTAGCGGCACTAGAGTGCTTGCTGGAACATGCAGAAGGTCGGGTTCGAACGAGCGCATCGCGAGGAAGCTAACGGTGGTCGCGCCGCCCCTTATTGGCCATCGGAGCGTCGTCTGCGACGGCGGCCGACGGCGGCGGACAGTGGCGCTCGGCGACAGACGGTGGTGGAGCGAGAGAGAGAGAAAGGAGAGGTCCTGGAGGACCAGCGGCTCACCACGAAGACGATGGACGGCTCGACGAGGCCGGAGGAGCTCGGAAGCAGCGGCAACCGCGACGGCCGGAGGCGAGCGGTGACCGTGGCGTCGATTTCAGCGTCGCGATCGATTCCTCGACGTGGTGGCGCTGACGGCGGTGGCGTCGGCGAAGCGGCCGCTCTGGATTTGGGTAGCCTGCCGGCGTGATTTTGCTCCACCGCAAATTTTCCTTAGCCGCGCGTCGATGTGCTCTGTGAATTGGGGGCAGTTGGGGAGGAGGAAGGCCGAGGCTGTTAACTGTACAGACCATTGGTCCCGGGTCATCACAATAACCAGGACCAAAGGACCAACGGTCCCGGTTCGTGCCACCAACCGGGACCAAAGGTCTGGAACACAGCGTTCTTTGTCTGCTGCCGATGCGACCTTTGGTCCCGGTTAGTCCTACCACCCGGGACCAAAGGATCAACGGTCCCGTTTCGTGCCAACAACCGGGACCAAAGCCGTGTTAATGGCGTAGCACATCGAGGATCATCGGTCCGGTTAGGTAGAGACGAACCGGGATCGTTGACCCGTTTTTTCAGATTTTGGCAAACCTTTTGGTCTTCCCGCCATTTTCAAATTTGTTTCTTCTTTAATTAATAAGATGTTTCAATTTAAGATGATTATTTATTTGGAATTTTAAAAAACTTTTAACAGGAAAAGTGCTTCAATTTAAATAACTAATAAAAAACCATTTTCTGTTTTCAAATATTTTTATTTGAACTATACAATTGTATTATTTACAATTAAAATTGCATTAACAAAATATTTATTGCATAATTTGGAAATTTAAAAAACTTTTAACAGGAAAAGTGCTTCAATTTAAATAACTAATCAAAAACCATTTTCTGTTTTCAAATATTTTTATTTGAACTATACAATTGTACTATTTACAATTAAAATTGCATTAATAAAATATTTATTGCATAATTTGGAATTTTAAAAAACTTTTAAGAGGAAAAGTGCTTCAATTTAAATAACTAATCAAAAACCATTTTCTGTTTTCAAATATTTTTATTTGAACTATACAATTGTACTATTTACAATTAAAATTGCATTAACAAAATATTTATTGCATAATTTGGAATTTTAGAAAACTTTTCAAGATTTGAACTACAAGTACATGATTTAATGCTTGTGAATTTTTAAAAAAATCATTTATAGGTTCACAACATGCTATTTCATCAGAGATCCACTTCAAGTTCAGCGAGGCTCAACCGGGCTAGAAGCTTCATGCCGCCGTTTGAATATAGTTTGAAACGGGCATAAGAAATTCAAAAATGATCCAAACAATGTGAAACCTTCGCGTGGTGTCATATTATGTGTCACAGTTGCAAGGAAAAATATTGAACTTGAAAAATTGCAAACATCATAAAAAATCCTTCACAAAATGACCTATCATGTTCGAGGTTTCATGGCATTTAGGTCCAACCACCAATGTTATGGCTAGAATCAGGACATAGTTTGTGATAATGTGCCCATACTGTGCACACATGTGCATCTTGGGATGGCTTACGATGTTGCAGGAGGAAGTTTTCCCTTCGACACGAAAAGCCAATTTCCATTTTTGAGGTGCCGAAATCGGGGTGTTCTGTGAAGCAACCACCAAATTAAAGTTTGGCATTGATACCAAACCATTTTTCAAAAATACTATACCACCTTATATGGACAATTTCCCAACCGGTGTATCAGGAACCTTTCTGTCCATCCCTCATGAAAAAGACAAATTCCTGCCGAATCGGTAGGAGGTTGCCAAGATTTGAACTACAAGTAGATGATATAATGCTTGTGAATTTTAAAAAAAATCATTTATAGGTTCACAACATGCTATTTCATCAGAGATCCACTTCAAGTTCAGCGAGGCTCAGCCCCGGGCTAAGAAGCTTCATGCCCGCCGTTTTGAATATAGTTTGAAACGGGCATAAGAAATTCAAAAATGATCCAAACAATATGAAACCCTCGCATGGTGTCATATTATGTGTCACAGTTGCAAGGAAAAATATTGAACTTGAAAAATTGCAAACATCATAAAAAATCCTTCATAAAATGACCTATCATGTTCGAGGTTTCATGGCATTTAGTTCAAACCACCAATGTTATGGCTAGAATCAGGGCATAGTTTGTGATAATGTGCCCATACTATGCACACATGTGCATCTTGGGATGGCTTACGATGTTGCATGAGGAAGTTTTCCCTTTCGATACACGAAAAAGCCAATTTCCATTTTTGAGGTGCCGAAATCGGGGTGTTCTGTGAAGCAACCACCAAATTAAAGTTTTGCATTGGTACCAAACCATTTTTCAAAAATACTATACCACCTTATATGGACAATTTCCCAACCGGTGTATCAGGAACCTTTCTGTCCATCCCTCATGAAAAAGACAAATTCCTGCCGAATCGGTAGGAGGTTGCCAAGATTTGAACTACAAGTACATGATATAATGCTTGTGAATTTTTAAAAAAATCATTTATAGGTTCACAACATGCTATTTCATCAAAGATCCACTTCAAGTTCAGCGAGGCTCAGCCCCGGGCTAAGAAGCTTCATGCCCGCCGTTTTGAATATACTTTGAAACGGGCATAAGAAATTCAAAAATGATCCAAACAATGTGAAACCCTCGCATGGTGTCATATTATGTGTCACAGTTGCAAGGAAAAATATTGAACTTGAAAAATTGCAAACATCATAAAAAATCCTTCACAAAATGACCTATCATGTTCGAGGTTTCATGGCATTTAGGTCCAACCACCAATGTTATGGCTAGAATCAGGGCATAGTTTGTGATAATGTGCCCATACTGTGCACACATGTGCATCTTGGGATGGCTTACGATGTTGCAGGAGGAAGTTTCCCTTTCGACACACGAAAAAGCCAATTTCCATTTTTGAGGTGCCGAAATCGGGGTGTTCTGTGAAGCAACCACCAAATTAAAGTTTGGCATTGGTACCAAACCATTTTTCAAAAATACTATACCACCTTATATGAACAATTTCCCAACCGGTGTATCAGGAACCTTTCTGTCCATCCTCATGAAAAAGACAAATTCCACTTGAATCGGTAGGAGGTTGCCAAGATTTGAACTACAAGTACATGATATAATGCTTGTGAATTTTTAAAAAAATCATTTATAGGTTCACAACATGCTATTTCATCAGAGATCCACTTCAAGTTCAGCGAGGCTCAGCCCCGGGCTAAGAAGCTTCATGCCCGCCATTTTGAATATAGTTTGAAACAGGCATAAGAAATTCAAAAATGATCCAAACAATGTGAAACCTTCGCGTGGTGTCATATTATGTGTCACAGTTGCAAGGAAAAATATTGAACTTGAAAAATTGCAAACATCATAAAAAATCCTTCACAAAATGACCTATCACGTTTGAGGTTTCATGGCATTTAGGTCAAACCACCAATGTTATGGCTAGAATCAGGGCATAGTTTGTGATAATGTGCCCATACTATGCACACATGTGCATATTGGGATGGCTTACGATGTTGCATGAGGAAGTTTTCCCTTTCGACACACGAAAAAGCCAATTTCCATTTTTGAGGTGCCGAAATCGGGGTGTTATGTGAAGCAACCACCAAATTAAAGTTTGGCATTGGTACCAAACCATTTTTCAAAAATACTATACCACCTTATATGGACAATTTCCCAACTGGTGTATCAGGAACCTTTCTGTCCATCCCTCATGAAAAAGACAAATTCCTGCCGAATCGGCAGGAGGTTGCCAAGATTTGAACTATAAGTACATGATATAATGCTTGTGAATTTTTTAAAAAATCATTTATAGGTTCACAACATGCTATTTCATCAGAGATCCACTTCAAGTTCAGCGAGGCTCAGCCCCGGGCTAAGAAGCTTCATGTCCGCCGTTTTGAATATAGTTTGAAACGGGCATAAGAAATTCAAAAATGATCCAAATAATGTGAAACCTTCGCGTGGTGTCATATTATGTGTCACAGTTGCAAGGAAAAATATTGAACTTGAAAAATTGCAAACATCATAAAAAATCCTTCACAAAATGACCTATCATGTTCGAGGTTTCATGGCATTTAGGTCAAACCACCAATGTTATGGCTAGAATCAGGGCATAGTTTGTGATAATGTGCCCATACTGTGCACACATGTGCATCTTGGGTAACCTTTAGTCCCGGCTGGTGGGTGCAACCGAGACTAGAGCTGTCGGTGGGATAAGGACGCGTGGGTAACCTTTAGTCCCGGCTGGTGGGTGCAACCGAGACTAAAGATGCCGGTGGGATAAGGACGCGTGGGTAACCTTTAGTCCCGGCTGGTGGGTGCAACCGAGACTAAAGATGCCGGTGGGATAAGGATGCGTGGGTAACCTTTAGTCCCGGCTGGTGGGTTGAACCGAGACTAAAGATGCCAGTGGGATAAGGACGCGTGGGTAACCTTTAGTCTCGGCTGGTGGGTGCAACCGAGACTAGAGCTGTCGGCGGGATAAGGACGTGTGGGTGGATGCACTGCTCGATGAGATAAAGCATGTAGCGCACGACGCCCTGTCGAAGGAACAAGACAAAGTAGAAGCGGCGCCGTGCCTATAAAAGGACCATCGATACGCCATGGCAAGCAGCTCAACAAGCCAACATAGGTAGAGAGAGAGTTTCATCCCCATGGATGGAGGGTTGGGAAATCTTCCGTGGCGGAGCTTCTCGAAGATGTCGTTGGTGCACACGTCCTATGGCATCTTCGGAAGCTCCGCCTCGGAAAAATTTCCCTACAAGCCCGTGAAAGACTCCATCTCCTCTAACAGTGTTGGGAAAAGGGTTGGGAAATCTCCCGTGGCGGAGCTTCTCGAAGATGTCGTTGGTGCAAAACGCCCTACGGCATCTTTGGAAGCTCCGCCTCGGAAAAATTTCCTTGCAAGCCCGTGAGAGACTCCATCTCCTCTAACAGTGTTGGGGAAAGGGTTGGGAAATCTCCCATGGCGGAGTTTCTCGAAGATGTCGTTGGTGCACACGCCCTACGACATCTTCGGAAGCTCAAGCCCGTGAAAGACTCCATTACATAAAGTTTCGATACATCACATAAAGTTTCCATACATCACATAAAGTTTCCATACATTACATAGATTTACATAGGGTTTAGGGTTTAGGATATGAATCCTTCGTTGCGTATGTCGATCCCTTGCCTATGATCGCTTCTTAGGCCGTAACCATGGAGCATCTTCTTTGCTTAACGGGATGCTTGGGTCAGTTTTCACGGTGAAGGGCGGAATTTCATCAAACTTATCATAATCTGCTGACATGTCTGTCTTGTCCTCGACTCCCATGATGTTTCTTTTCCCTGAAAGAACTATGTGACGCCGGGGCTCATCGTCTGATGTATTCGTTTCCTTATTTTTTCTTTTTTGCGGTCTAGAGGACATGTCCTTCACATAAAAAACCTGAGCCACAACATTGGCTAGGACGAATGGTTTGTCTCTGTAACCAAGATTCTTGAGATCCACTATTGTCATTCCGTACAGCTGGTCTACATTTACTCCTTCTCCATTCATGTTGACCCAATTGCACCGAAACAATGGGACCTTAAAAGTAGGTCCATAGTCAAGTTCCCATATCTCCTCTATGTAACCATAGTATGTGTCCTTTTTCCCATTCTCGCATGTTGCATCAAAGCGGACACCACTATTTTGGTTGGTGCTCTTTTTATTTTGGGCAATCGTGTAAAATGTATTCCTATTTATCTCGTACCCTTGGAAAGTCAATATAGTCGTAGATGGTGTCGCCGCCAACAAGTAGAGCTGATCTCCAATAGTGGTGTCATTCATGAGATGTAATTGCAACCAAGTGCCGAAAGTCTCCATGTGATTTTTTTTAATCCAGTAGTCATCCTTCCCCGAGAACTTGGAGCGTACAACATTCATGTGTTCCTCGATATACGGATCCATGAAGGTAGAACTTTGGATAACTATGTAGTGTGCTTTATTCAAAGAATGTCCGTCCCTAAATATCATTGCTTTCTTTCCTAGCGTGCCTTTTCCACTCAGTCTCCCCTCATACCGTGATTCAGGAACACCAATCGGCTTAAGGTCAGGAAGAAAGTCCACACAGAACCCAATGACCTCCTCTGTTCCATATCCCTTGGAGATGCTTCCTTCTGGCCTAGCACGGTTACGAACATATTTCTTTAAGACTCCCATGAACCTCTCGAAGGGGAACATATTGTGCAGAAATACAGGATCGAGAATGTAAATCTCATCGACTAGGTGAACTAAGAGATGTGTCATAATATTGAAGAAGGACGGGGGGAACACCAACTCAAAACTGACAAGACATTGGACCACATCATACATAGCCTTTCGGACTTTCTCGATCGATTACCTTCTAAGATATTGCATTGAGGAATGCACATAGCTTCACAATGGCTAATCGAACATTTTCTGGTAGAAGCCCTCTCAATGCAACCGGAAGCAACTGTGTCATAATCACGTGGCAATCATGAGACTTCAGGTTCTGAAATTTTTTCTCTGCCATATTTATTATTCCTTTTATATTTGACGAGAAGCCAGCCGGGACCTTGATACTGTAAAGGACTTCAAAAAAGATTTCCTTCTCTGCTTTGGTAAGAACGTAGCTACTTAAGTATTTACGTCCTTTATCAGTATGCTTGTTGTGTGGGTCTTTGATACGTTGCTGGTCCTCCCGTGCTTCTGGTGTATCTTTTGTCTTCCCATACACGCCTAGGAAGCCTAGCAGGTTCACACAAAGATTCTTCGTCACGTGCATCACGTTGATTGAACAACGGACCTCTAGGTCTTTCCAATACTCAAGCTCCCAAAATATAGATTTCTTTTTCCACATGGTCGTGTGTCCGCTAATGGGGTCTTTCGGAACAGATTGACCGCCAGGACCCTTTCCAAAGATTACTTCTAGGTCCTTCACCATACCAAATATATCAGCACCTTTAGGGAGCTTAGGCTTCTTCTGGTAATCTACCTCACCGTTGAAATTCTTGCCTTTCTTTCTTACTTGATGATTGGTCGGAAGAAATTTACGACACCCCAGGTACACAACCTTCTTACATTTATCCAAATATGTACCTTTAGTATTATCTAAACAGTGTGTGCATGCATTGTATCCCTTGTTTGACTGTCCTGAAATGTTACTAAGAGCAGACCAATCATTGATGGTTACGAACAACAATGCTCGTAGGTCAAATGGCTCCTGTTTATGCTCATCCCACACCTTTACACCTGGTTCTGCCCACAACTACAAAAGTTTATCGACTAATGGCCTTAGGTACACATCAATGTCGTTGCCGGGTTGCTTCGGTCCTTGGATGAGCACTGGCATCATAATGAACTTCCGCTTCATGCACAACCAAGGAGGAAGGTTATAGATACATAGAGTCACTGGCCATGTGCTGTGACTACAGCTCTGCTCCCCAAAAGGATTCATGCCGTCTGTACTTAGACCAAACCATAAGTTCCTCGCGTCACCTGCAAAGTTCGAGTACTTTCTCTTGATGTTTCTCCACTGCGACCCATCGGCAGGGTGTCTCAGTTTTCCGTCTTTCTTACGCTCTTCTTTGTGCCATCGCAACAACCTAGCATGCTCTTTATTTCTGAACAGACGTTTCAACCGTGGTATTATAGGAGCATACCACATAACCTTAGCAGGAACCCTCTTTCTGAGCACTCGTCATCGCCCTCAATATCACCAGGGTCATCTTGTCTGATCTTGTATCGACATGCATTGCATATCGGGCATTTATCCATATTCTCGTACTTCTCACCACGGTATAGGATGCAGTCATTAATGCATGCATGTATCTTCTCCACATCTAATCCTAGAGGGCAGATAGTCTTCTTTGCTTCGTACGTTGTCTCGGGCAGCTCGTTATCCTTTGGAAGCTTCGGCTTCATTATTTTCAGTAACTTCTCAAATCCCTTGTCAGATAAGCCAGTCTCTGCCTTCCATTTCAGCAGTTCAAGTGTGGTACCGAGCTTTGTGCTGCCATCTTTGCAATTTGGGTACAACAACGTTTTGTGATCCTTTTGCATGGCCTCCAACTTAAGCTTCTCCCTTTCTATATCACATTGTTGCTTTGCATCAGAAATGACCTGATCAAGACCATCAGCGGGCTCATCTGATGCCCGTTGTTCTTCTTCATTGCCGCCTCCTTCTTCTTCATTGTCTTCCATTGCAGTATCACCATATTCTTCAGGGGACATAGGATAGCTGTCATCATCCTCCTCTTCTTCATTTTCTTCCAGCCTAACCCCTCTTTATCTGTGCGCGGCCCAACAATAATATCCGGGCATGAAACCTCTCCGAAGCAGATGGCTTTGAAGGATTCTCGGGGCAGAGTGCTCCTCCACGTTCGACGATCGGCGAGGACAAGGCATAAAATTATCCACTTTGTTTGCCTTAGCCAAATCGATAAATTTATAGAGGCCTGCAATAAAATCGGAATGGCGTCGGTCGCCATACATCCATCGCTTCCGTGTATCGATCTGCGTCATAATAATTAACCATTAAAATAACATCGCGAATAGTAAAATGACCACCCTACATGGACATATGCAATATTTTTGTATCAGTTACAGATAAAGAAGATAAGGTTGCTAACCTCAGCCGAGGATACCGTGTTGTGCGAACTAAAGTGTGGCTTGGACATTTCGTCGAACACCTTGTGTGCAATCAAAGAAAAAAAAAGCTAGCACCCACTCCTCACACACAATCCAGCAAAATTTGGTGGGCAAAGGGCTGGGCTTATATAAAGCCAGGGGAGGGTTTTTGGTCCCGGTTATTACCACGACCCGGGACCAAAGCCCCTCCAGCGACACGGATGACCCAAGCAGCTCGCACCCAGTCATTGGTCCCGGTTGATGGCACGACCGGGACCAATGGCTTCGGTGGGCGGCTGCTGGGCCGCCACTATGAACTGGTAGTCCCGGTCGGTCAATAACCGGGACCAATGCCTTCGTCGCTTCGTCGTCCCCGTGCATAAATATGAGGCCACATCGCTCGCTTTCTCCATCGCCTCTGCCTCTCTGCAGTCCCTCTCCACCCCACCACTTTGCATCTCCACCGCGCCGTTGTTTCGCCTCCCCTCCCTCTCCAATCTCCACAGCGCCGTCATGGAGGTGCCCACGCTCAACCACTACGAGGCGGCGCAGTTTGCGATCTACGACATCCTCGCGCCGCCGTGCGCGACCCTTCCCACCGGATTTCGCATCAGCTAGGGGTGTGTGCCGGTGGCTCCGCTCCTCAACCCCCGCGGATACGAGATGGAGTACGTCATCGTGGAGCATCGCCGCCAACTGCCCGCGTGTATTAGGGCGTTGCCCCGGTACGTGGCGGGCAGCGAGTATTGGCCCCGGCTGTTCAAGAAGGAGCGGAAGGCCAAGCTTGGCAACCGTTTCCTAGATGGGCGCCTGATGCACCCGGATCGCCGCAACCAAGAAGGGCGGGAGTTGTTCTGGTCCGTCCCTGGACGGACCATTTACACCGCCATCGACGCCGCTATGCGCGCAGACGAGCTCCGTCTCCCGAACAACGCCGAAATCGTGGAGATTTCGTCCGACGACGACGAGGAAGCCGGCGGCACGGAGGACAACGGCTCGGAGGACAGCGGCAGCGGAAGTGTTGTCGACTAGAAATTTATAAAGTCGCATCTTTATTTGTATGGAAAAATTTATGGTCGAATAATAAAATGTCTCAATTTAGACCTTTGTCTCGATTAATTCGTGAAAGATTTGTTCAAAAATAGTGATCAATTCAATTTCTACCTCGAATTAATTTATATTAATTCCTTACCCGCAAAAAAAAATTTACATTAAATCCTGGACTGCTGACCGTCGCGGGGTTTTTGGTCCCGGTTCTTGGCATGAACCGGGACCAATGCCTCGCAGAGAGCCACGTGTGCGTCACGGGGTCATTGGTCCCGGTTCGTGCCACAAACCAGGACAAATACTTACAGATGAACCGGGACCAATGCCCTGGCGCCATAAACGGGACGATCGACATTAGAATTTGGGCGCTGGACCAAAGGCCCTCTTTCTACTAGTGAATGACACTATCTCTGAGTTCACACTCTACTTGCTCTTTCTATAGGATATTCATGAATATCAACCCTTTTCTCCAAAGACATTTTTGCCAGAAGTTGGGATTTTAGGAAATTCACATGACAGTTTAGGATGCTACCCTGAGTGGTCCAATTATCCAAAGGGCCGTGGCCTTTCTTTTTGAACACCTATAGGATGAGTTGCTGCATTTATCGAGTCCCGAAGGCTAGGTGTAGTGCTGGTTGAATCTGAGGGTTCTCTTCTTTCAGATTGTTTATAGTTACATTGATCCGTCGAGATGTGTTCGCTGTAGAATTCAATACTATTTGTAAAATATTCTATATATGTGTGGACCAATTAGTACTTACTAAGCTTACTACGAAAATGTCAAATGTCTTAACAACACACTATAATAACAATTGTTGCAGGCCAAGAACATGACCACAAACATCTCGCTAAATTTCTTATGATTGCACTGTGTAAGAAATGTGAGGACCATGATTTGAAATCATGTTCATGTGGGTGGGTGTCATGACTCCACAACTCAAACACCCATCGGTAGGTTGTTCTCAGTACTTACAAATTGTTTCTTTACACTAAAAATACTTTGTGTCCATTGCCCCTTATTTATGTAGAACACACATCTCGGCCTGAGTAGATAGTAGGCACCGTATTTTCATTTAATATAGTAATAGCGGTTGAGCTAGTTTTTTACTATCTCCAGCACTAGCATTGGACATTATATAGGCGATACCATGACATACACATACCAGGTAAAAAATGAGAGAAGAAACATTAGGTATTAGGAATGTAATAACCCATGGTAATAGAAGACATCGGAAACAATGATAGAGCAAGATGCCACCGAGACCTAGGAAAAATCTGAACTTCTTGTTCTTGGAAAGTATGAAATGGTGCTGAGTTACTTAGATGCATTTTCAAGTTACTTGCTAGCCATGTACTGTTCGTGGATACAACGTCGTGAGCGTCGTTTCCGAAGTTACTTCATCTCTACGTGCCAGCCCCCTCGATAATTGCATCATTTAGGCTTGCTCCGATTTTGCTTCCTTTTTGTTATTTATGTTTACCATCAATGTTTACGTGACAAAGCCGTTTCTCTGCAAATTATATGTAGATGTCATTTATTCATGAGTGAAGGAATAAAAAATAGCTGCATTCAGTTTTGGTGGTTTGAACAAGTGCGATGTCCATCTAAAGCACGCCCGATGTAAACTTTGCACATGATGTGAGATTTGAACCTGAAATATAGCGCCTGTGGTTGAACAGGAAGTGATAGACACTATATGGCCACCAATTCTGAACGGTGCTGGCTAGTGTCCTGACTTCTACTACCTTCTTAAAGAATCATCCGGTGCGATCTTCGTTGGCCTCTTGTTACTGTTCCATTATCGATGTTGGCACCGTGGGGACGACGATTCCTCTAACGAGCTCGCCTCGCTTTGCTTTACTTACTAGTCTAACATGTACCCTTCGTATCTGTAGCACTGCGGTATAATTATGACCATGCACAATTGCGCACCTTCTTCTATATGTGCCGACCCCTCTATTAGCGAATCTTTCTCTGATTAATTTCACCTTTCTTTTTGTTGTTTATGTTTAACATCATTGAAACATTGGATTTCTAGATATGACAAAGAAATTGTTTCCAAGTTTTCTAGCGTTAATGAAACCATGAAATATTCTCTGTAATTGAAATAATAATTGAGATCTTCTTAAACCGATCCCTACTTCTTCATTTGAGTCAGTAAATAGCTAGATAGAAGATTGAACATTACGGGATCACTCAAAAACTAAACTGTTGAGATGAGTACCATGACACCATTGATGCAGTCATCCAAACTAATGAGCCCCGTTTGGTCTGGCAAAATTGTATCATGAAATACATTTTCATACTCTCTCCGTCCAGAAATAAATGACTTGGATTTGTCTAGATTCGAATGTATCTATACACTAAAATGCGTCTAGATATATTTGAATGTAAACAAACCCAAGTCAATTATTTATGGACGGAGGGAGTACCATTTTTGGTAGGCAAATGCTTATCTAGAACCAAGCCTATAGTGACGATAGTGAAAAGCACAAAAATAATGACATATTATCATGTCCAAGGCTTATACACAGGAACTCTCCTCACACTAGACTATCCACACTGGATGTAACATTTCTGAGAGAATGACCTACGGATTGACACGCATGTATTTATCTAAGAGATAATACAAAACAAGAGAAAGAACCAACAATTTTAATTTGTTGGCTCCTTAGAGCATCTCCACTCGTCCCCCATACGGCGTCCGACACGACCCGATTTTGCACCGTATTGGGGGGGGGGGGGGGCGCCGGATTGGTTCACGATTTGGGGGGCGCTGGCTCCCAGCCGTGCCCCCCCATATAAAAAAATCAACAATATTTTCGTATCAAATCAACAAGTAATTTAAACAAGTTCAATATAGCAAATAAATAATTGAACATTCAGATTTATTACAAGTCCATGAAATTAAATAAACAACACAAAATGTTCATTGTGGCAAACAAATAAACAAACTAGCTGGCGCCTTTGAGCCTCCGCAGATGCTCCACCAGATCATCCTGCAATTGACTATGAGTATTTGTGTCTCAAACTTCCTGCCTCCTAGCAAGAAAAGTAGAAAATACAAGTGGCACTTGGTGGTCAATATCAGCAAGAGGACCTTAGCGAAAATACGGTTCAGTATCAAACATTGGAGTCTCTTGCTCGCTCTCGACGATCATGTTGTGCAAGATCACACATGCAGTTATGACCTCCCAGATCCGATCTTTCGACCAGGTAAGGGCAGGGTACCTGACAATGGCAAATCGAGCTTGCAAAACACCGAATACCCTCTCCACATCCTTCTTGCAAGCCTCCTGCGGTTGGGAAAACCAAGCTTTCTTTCCTCCAGGAACAGGGTTTGCAATTGTCTTCACAAATGTTGACCATCTTAGGTAGATGCCATCTCCCAAGTAGTAGCCCTTGTCATACTGGTGGCCATTGATCTCGAACTGCACTAGAAGAGCTCTTCCTTCAACAAGCTTGGCAAACACATTTGAATACTGCAGCACATTGATGTCATTGTGTGATCCTGCCATACCGAAGAAAGCATGCCAAATCCATAGATCTTGATCTGCCACAGCCTCAAGCACCACACGGGATGATCCTTTGTGACCTTTGTACATGCCCTGGTGTGCGAATAGATAGTTCTTCCAAGCCTAGTGCATACAGTCAATGCATCCAAGCAATCCTGGAAAACCTCTGGCAACATATTGTTCCACAATCCGAGTTGTGTCTGTTGCATTGGGTGTTCTCAGGTATTTCTTCCCATACCCTGTCACAATAGCCCTGCAAAATCTGTACATGCAGTCGATGACTGTGGACTACGCCATGCGGAGGTAGTCGTCCTGTGTGTCTCCAGTAACTCCATATGCAAGCATCCAGAGAGCAACTGTGCATTTTTGGATTATGGAGAAACCAAGTGTGCCGATGGCATCTCTCTTTAGTTTGAAGTAGTCATTGAACTCTCTTAATTGCTCGGCAATCTTCAGGAAAAGCTTCCGGCACATTCTGAAACAGCGCCGAAATGTGACATCGCCGTGCAATGGGTCATCGGCAAAGTAATCAGCATAGAGCATGCAGTAACCTTCCATCCTATGCCTCGGTTTTTCTCTTGTGTCGCCCAGGCTTCGAACCCCCAGCAGGTGGTTTCTCATCGGTGTCGGCGATCATGCCCAGGAGGGATGTGACGATCAGGAGATGATCATCATCACCAATGCTGCCTTGGAAGCTAGCAGCAATGGCGACTTCATCGTCCATCAGAGCAACCATCATCTCTTCCTCGTCCAAATCCATGCCTTCAGAAAAGCGTCGAACACCTCGCAGGCAGTGCGTTTGTGTGGAGGGTGTAGGGCTACTAGAGGTCATGGGACCTGATGTCTACGCACTTCTATTCTTGTAGACAGTTGTTGGGCCTCCAAGTGCAGAGGTTCGTAGAACAGCATCAAGTTTTCCCTTAAGTGGATCACCCAAGGTTTATCGAACTCAGGGAAGAAGTGGACAAAGGTATTCCCTCTCAAGCAACCATGCAATCAAGATACAAGAAGTCTCTTGTGTCCCCAACACACCCAATACACTTGTCAGGTGTATAGGTGAAATGGATCGTATGGGCACCTAGAGGGGGCGGTGAATAGGTGCTACACCAATTTTTAATACTTTTTCAATTTTAGGCTTAACACAAAGGGAAAATTCTCTAGATAAACTATTAGGTGGAATTCCCTATATGCAAACCTATCTACTAGCGAGTAAAGAGCGAGTGGAAGAGGAACGAGTAAACCGAAGTGAAGCACGCGGAGACACATGATTTGTTTGACCGTAGTTCCTTCCTTGTTTAGGGAAGTACGTCTGTGTTGGAGGGGTGGGCAGTACTAAGACCACCACGCCACGAAAGGCCTTACTCTGTTCTCCGATGGATCTCGCCACAAAAGGCCTGATCCACCTTTCCACTATAGGTACCTTTCGAGGCGGGCACCGACGCCTTTACACAACTAGCGGGGCAACAACTTCACAACAACTTGGAGGCTCCCGAAATGACAACAAGCTGCCACAAGAACAAAGTTATCAAATACAATAAACAAGATCTAGGTATTGACAAGAATACTAGATCAGGGATTTCTCCAAATGAATGGAGAGGAGTTGAAGCGCTTGATTCTTGATGATGATGATGAACTTCTCCTCCTTCAATTCTCCTAAAGATCAAGACCTTCGGGTGATTGAAGTGGGAGATCGAGAATGAGAGCTCTTGCATAATGTCTGGACAATTTCGAATGAATCAAGGGTTCTGAATGTTGGGGAAGAAAGGGCATTTATACCCCCTTCAGAAACCAGCCGTTGGAGACTTTGGGGGCCGGATTATCCGGCCCAAGTGATGGCCGGATTATCCGGCCTAGGGAAAACACCGCCCTAGACTCGGAATATCCGACAGATGATCTGCCCCCTATCTGAATATCGCGCCGAGCTTGCCCTTGATCAACTTCTGGGGGGACGGATTATCCGGCCCATGCGACAGCCGGATTATCCGGCCTAGGGAGGAAAAACCGCCCCAGTTCGGAACTTCCGGGAGAAAATCCGACCGGATACCGAGTGACGCGCCTTAGCTCCTTTTGCTCGAAAACTGGGGGCCGGATTATCCGGCCCATGCGACGGCCGGATTATCTGGCCTGGGGAGGAAAAACCGCCCCAGTTCGGATTTTTGGGAGAAAATCCGACCGGATACCGAGCGACGCGCCTTGGCTCTCTTTGAGCAATGAGGTAGGCTGGATTATCCGGCCCTTGGTGGGGCGGATTATCTGGCCCCCCTCAAAGCTTCCTGCACACTTAGCGCACATGAATAATCTCCACAGTATTGTTATCTAACACGCAAAACATAGGAAACCATGAAATGTTCTTTCAATAGGTGCACTAGTTCGGCGAAGAGATAGTAAAATGCAAGTGGTATGGATAATTATAAGTGGTAACGGTGATAGAAAATAGCTTGATGGAATGGAAAAGACTAAAGTAAAACTGAAATAAAGATATAAGCAAACAAAACATGTAATAGATCTATTAGCAAACGGTGTTTCAGTGCTTAGAAACAAGGCCTAGGGATCATACTTTCACTAGTGAACACTCTCATATAAATATATATTCTTCTTTATGATACTACGCTGACCTACTCTCCGGTTGGACACTCTAATTGTTGGTAGGGCTATAACAGCACACCTCAAAGTTCATCTTTCCCATCTAGATAACCCCACACTGTCACCTTGAGTACTAGATGGTTCAAACAAACACCACAATTTCATAAAGACATCCAACTCCAAATATAACTCATAACAAGTATTTGAAATCTCTAGCCTAAGTGCCACCATGGTGTGCACACTATCAACTTCACACACATGGGGAGACCAGAGATCTATTAAAGCACTTGAGTAGCAAGGTAGATCTATAGATTACAAGCTCATGATCTCAATAAGATCATGCATAGAGAGAGATGAACACATAGCTACCGGTAGAACCGTTAGCCTCGAGAGAGAACTACTCCCTCCTCATCATGGGAATCAGCAATGGTGATGGAGATGGTGGTGGAGATTGATGGAGATGGCTCCGGGGGCACTTCCCTGTCCCGGTAGGGTGCCGGAACAGAGACTTTCTGTCCCCCAAATCTCCCCTTCGGTGGCGGCGGTGCTGTGGAACTTTTCGTGGCTGGAGGCTTGATGATTTAGGGTTTCTGTATCGGGAGGAATATATAAGCGAAGGGGCGAGGTCGGTGGCCAGCCAGGGGGCCCACACCATGCCCTGGCGCGGCCAGGGAGATCCGTGCCTAGGGGTGGTTTGGCCACCCTGTGGCCCCCCTTCATCTCTCCTTCTGGCTCCGTGAATCTTCCGAGAAAATAATGACTTTGGATTTTGTCCGGTCCAATTCCGAGAATATTCATTTTCTGACTGTCTAGAACCAAAAACAGCAGAAAACAGGCAACTGGCACCGTGGCTCTTGTTAATAGGTTAGTCCAAGAAATCATATGAAAAGTACTCCAAAGTTGGAACAAAACATAAGAAAGTAGATAAAACCAAGCATGGAACATCAAAAATTATAGATACGTTAGCAACGTATCAACATCCCCAAGCTTAACTCCTGCTCGTCCTCGAGTAGGTAAGTGATAAAAAGAAAGAATAATTTTTGAGGTGATATGCACCATCATAAACTTGATCAAAGTATTTGTAAAACATTGATAGCTAGGATCATAGTACTTCAATCATAACGTGAAAGACAAAGTTCTAACAATAAGGCAAAGCAACTATGTTGTAACATGAAAAAGGTACAAACAAAAGATTCATGAATAACAATGCTTTGCAAGACGTTTGTTTGTTTCATATAAAGAAAACATAGCATAGTGGCATTCAGCTTGTCCCTCATAGAGTAGCAAACATAAATGCATAGGACACCTTCATAGTTCATAAGAGTGACTAGATACAAATAGTTTAAAACAAGCAATATCAAAGCTATGCATCAATCAACAAGTCTTGGGACAATGCACATAGAACTAAGAATAGCCACTATGCTCTCAAAGTAGATGCATAAAGATAGAAGGTGGAGACCAATATTAAAGTGGAAGAAAGGCCTCCATAGAAGGAAGCAGAGATTCAAGTTTCATAAACAGCTTCCAAAAATTATGGTACTTATTAGCTTTGAGCTCTCATTGCCCCTATCATAAGAATCTTGAAGTGATTAAGGTTAAAATGAATAAACTATGGTGTATATGCTTGACGAAGTATAAGTTGGAAATCTCATGTCCCTTGAATACGAGGGCCGCTCCTCATGCTACTCAAGTTTAGTTACCGGTAAGTTCTTGTCATAGTAAGTACATGTGTATCATAGAGAACATAGCAGGGTACCTTGCCTGATGATACGGAAGAATCCCCATATCAAAATGACAAGGCAAGCAGGCAACGAGCATCTCAGCAATCTTCTTATTTACCATGGGAAAATGGTGCCTTTTCTCTCTTTCCTCTTTTCTCATATCTCTTTTTTTCTTTTATTTTTCTCTTTTTTCTCAATCTGACTTTTTTTGTAAGAAGAATGCTTCATAGACAGCTCATTATGGTTATGCTGCAGGTTTCCACCATGACAACATGGATTAGACCAGCGGCCCAGGCGTTTCTCTAACACACATACATAACTCCATAGACTTACAAGCTCCCCTTTCATTTCACACCGACGACATCCATAGACAAAAGAGCATGATATCAACTAGGTACAAAGTTCAATTGCAATGTTGAAAGCGTTCCCCATGATAGCATGGTTCTGCTAATCCCCAACATATAAGTGCAAGCATATACAACATAGACGACACAATGGTTCAAGTTTATTAAGGGCAAGAAAAGTAAAGTGTGCCATCAAGTTCGTGAGAGCTTTAATTACTAGTTTTCTCATAACAAGTTTAATTCGGAAGGTAGATAAAAACATGAATATACTTGGAATAGCATATGCTAGTAGGTAGGTATGGTGGACTCTTTGGAATAACTTGGTTTTAGGAGTTGGATGCATGAGTGGAACTCACACTTGGTTATGGAGGCTAGCAAAAGACTAGGAGCGGCCAACTAAGAGAGCAATAATGGCCATAATCATGTAGAGTGATAGAACATCATTAATCAAAGCATAAAGTGATACTACAAGTTGAAAACTAAAGGATCATAAAGTCTATGGTGACTTGGGGTAGTCATAACGTGGTGTGAGCATGTGCCAGGTCAACCCAAATAAAGCATCAAAGGAGAATACCACAATACTATGCTTTAATATGCTAAAACAACGCATGATTCTTTCAAGGCACATTAAGGAATCTCAATTGTTTATGACAAGTCATGATACAGCAAAGAATACTAAGCCTAAAGCCAAAACAAAGCATGGCATGACAAAGCATAGGCCACAGTCAAAAACAAGCTCTCTTTACCACTTAAGCATGAACTTTCCTACTCTTTTTCCAATCCAAACCAAACTATTTGAAAACCAATGTATGAAAGAGGGGGTTCAACCAATTTATTCAGCAAACTAAGGAAACAAAGCAAACGAAAATGAAAAAAAAGTCGCTCCAAGAACAACACAACTGTGCATGAAACAATAAAAATGAAGCGTTTGGAAGGAACCTGAGATTTTTATTGATGAAGAAGGGGATGTCTTGGGCATCCCCAAGCTTTGACGCTTGTACTTCTTGGATATTTCTTGGGGTGACACGCGTGGCATCCCCAAGCTTGAGCTTTAGTCTATCCTTCATCTCATTACTCATTCCTTCCATACACCTGAAATTTTTCCTTCATACAAAACTTCACAAAATCTTTATTAGCAACATTAGTGCACTAAAGATAATAAGTCTTTAGGTTCAGTTCCAACACCAATAAAACTTCCATTAAAACACAAGCTACTGTAGCATTTCCCTCAAAAATCTCAATTCCCTAAAGAGAACTCAAAAAGGAATCAACAAGAAGCAAATGCAAATAATGGCAGAAATTTGTCAAAACAGACCAGCAGGTAAAGACGAATTTGTTCGAATACCTTCTATTGCTCAAATAAAAAAGTGTTGAACTAACGAAAGTTAGATAACAACCTGGGGCAGAAGCACAAAAATTCACGCCTCAAAAGGACGTACAGAGATTTTACGTGAATTTTTACGGTGAAGCACAGAAATCTGTTTCGGGACAACAACTTTCCCAATCATTACTTTCCTCTCATTAGAGGTTACTCTTGACACAAAAAGCAAATAAAAAGGACAAGGAGTGGTTATTACAGAGGTAATAACTTCCAAGACTCAACTAAAAATTTTGGGTTATCTCCCAATAAGTACTTTTCTTTAACGTCTTTAAGTTAGGCATGATAGTTTGAGAAGATGCTCACATAAGAAATATGAATTGAAGTAAAAGAGAGCATCAAGAAGCAAATTCAAAACACATTTAAGTCTAACCCACTTCCTATGCAAAATAATCTTGTAAAGAAACAAGTCATGAAAGCACAAAGCAACAAGCATAGGAAAGCAAAACAAGTGCAACTTCAAAATTTTCAACATAAAGAGGGGAAACTTAATATTATTGAGATGCATAAAACCATGTTTCCCTCTCTCAAATAACTTTCAGTAGCATCATGAATAAAGTTAACAATATAACTATCACAAGAAACATTCTTATCATGAGCCACATGCATAAAAGAATTAATACTCCTCACATAAACATAGTCATTCTTATTAATTGTAGTGGGAGCAAATTCAACAAAATAGCTATCATTATTATTTTCATCACCATAATCATCAAATATAGGAGGCATATTATAATCATAATTAATTTCCTCCTCAATAGTAGGTGGACTGAAAATATCATATTCAACATTGCAATCATCATAAGCAATAGAATAGTTATCTTCCAAAGTGTGTTCATTTGTAAACGTATCATCATTGGAAGGAACATGGAAATCACTAATAGTACAACAATTATGAATATCATTATTTTCAGAATTGGTACCGAAGAGATTTTTAATATCAAAAGTAGTGTGCTTTTCCCAATCATGATCACTACTATAGGTAACAGGCATAGGAACATCATCAAGTTCAGACTCATCAAAAACTATAATAGGAGCAACATGCTTAGGGGAAAATACCGTTTCCTCTCTCCTTTTACTCCTCTTTTTCTTCCTTTTCTTCTTCTCTTTAGGAGGGAGAGGCTTGAAAGGAAGCTTCTCCATATACCCTGTTTCATTGTTAGAGACAATAGAAGAAACTTTGGAGGATTCCTCCTTTTCATTAATAAGACCAAAACACATATTAGTCATGTCATATTTTGGTAAGATCTCATCTTCTATAATATTTTGTACGTAAGTATTTGTGTGGAAATTATCAACACAATAAAGATGACAACCATGCATGACACTATTCATACCAAAAGCACTCATATCTACCAAAGAAGTTTTTCTTTATAACTCTTCACACCCCAAAAATATTGTAAGTTCATCATGCTGATTAGGAGTGATCATGTCATCACAATACAAACTTGCAGTACTCATTGGATTAGAAGGGCTATTATTATGGCCTGAGCATTGAAAATTGAAATGACCCACTTCAAAGCAAAGTTCACAAATAAAAGGATAGAGGGCACACACTTTTTTACCAAGATCATTTAGAGCCCTATACCACGTTCTAGTTTTTTCATTCCTGTGGGTGATACAATATTCTTCTTCAATTTGATTATTCTCATAAGGTCTATGTATTCCACAAAAATTAACATGCTTATAAGAAATAGCACTTTCAGAGGTTTGAGCATGTTTATTGCTATCATTAATAACAATTTCATTTTCCATGCAAGTGTCTTTAAAAGGCTCATGATACATGTCCCATTTTTCTTTAGGAGCATTAATATGAGAAGCAAAGGATCTAAAACAATCAATAAGAATTTGAGGATCAAGACCATATTTAGCACTAAGCTCTTGAAAATCAGCAGTTTCAGCAAAAGACTTAATGCAATCATACTCATAGTTTATACCTGGTTCTTTACCTTTGTTGTTATCCCAATCTTCGGTATTGCTTTGAATGTTTCAAGAAGATCCCACTTAGCTTTGACCTTCTTACTTGTGAAGGATCCCTCTAAACAAGTATCTAGATAGTCCTTGTAATGTCCTGAAAGCCTTGCATAGAAATTATTAATAACAATATTACTAGGGAGCTCATGAATGGGACATTTGAGCATTAGTGACTTTAATCTCCCCCATGCTTGGGCAATACTTTCTCCATCATGTGGATGGAAATTATAAATGTAATTCCTATCTTTATGAAGTTCATGAGGAGGATAAAATTTAGAGTAAAAGAGACATTCAAGTTCCTTCCACTCCAAATGATGAGGATCGTCTAGTAGCTCATACCACTCCCTTGCTTTGCCCTTAAGTGAAAAAGGGAATAGCTTCCTATTAACTTGGTTCATTGAAATACCTGCACACTTGAACAACTCGCATAATTCATGTATAAAGAGTAAATGATCACCGGGATGGACAGTTACATCTCCAAAATAGCAGTTATTCATAACACGTTCAACAATTTTTATAGGTATTTTAAAAGGGATGCTTTCAGTATGTGGATTTAAAATATCACAAGTATCATTAGAATTACCACATAGGGGATATAAAGTATCACCAGAGCAAATTTTCTTATTTAAAGATGGGGAATTAAAAATATCATTTTCATAGAAACTAACTTCCCCAAGCTTAGACGTTTCCATAGCATTAGTAACAAAGGCGTTCAAAAGATTCATACTAATAACATTGCTATTAGCATGCAAAGAAAGTTCCATGGGTTTTTTAATTTTCTTTTCAGACAATTCATGTTCTAACTTAGGAAAAATACTAAAAAGCTCTCTAATTTTTTTGTTGTTTTCCATTAAGCCTAACTAGTGAAAAAAAGAAACAAAAAAACAAAATTGCAGAATCTAAAGTAAATAACTTCGAACACTCACACCGGAGGATGTGAGTACCTTTTACCTTACCTCCTCGGGAACGGCGCCAGAAAATAGCTTGATGTCTATGCACTTCTATTCTTGTAGATAGTTGTTGGGCCTCCAAGTGCAGAGGTTTGTAGAACAGCAGCAAGTTTTCTCTTAAGTAGATCACCAAAGGTTTATCGAACTCAGGGAGGAAGTGGTCAAAGGTATTCCCTCTCAAGCAACCCTGCAATCAAGATACAAGAAGTCTCTTGTTTCCCCAACACACCCAATACACTTGTCAGGTGTATAGGTGCACTAGTTCGGCGAAGAGATAGTAAAATGCAAGTGGTATGGATAATTATAAGTGGTAACAATGATAGAAAATAGCTTGATGGAATGGAAAAGACTAAAGTAAAACTGAAATAAAGATAGAAGCAAACAAAACATGTAATAGATCTAATAGCAAACGGTGTTTCAGTGCTTAGAAACAAGGCCTAGGTATCATACTTTCACTAGTGAACACTCTCATATAAATATATATTCTTCTTTATGATACTACGCTGAACTACTCTCCGGTTGGACACTCTAATTGTTGGTAGGGCTATAACAGCACACCTCAAAGTTCATCTTTCCCATCTAGATAACCCCACACTATCACCTTGAGTACTAGATGGTTCAAACAAACACCACAATTTCATAAAGACATCCAACTCCAAATATAACTCATAACAAGTATTTGAAATCTCTAGCCTAAGTGCCACCATGGTGTGCACACTATCAACTTCACACACATGGGGAGACCAGAGATCTATTAAAGCACTTGAGTAGCAAGGTAGATCTATAGATTACAAGCTCATGATCTCAATAAGATCATGCATAGAGAGAGATGAACACATAGCTACCGGTAGAACCCTTAGCCTCGAGAGAGAACTACTCCCTCCTCATCATGGGAATCAACAATGGTGATGGAGATGGTGGTGGAGATTGATGGAGATGGCTCCGGGGGCACTTCCCTGTCCCGGTAGGGTGCCGGAACAGAGACTTTCTGTCCCCCAAATCTCCCCTTCGGTGGTGGCGGTGCTGCAGAACTTTTTGTGGCTGGAGGCTTGATGATTTAGAGTTTCTGTATCGGGAGGAATATATAGGTGAAGGGGCGAGGTCGGTGGCCAGCCAGGGCGCCCACACCATGCCCTGGCGCGGCCAGGGGGGACCAAAAACAGCAGAAAACATGCAACTGGCATTGTGGCTCTTGTTAATAGGTTAGTCCCAGAAATCATATGAAAATACTCCAAAGTTGGAACAAAACATAAGAAAGTAGATAAAAACCAAGCATGGAACATCAAAAATTATAGATACGTTAGCAACATATCAGGGCCGGGAAGGGAGTGAGTGTGGGCAATTCGGCAAGGTTTGGACACTCGGCGGCTGTGGCGACGACTCTAATGGGCTAAATGGCAGACGACGGCAAGGGTGGTAGCAGCGTCGAGTAGTGGTCGCTGCGGGAAGGAAGGGTGGTTGGGTGGGAACACGGTCTGTGCCGCCGACAGGGTTGGCCTGTGTTATTCTCAGATGCATCCGCCGCCCCCGCTTTTGTTGGAGATATGCCCAAGAGGCAATAATAAAAGTGGTTATTATTATATCTTTGTGTTTATGATGAATTTTTACATCCCATGCTATAATTGTATTATTAGGAAACACTAATACTTGTGTGTTTTGTAAACATAAAAGAGTCCCTAGTAAGCCTCTTGTTGAACTAGCTTGTCGATTGATAGATGATCATGGTTTCCTGATCATGGACATTGGATGTCATTAATAACAAGGTCATATCATTAGGAGAATGATGTGATGGACACACACCCATAGTAAGTGTAGCATAAAATCAAGTCATTTAGTTCGTATTGCTACTAGCTTTCAAATGCATAGTAACCTAATCCTTCGACCATGTGGTTATGTTAATCACCATCACCGGATGGGTACTTTGATGACATCAAACACCGCTTCGTAACTGGGTGGTTATAAAGGTGTCATTGGGTATTCTGAAAGTATGTGTTGAAGCGCATGGACCAAGATTGGGATTTGTCCATCCATATGACGGATAGATATATAGGGCCCTCTCGGTGGAATGTCATCTAGTTAGCTTGCAAGCATGTGACTAGGTCACAAGGGATGACATAACATGGAGCAGTAAAGAGTACTTATCGATGTGAGGTAGAACTAGGTATGGAGATACCGACGATCAAACCTCGGATAAGTAGAGTATCACGTGACAAAGGGAATTGGTTTCGTATGTTAATGGTTCTATCGATCACGAAGTCATCGTTGAGTATGTGGGAGCCGTTATGGATCTCCAGATCCGCTGATGGTTATTGATGGAGAGGTGTCTCCATCATATACGCATATTCACGAACCGTGGGGTGACACATAAGGTTTGAAGTTGTTTTAAGGAGATATGGAATGTGCGTTGGAGACCGAATGTTGTTGAGTCTCGGATTGGATCCGGAGATCACGAGGAGATCCGAATTGTCAGGAATAAGATTCATATATTGGGGATCGTTTTCTAAGTTAGGAAATGTTAGGAGTGTTTATATGGGGATTCTAGAAGGTTTGGAATGTTCGGAAGGTTCTAGAAGATTTTTGGAGTTTACTTGAAAACCAAGAAAGGATAAAGGGAAACTTGGAGGTAAGTAAGGAAACTTGGGGAAGGACTCTCCCCAAGCTCCTGTCTTGGCAAACCCTAGGAGGTGGGCCTAGGGGTGGGAACCCTAGGCCGCACCCTCCTCTATATATAGAGGGTGGGCGCCATGCCCCCTTCCACTCCAAACCCTAGCCGCCTCTCTCCTCCTCCTTCCCTCTGCTCTGGCTTAGGTGAAGCCCTGCAGAATTCTTTACTCCACCACCACCACCACGCCGTCGTGCTGCTGGGATTCCGTGGAGAGATCTACCACTCCGCTGCTTGCTGGAACGGGGAGAGGAAGGTCTGCTTCGACTCCGACGCGTGTGACCCAGGCATTGCGAAAGCAGCTTGCGGAAGGATCGTCTACTCGATCTTGAGATCGGCAAGTGATCGTCTACATCAACCACGAGATCCGATCTCGCACAAGGTTTTCGGATCTACAAGGGTTAGTACAGATCTATCTCGTTGCACTTGTCTAATAGATTAGATCTTGGCTTTTATCTAGATTAGATCTGGGTTTTGTTCGTTCTTGTGGTAGAATTTTTTTGTTTTCCATGCTACGAACCCATCAGTGGTATCAGTGCCATGTCTATGCGTAGATCTTTTGCACGAGTAGAACACAATGGTTTTGTGGGCATTGGTGCTTGTGCCGTCTTTTGCTTTGTGTACTTTGCATCTTGCAGTATGGTGGGATGAAGCGGCTCGGGCTAATCTTACATGTCATCGCACATGAGACTTGCTCCACGCTTGATGTAACTTTACTGCACAAGTGGCTTTGGGGGTGTCTGTCTCTCCCACCATAGTATAGATCCAATCTACACTTTGTACTTGATAGCACTTGTATCAACGTTGTGGTTCAGTTTCGTAGGTAAGATCCGTTCTTATTCGAAAGCCCCAAACCACGTAAAACATGCAAAGAAAATTAGAGGCGTCTAACTTGTTTTTGCAGGGGTTTTGTGATGTGATATGGCCATCATGTGATTGTGATTATATTTGATGTATGCAATGATCCTTGTTGTAATTTGGCTACGGGGAACTAATGGTTGTCTTTAATTACATTAAGACCTGCGTGTCTATTCATCTTGTAATAGCTTTATTCCAAGGAGTTGTAATAGTTGCTAGTGATGATGGACAACCATGAAGCGGCGCCACTTGACCTTGGCCTTAATGCTGGTGATGATGGAGATCATGTCCGTGCTTTGGAGATGGAGATCAAAGGCATAAGAAGAAAGGGTCATATCATATCATACTAATTATGAATTGCCTGTGATGTTAATCCTTTATGCATCTTGTATTGCTTAGATCGCGACGGTAGCATTATAAGATGATCCCTCTCACTAAATATCAAGTAATAAAGTGTTCGTCCTTAGTTGGCACCGTTGCTAAGACTCGTCGTTTCGAAGCATCTCGTGATGATCGGATGTGATAGATTCTACGTGTGCATACAACGGGTGCAAGCCAGATTTGCACATGCGGAAACTAAGGTTAATCTTGACGAGCCTAGCATGTACAGACATGGTCTCGGAACACAGAATACCGAAAGGTAGAGCATGAATCATATAAATGATATGATGAACATGAAGATTGTTCGCCGATGAAACTACATCTTCTCTCGTGAAGATCAGACTTGGTGTAGTGGACTTGGTTCGTGTAATCACTAAGACAATGTGAGGAATGTTGTTTTGAGTGGGAGTTCACCTAGTTAATTTAAGAATTAAAATTGAACTCATTTTATCATACACTTAGTCTAAAACTACTTGCAAATTTGTTGTAGATTATGGCGAACCTCTCCATCAATTTCAATGTGTTCCTAGAGAAAGAAAAGCTTAAGAACAATGGAAGCAACTTCACGGACTTGCTCCATGGAATGAAGATTTTCCTCAGGGCTGGTCAGTTGACCTATGTGCTCGAAGCACCACTAGGTGACCCACCTGCAGAAGATGCCACCGATGACGTAAAGAATGTTTACGCCACTCGGAAAAATCATTACTCCACAGTTCAGTGTGCCATCACTGCGGTTTAGAAAGCGAGCTTGAAGCGCTTTGAGCACCACGACCCATTCGAGATCATTAAGGAGCTCAAGCTCATTTTGAGACTCACGCGGCCGTGGAGAGCTATGAGGCCTCCGAAAAGTTCTTTAACTGTAAGATGGAAGAGGGTAGCTCCGTTAGCAAGCACGTGCTCACCATGTCTGGGCACGCAAACAAGCTCCAAGAGTTGGGGATAACGATTCCTAATGAGTTAGGGATTCACCGTGTCCTCCAATCACTACCACCGAGTTATAAGAACTTTGTGATGAACTACAATATGCACTGCATGAACAAGACGTTGCTTGAACTATCGTCCATGCTGAAAACTGCTGAAGTGGAGATCAAAAAGGAGCTCCAAGTGTTTATGGTCAATAAGACCACCAATTTCAAGAAACAGGGCAAGCCTAAGAACAAGGGCAACTTCAAGAAAGACGGCAAGAAAGCTGCACTTTGCTAAAGCCCAAGGCTGGTCCTAAGCCTGAAACTGAATGCTTCTCTGCAAGGGTGCGGTCCTTTGGAAGTGTAACTGCCCCAAGTACCCGGCGGATCTGAAGAACGGCAACATCAAGAAGAAAGGTATATTCGATATACATGTTATTGATTTGTATCTTACTAGTAATCGTAGTAGTGCACAGGTATTTGATCTTTGGTTGGTTGCTCATATTTGTAACTCGAAACAGGAGCTGCGGAATAAGCGAAGACTGGCGTGAGACGAGGTGACGATGCGCGTTGGAAATGGCTCCAAGATTGATGTGATCACCGTCGGCACGCTCCCTCTGCATCTACCTTCGCGATTAGTTTTAAATTTGAATAATTGTTATTTGGTGCCTGCGTTAAGGATGAACATTATATCTGGATCTTGTTTATTGCGAGACGGTTACTCTTTTAAGTCTGAGAATAAAGGTTGTTCGATTTATGTGAGTAATATCTTTTATGGTAATGCACCTGAGATGAATGGTTTATTCTTACTGAATCTCGATAGTAGTGATACACATGTTCACAACATAGATGCTAAACGAACAAAATTGAATGATAATTCTACATACATGTGGCACTGTCGTCTTGGTCACATTTGAGTGAAGCGTATGAAGAAGGTCCATTCTGATGGACTTCTTGAATCACTTGATTTTGAATCACTTGAAAGATGCGAAGCATGTCTAATGGGAAAAATGACTAAGACTCCATTCTCTGGAATAATGGAGCGAGCTT